>JAVGVS010000040.1:2889526-2919526 GCA_032718565.1 Distichodus sexfasciatus
CCGACCGAACACAAGTCACGAACGGCCGTGTGGACGCTCTGATTCACTCCAATGAGCAGAAAAACGGTCAGCGTTTAAACCGCGCTCTCTTGATGCCACCAATGGCAGGAAAACGCCTGATTCAATGTGGACGTCCGGAATCGTTAGTCTAAACTTTGAGTGCAAAAAGACAAGAGATTTTGCTCTTTAACGTTCCACTGTGTGATCAGAATTTTGGCACAAAATAACGCAATACAAACGCCACCTCGGTCTTTGGACATGTTTGGCGTAAGCGCTACCTTTCTGACGTACAATAATAAATGGCTCATAAAATATGGGGTAAATCTGAGCGTCGATCTGATGCAGATGAATTAACAAAAAGCAATTATCAGCCGATTTCGATATGATTCCGATATCATGCATCCCTGGTTTTCATTGGAACTCTCTTTCCTTTGCAGCCAAAACAGAGTGGAATATGAGAAAAGGGTCCGAGCACAAGCCAAAAAGTTTTCTCCGTAAGCTTCGGCGGTTACTCTGCGATGGAAAAGACTGGGTTTTGACAAGGTCCTTGCCGTCTTCTTTAGCTTCCTCCCCACCTCCCTCCCTCCCTCCCTCCCATAAACCCCTCACCAAATTTTACACTAATTTCTCCCCCTTGGGTTTTAAAAACTGAATGTGTTGTGACATTGTCTGTTCAGTGACACACATCTAACAAAGCACTCGGTTCACTCGTAAAGGAATATTCCACCCAAAAACCTTAAACAGTGGAAAGCGCCACTAGCCTTCTTTTCTGTTTAAACTGACGTTTTTGGGTGAAACAATCCTTTTTATTTGGCTTTTTCTTTCGAAAGAAGTTGGAGTGTCACCCTTTTACCCCCCCCTTCCGAAGAAAGTCCGTGGCACAAGCTCAGCGAGTGCCTGACTCCAGTCCAGGAGGGCCACAGGTCTGCACAAATCCAGCTTTTATTTGACTTTTCTTTGCTCTAGCGCTGTAGAAATTGAGAGGCTCGGTTCAGTAGATGCTGATGAGTTTGAAGATTTGGAGCAGGACAAAACGGAACACGGTGCTGTGACTCTTCTGGTTTGGAGGCGACGGGTTTGGTGGACGTTGACATTCGTTACGTAACGGCACCGAGCCGGTCCGCGCGCAAACTCGTACTCCAGACGAGAACGTATGAGCATAAACTTCACTCTTGCTTTTCTGTCTTTACTTTCACACCGGCCTCCTTTAGACTCTTCCACGGTTTTAACGATGTAAGACCTGCTATTACTTAAACGTCAGTATTTCAACTGCTGTAAAATTATACTTTTATACTTTCTTGATTTTTTTTTTTTTGGTTTTTTTTTTTTTAATTAGTGTCTTTAGAACTTTCCATTCCTGGTGTGGGCAGTGTAGACAGCATGTTGTAATATAAAGTTCGATAGCATTGTGCTGCCTTGGCCAACCATGTATGTACTGCAAAAGAGAAAAAAGGCCTCTGAATCAAAACCGGAAGGCGGGTTAGTTCGTCGCTACATCAATCTTTGTGTTTATGGTGTTTTTGTTCATGTAAGTGTTTAGAGTAAATAAAAATGTTTATATAAATCCAGTGGTGTTGCTGTGGATTTTTTGAAATTTTAAAGTACAGTGGTCCATCGGTGCTCGAACTTGATCTGTTCCAGAAAGGGAATTTGAATTACAAAAATGTAAGAATAAGAATCAATGTTAAAATATGTATCCCAAAAATACACCAACAATTTGATGGTTCTACACATGAGTCGGTTTGAGTGCAAAATAAATGAGTTAATTCTGACAATTTCCATCCAAAAATAATGTTTTGAATTGCTTAATTAGCAGGTAATTCAGCTCAAGTCCATAGGGTCTGTAAAATCCCAGCTGGTTCCACATGGTGACGTCTCTATAGAGTCCAAGTGCGGGTTCGGCCGGTCAAGCGTCAGCTCGGGGGGGAAAAAGAAGAAAGACGAGAGAGTTAGTGCCCTCCCCTAAAGCAGCAACGACGACCTGGCTAAGAAGAGAGAGCTGGAAGGAAGCACACACGAGGGCTTTACACATTTGTAAAGAATTATAAGAGAAATGCAGTATTTATTTGTTGCTTTTTTAGCTTTTATCAGCCGTCTTCAAACACAAAAAATGTAAAGATCTCCCTGAAACGTGTTTAATTAGCAAACTGCTACAAAACAAAACAGACTGATCATTTACACAGTCAGTTCATTAACAAAGTTCTACGCATGCAGTGGAACATTCGCCAGCAAAACCTCTCGTCTTTACAAACTCTAAGCAGCAAATGTAGAAGGTTTGGCTGCGCGACCAAACGCCAAGACGTTGAATTAATCGGATATTACACACAATCCCTGCGAAATTACAGGATTTAGGGAATATTAACAGATACAGTTAGACTAGGCTACTGGCTGAAGTTAGCAATACACAGTATCTACAAACAGCCCGTTTGCGGTAAATCTCATTTTCCTAATTAGAAAATTATAGAAAAAGCCTTTAAATGCTTTTTTGGAGAAAGATAAAAATTCAATAATATAATATTGGGAGATGTGAATGTGGTACGGCATTAACAGAAAAGCCGATTTGTCGACGTGTCGACGTCAGAGGCACAAGTCGACGACCCCTGAGAGAAGTCGACGAGTTGTGTGTTTTGTTTTGTTTTTCTCTCTCTCTGTGTGCGCGCTTGTGTACGTAATGCTGACACGCATACCTTGACTTAACCAATTATTATAGTCGCTTCATAAAAAGGGCGGGAACGTTGGCGTGAGGGGAATTTAAACACAAGACTGCAACAAGACGAGAGACGAGGCAGCAGAGGCAGGAGGTGACAGACACACATCACATGTCTGGAAATACTTCACTCCAGACGACACGGTGACCTGCTCAATCCGCAAGTCAGTGTTGAAGTACAATAAAAGCACTAGCGTTATGCACGGCCATCTGAAACGGCATCCGCTAGCTAACACGGGCGATGCTCGCGCTGCCTGGAGTCGACCAGTCCAGAGGACGCTGAGTAGCCTTACAGTAAAGACTCTGACTGATAAGAAAAAAACAGCAGATCACAGATCTGCTTGTTAATTTCATCGTCAAACCTGTGTTCCTCCGCTGCGTCTGTGTGATGACGTCATCAAACGACTTGTCGACTTGACTTTATTGACGGAGAAGTCGATCTGAAAAAATTTGTCGTTAATGCTCTAGTATGTGGTGAAATAAGGAAGGCAAACGTTCCACTGCGCGTTCAGAATTTTGAAACAAAAAAGCACCATACGTTTTAAAACAGAAGGCCACGGCCGTATAAAAACCCACCTCGTTTTTTGGAAGTTCCTGGTATGAGCGCTGCCTCTTCGACATACAATAAATGCGTCATAAAATATCGACTGGCAATATCGGGCAAATCTAAGCATCGATCCGATACGATTCCAACATCACCGTACAACCCTATTAACTTTTTTTTAACTTCTTTTAAGAGAAAAGTTAAATTTATGTTTGAGCCACTGATTAAGGACAGCACCTGCTTGTTTACATTTATATCTAATTTAAACCATTGCCGCCCTTCATCAGCGGCTAGCTCAACCGATCGACCTGGACCGTTATTCTGGGTTTGGCTGCTTTGCTGTGTTTGGCAGGATGATGCACTTAGACTAATAACAGTCGGTTCAAGGCCGCAAAGAGGACACGTTGTCAAGTGCTGCTTTTCCACTAAATTGCAGACCTCTGGACGCATCTTTATTTAAAATGTTTAAAGACGGAACAAGTGGCGTCCTCCACAAATGAAGTGATGCTATGGTCAATTAGGGCTGCAGCACTTCCTGGAACCAGTAAAGCTGTGGGCAAAGCCAGTCGTCGGGAAAAGAGTTCATGGAAAAACATTTTTACTTTACGGTTTGACGTTTAGCAATGTTCCGTTTTGGGGTCGACTGATTTTTCAGGGTCGATACCGATTGTTATGAATCAAGAAAATAACATGTTTTTAACTGTAATGCTGTAAAAATGAAAATTGGTGTCAATATTCAGAAAAACATTCTTAAAACACAATTTAAAAGCTTTTAGGTTATATTAGGGCTGGGTTCAAAAAATCCATTCACCGACCAATATCGATGCTTGTTCGAAAAATACGATATCGATTCAAAAATTCGCGGATCGACCTTTTCCTGCGGCTATGCACTACTTCTCGCGACCGCGCAAGGAGAGCTATAAAAACGCGAGACCGGCGAAACCCAAACCAAATAGAGCCATGGCTGAAGCTGCTCCGCTCAAATCACCATCTGGACTAAAGACCGATGTTTGGCAACACTTCGGTTTTAAAACAAGTTATTTTATAACCAAGCAAAACTAGTATTGACGCAAAGAAATCTCTAAGTAAATCAATATCGAATCGAATTGAATCGAGAATTGAATCGGATCATGACCTTGTGAATCGGAATCGAATCGATTCAGGAAATCAGCAACGATACCCAGCCCTAAGATATATTTAATTCTGAAATTTTCGTAAATTTGTTCGGACTAAGACTAGATAGTATAATTCTTGAAGACTTATTCTCTTCTTTAATTTAATTAATTACTCATTTTTACACTTAACATTTTGTTTTTATAAACTGTTGTATTCTATTAGGGGTGGCGCAGCGGTTGGCGCTGCTGCCTCACAACGAGAAGGTCCTGGGTTCGGTCCCCGGGTCGGTGCGGAGTTTGTGTGCTCTCCCCATGTCGCCGTGGGTTTTCTCCGGGTACTCCGGTTTCCTGCCACAGTCATTATAGGTTAACTGGCGACTCTAAATTGGCCCCCGTAAGGTGTGAATGAGAGCCTGCCCAGGGTCAGTCCCCGCCTTGCGCCCACAGTTTCTGGGATTAAGTGGTTTGGCTTCTATTACTAGGGGTGTTGAAATTAATCGCACCACGGATGCAGACACGGACGATTCTGCGTTAATGCAGTGACAAACCATAATCAATTAGAACCGGTGCTTCGTGACATGCGGTCAGGTTTCGCTACTGAAATCACTTTTTAAAATGGATTTCGTTTGATGTATTTTTCAAAACTTTTCCACATGATTGCAAAAATATTGTAATGAATTCCATGGAAATATCAAAAAAAAATCTAGAAATAATTCTTCCTCCCTCTACGTGTATGATGTAGGGAAATTGATGGGATGCGTTGAGATATCGCATTGAGTCGAATCGTTGACATGATAATCGTAACTGAATCGAATTAAGAGACCAGTGAAGGTTCACATGTCTATCGATTACGGTAAAGTACCAGGTAAAACCTCAAAACTGATGAAGGGAAGGAAAAACGAGTTCGGGACGAATTCGGCGGCTTTGTGAAGAGCTGTGCCGGTGGGCTGTGTCGGTTCTCGATGGCATCCCGAACTCGTTTTTCAATCAAGATTTTGCTTGGCGCGGCATTTCAAGATGATCCGCGTGAGACTTGCCGAGCTTATCGCGCTCCTTCTGGCAACGTTTTAACTTTTAAACGGTTTAATATCGCAGATGTTGCCGATGAACGGCCAAGTGCGGTGTAACGACACATTTATAAAGCGTTTTTACGCTCCTCCACACAGCCAGCACGTCCCACTTCCAGGCGTCGGCTGGGCTTAATGAGGGAATCCTCACTGTAAGCTCAAGGGCCCTGCTGATTGCCGTTTTTGAGCGGCAGTTTAAACAAAATTAACGCACAATGCAAATTTCGGCTCTGCAATGCAAATTAAATCGTTAGCGCTGCCACGAATGCCTGCCATGCTGGAACGATGCAGCTCGTTTAATCTCCCGAGTCTTTCTTTCTTCCCTTCTTTTAAGGAAGGGAAGTTGTGGAATTTACATACGCGGGAGCGCGGCGGAGGATGTTTCCCGGCATTCCCATTATAAAGCGTCCAATAAAATGCTTTAAAATGACTGTATTATTGCTGCTCATGACTGTCAGTTAGCTGGAGCTGTTTAGGAAGCCAGCGTGTTGCATCTGTCAGCCGTGAAGCCTGGACGTTTTTCATTTTTGAGGTGAAAAATGCACGTTTTTTTGAGGATTTTAATGAATTTACGCTCAAGATGATCAAGATGCGTTGCCTGCTCTCTTCCGGCCACCCTCCTATTTATTTTATTGTATAACAATCTGGCGGTAACTAGAGGAATAGTTATTTTAAAGATGCTGTGCAGCCGCCACTTCAAACAGGCAGCAGACACAGCGGCGGCGGCAGCAGCAGCAGCAGTTGGGCGGGAGCACTAATGATGTGCCCATGGAAACAGAGCGCCGGGCCGGCATGAGCCTTTTCTTCAAATAAAATAAAACGACACACGTCCTTCTACACCCAGCCTCTCGCCTCTCGCCCGTTACTGCCCAGACATCCCCAGCTTACGATGTGCGTCATCCTGACATGTCCTTTTGTTTTTTTTGCTCTTTTGTTCCACATTTCCAGTGTCATGGAGGTCATTTTCGACCCCATCAAGGACTCTGGGCTTACCTAACACAGTGGACTCACAGCGATAATTTCACTCAGTATCTAATTAACTGGGAAAACAGGCTACTCCTAACCCGTATAACCCTCACCTCTCCAAATAAACGCAATTCAGCAGCATCTCCACATGTTGAATTGGTGAATTTGCTGGTGCTGAAGCTCATCTTGACCAATGAAACATCAAAGTAACGTAAAATGTCTCGCAAACGCTTAATGCTGCGTTATAAGATGCTTTTTGTTCATCTCGTAAGCGTAAAAGAGGAAAAGCTCATTAGTAAATCAGTTTAAAACAAATATATTTGATCTTTACATGAGGTTTTGCTTTTTTATTCCACATTTCCAATGTCTTGGGGATAATTCTCGACCCCATCTATAATTCTGGGATAATTTCACACAGTATGTAATTACCTCGTCCAAATAAATGTAATTCAGCAGCAACTCTGCTTTGTAGAATCACCAAAATTTGCCGGTGTTGAAGCTCATCTTGACCAATAAAACATCAAAGTCCAGCTCATCCTACAGATGCTTACTGCAGCATTTTCAGATGCTTTTTGGTCATTTCTTAAACATGAAAGGGTTAAGGGTCATTAGTGAACCAGTTTAAAACAAATAGTTTCATTTGATCTTTTCAGGCGCGTTCGGCAGATTTGCATGTGAAAAGACAACAGAGGCTTGCTGGTGGAGCGGAAGGCTTTAAAAGACCATTATGAACCACCAGGCTGTTCATTCAAACAGGACCTTTTCAGCCAAAATCCATTAACACGGCTAACAGGACGGCACTTCCAGTTCCACGCTTAGCACTGCACGCAGCGCTGTTAGTGGCATTAACAGTGGGGAAAAAAATCAAAATATAGTTATTATTTAACTTTTTAGAGATCAGGCACTCTTGCTGCTTGGTAGCGTAACAGTCGGGTAGTTAACCCTGTGATCAAACGGTCACCGGTTCGAATCCTGGACCAGTAAAGGTACCAACTGAGGTACTCATGAGCCCCCAAGCACTGACCCCAGACGCTGCCAAAAAACCACCCAGTGCTCCTTCAAGGATGGGGCGAATGTGGATCACGTTTGGTTGTGGTGCTCTGTGTGCTGTGTTCACAACCACCAACAATCACTCACTCTCACTATTTGGTCAAGGCAAGTTTATGTAAATAGTACAGTTGGTAGTGTAACGGTTAGGGAGTTGTCCCTGTGATTGCTGGTTCAAGTCCTGGATCGAGACGAGACCAAGACTGGACCAATGCAGGTTTTACACCACATGACAAACAAGTGGAAGATGCAAAGCCTAAGCAACATTAAAGATGTTTATTCAATATTTCTCTCTTCCATATCTATAATGAGGAAATCACTTCACTGGAAGCAGTTATCAACACTGATCGCATCATATGTTAAACTCAACAAACCACAGTGAACACTCCTCAAGACCAAACTCACTGTGTTATTGACTTGCAGAGTTGTTATTACGCAGAGACATTCTATAGCTTAGTGCTGTGAAGAAAAATAAGGTTAGTGCCAGATGGAAACAGCATTTGGTATCTATCTGGATGCAGAATAATATTAAAAAATATTTTCTGATCAATTGAAAATGAAGAAATACTAAAGTTTATATATATACATATTTCACTGTCCAAATATTACATGCTCCTACTCTGTCTGCTACAATGCTACACTGTTCACTGCTGTGCAGCTGCACTCGGCACTTTAAACAGTCTCATTGCACCTGTTATCTGTCTTCAGAATTAATTTTGTACACTCAGGTAAAAAACTTCGGTACATATTCTTTTTTATTCAAATATACATGTAGTTCAACCAAGGAGACCATTCAGTTTAGATTGCCAAGTATTTTTATTTGGCAAAAATCAAGCTGTCTTTAGTGTGTATGTGATCAGTTTTGGAGGAAGCCCGTCGCTTGGTCGTTGGTTCACTCGTCTCTGAAGCCGGCAGATCTGGCTGGGAGACCAGGCAGGAAGGCGAAGGAGCCTGCCCCCGGACCAAGACGCGGAGCCGAAGGTGGTGGAGGGGAGAAGGCGGGCGAAATCGAACAGCTGTAATGGCAGAGAAGAAGGCCAGTTTACTGCTTATATACAGAACTAGGAGTTATGCGATTGGACGTGCTGACGCTCATTAGGTCTCCCTGTTTGAACTTCCGTATTCACTTTCATATACACCTGTACCCGGCACTTGGGTCTTAAATTTAATTATACTCCATGCCTTCTGCACATAGGTAGCTCTATTGTATATAAGAAATAGCTATTTATTTTTTATCTTTATTCCCTAATCTCCTTTTCAAGTTTCTATTTGTAATTTTGGCTAATTTGCACAGTCACAGAGCGGATCAGGATACATTTCACTGCATGTTGTACCTGTATAATTTGGATGTGACAAATAAAAGAATCTTGAACCTTGAAAACTCATAAAAGAATATGAACCTTTATGTTTTACACTAACAACCACATATTGCAAAGTCAGTGAACAGAAAAAAAAAGGTGATGTCGTCTCTTATTTTTTTTCCGGAGCCGATGTGAGAAGTTCATTTCAGTCATTAAAGACTTGAGACTGGACTTGGAAAAAATGACTGCCCAAATGAAAAAATGACGAACATCATCACCACCACACACACACACACACACACACACACACACACACACACAGTCTCTGTATTACTATCTTTGTAAGGTCTTTCCATAGACTCCCATAATGACTAAAGTACATAATTTTACACCTACACCTAATCCTAACCCTAACCTTAACCTCAGTAACCAAAAGCACATCTCTTACCTTTTTTAGTTTCTCAAATAAAACAAGCACATTTTCTATGAAGTCATTTTTCCTCATGGGGACCTCTCAAATGTCCCCACAAAACCCCAAAAAACAGATAAAAGTGATTTTAGGGGACAAAAATGTCCCCACAATGCGATAAATACATGGACACACACCAGCTCTCAATCTCCTTCCTTTTCTTCTCATCATAGAGACACCGTTCATGGCTTAGAATTTTCAGCTGATTGAGGAGATCTGGGCTCCCTTTCTAGTTTTTATAGTAATCATGTAATTTCGTCAGGAATTGTCTGTGCTGGTCAGTTCTGCTTTGCTACAGTCCACCTCTGTCATAAGTGAACTAGATCAATTGTCTTGAGAGCCTAGAGTTACAGTAGTTTAGTCACTGGCGGCCAGCGGCTTCCCCATCACCCTCTCGAGTTCAGACAAAGTCGTTTTTAAGAGTTTTTCCCAACGTCCATTTGTCTTCTTTTTTTTTTTATCTTTGGTTGCGGGGAAAAACCTCAGCTTGACTGGCGCCTTTGTTTTACTGGCAGTGCTTCTGATAATTCCAGCTCGGCGAGAGGCACCTCACCCCGGCAGCCACGTAATTAATGTGTCCGAGTCTATTTATAGCAGCGGGCTAGCGAGAGAGGTGGTGTTGATGGGTGGGTGGTTACTGGTGGCGGTGGCGGTGGTGGTGGTAGTGGTGGTGGTGGTGGTGGGGGTTGATCTGATAAGAGATGTCATTCCATCGCTGTTTTCTTCACCTCTCGGGATTGGAGACCCCCAAGCCACATGCTGGTGGGAGATAAATCTAAACCGACTACATAAACATCTCTAAAGGCGGTCAGACGTCAACACCGTTTCCATTTCTCCTTCTCTGTGTCATTCTCATTGGGCCTCGTTCACCAATATCTTTCTTATATTTGTCCTTATGAGTACAACTGTAAAACTGTTCACTGCTCACGCAATACAAATTGTGTAAGTGCGCTCTTTAGCGTTCATAAATTCTGTTCTTACCTAAGTACAAATTTCAAATAAGAAGGACCGTGAATGAGGACTTGACTTGGAAGTTAATCCTCCGAGGTGGGATATTTTTGGTTCGTAAATGATTCTCAACCTTGCAGCGATACTGCCGTGCTTGATACACTCACACCAGCGTGACACACTACATATCAGCATCACTGCCATGTTGGGAATGACTCCCGAACAAATCTGGACAGCCGGGGTCAGAATCTAATGAATGGTCAATGGAGTGGATGGTGGTAGATGACGTGTGCGTGGCAACAGTCGTGCTAAATCTGATGCTATACCTGTGCAGCACTGCTATAAGGATGCTGTGCCTTATACGTTGACTAGTATGTAGGAATATGTGAGTTTTAATATTTTTGTTTGAACGAAATCAAATGTGAATGTTGCACGGGTTACAGATCTGTCAGATGCCACGTTCCTCACCACACTCGCAAGGCGTTTGTTTTTCCAGCCAAAAAAAGCAGAACCCTGCTTTATTAAGTCCATCTGTGGCGAAGGGGGAAATTGACTGGCGTAATTGCCGGGCTGACATTCACTTACGTAATCATGCTTCACTCAGCCACTGACAGATGATCGATGACTGCAGATCAATGATAAGAACTGCTTGTGAAGAGCACCCGGCCTCTCGCAGAGAACGAACCCACCTTCACGCCATAATATGGCTAATTTTAACCCCCCCACAAAAATTGTGGTTAAGGCCTTGGCCAATAATATTGCTGTTTTAAGAAAGGTGACGATGCACTTGATTTCATCTATCAACAAATGAGTTAAGTTTAATATGATTCATAAACGTTTTTACGTTTTTACGTTTTGTCTAAATATCAGATGCAAGATTAACATGACACCAAAAATGCAAGTGAAATACATATCAAATTTATGTATTATAAATACAGATATGGGGTTTTTGTTTGAATTTCACAATTTAAGAGAATATTCTTTGTTTAAACGCAGGGACGGGTTATGTTTTCTCTGCCAGAATTGCGTGCTGCCCCATTGACCGGGCTGGTGCGTTATAATAAGTATTTCTTCATGTTTTCTTGAAGACCGTATGACTCACGCTGGGCTACTCTGGGTCTCTGACCCACTCTTGATGCGTTACTCGTGCTAATAAACGAGTACAGTGCTGGTGGCCGCAGGATGTCGTCTCCTCACATTGCCTCGTCTAATTGCAAGATTATAGCAGGATGCAGTCGTACTATAAAGGCCAAGGCTGGCTTTCGGTTGGCTGTTGGACTTGATGAGATTTGCCTTAAAGAGAAAGGGAATTTTAGTGTTACGATGCTCAATACAAACCATGGCATAACTCACAAAATTACATCTTATGTCATTTTAATTAACATTTGGTTCATTTCCTAATTAAAGAGCAACTTGGGATTAAGGGTCCTAGTCGTGGTTTAAATCTCTTCATTTCTTTATTTTCTTTTATACTTGAGGATTTTGAAAATTAGCTTGAAAAAGAAAAGTGTGTTACTTCAGAAAAGAGGGCTATAATGGTGACATGGTGCTTTACAGAAGTAACACTCCAAACCATTGATCTTATCTACATTATTTTAGACAATTCTACTTTTTAATACCTGGAAAAAGGAATACCTGGAAGTACATTCTTTGAAAATCCATCTTTTTAACAGGTGCATTAAAAACATGTTTCGAGTGAGTGATTATTTGCAGTTGTGAACGCACCACCAAACAGCACACAGCGCACCACAACGAAATGTGACCTCTGCGTTTGACCACTTGTGAAGGAGCAGTGGGCAGCTGACATGGGAGCAGTGCTTGGGGACGGTACCTTACTCACAAGTACCTCAGTGGTACCTTTACCGGTCCAGGATTCAACCTCCCGGTCGTCCCTAACGTTATGCTACCAACTGCCCTTATGTTGTTGATCTAAAATAAAAGATGTATAGGTATCAGTATAATATATAAATATGGTAAAATATGCATATGCAAAAGTGTAAGAAGCATATAAACAACCTAATCTCAATTTAAGAAACCCTAAATAGCCGTTTGCTTCTGTATGTTCTGTATCTGAACTGAACCCCTAAATTATGAAGCCTTTGTAGGAAAGATGCTCTTCAGACTTTGTGGCTTCAAACAAAATGTTTCTTCTCCCACAAAGGGTTCTTCATGGTTCCAGAAATTGTCATTCCGTCCCTTCAAAAGTTCTTTATGTCAACAAAATGCATTTCCCTCCCTCTATAATTCCTCCAAACAAAGCTTCTATGTTTGAGAGCATCAGCTCCAAGCATCTCTTGCACTTCCCTTGACCATATATGGAACCCGGCGGCTCAGAGAGAGGAGAGAGAAAACGGCATCTCGGAAAATAAAGCTCAGTTCTGCCATCTAATAAAGACAAATGAGGGTTTTTTGCTCAGTTTGATCGTGTCCTGTGTTAGAGGCGCAGTCTCCCGCCCGGCTGCGCAGGAAGCTCGATGGGAGAAGAAAAGTCAAAGACGCGCAAATCCGCCCCGAGACGCGCATCGCGCAGCACCGACCTACAAGCGCACAGGTGAGAGGCTCGAAACCCGCTTCATCTGCTTCATCACAGACACGAATTTCACAGATGACACGCTTCCAGGATTAAATAGAAGTTTCCCGCGTGCGTGATGATTATAAGGTTCGAGATAATAACTGATGCGTTGCGATGTTGCACTTTTACGCGCTGCGTTACTTCTCCGTTATATACAGTGTATAAGTGTTTTTCTCGGATTCCAGATTAGAGGTTGGAGATTTGCCTTCGTGAAATGTGTTTGTGATATTTGTATCGATTGCATCTCCTTATCATCATCATCTCCTCTTTTGGCTGTACCAGCGCGGTGTTGGTGCTTATTCGCAGTGGGCTTTTTATTGCATCACCTGTAGCTGTGTTTCAACAGATGTTTGGTGCTGAGCTGCCGAGACGCGAGACATGCACTTTTTCCCTCAGCTCTTATTGCTGTTCAACAATGACTCAAAAAGGGGCAATCCTGTAAGTTTGTTGTGTTTTTGGCGTGGATTTCTTGCGTAAGATTCATTTGCACTTGTTTTGGCCAAAAAGCAGACTTGCTAATCAGAAAGGACAGCGTTGCATTGATGCGCACAATTAAAATGGGATTAGTGTTTTGGCTGAAATTATGGTTTAAAAAAGTGAAAATAGAGAACGGTGATGCTTTGGACACAATCAGTGCCACAGAGCATAAGAATTTATGATTTGTGGATAAATAATATTATTAATAATAATGTTAATATAATAATTAATATTATAATAGTATTATATTAATTATATATGCATATAATTTATTAACACTGCAATGGGAGACTAGCATTTATAACAATATAAAATGAGGAAAAATAGTTAATATAATTGTCTTCTCAATATCCAAAAAAATAGTACAGTTTATATATGTTGGGAAAAACACAGAAAGCATGTATATTAAGAAAAGAGAAAAGTTATTTATGATTTCCACATATAACAGAAAGAAAATGTGAGTGAAATGAAGAAAAAAGACTTGTGAACATCTACAGCAAAAAAAAAAAAAAGCATTTTGATTTTTCGTTTTGAGGAGCATAAGGTGGCATTGATGCCTGTGCGGGAGGGTTGGTTGCCAAGACAACCGCACATATACATATAAGAGATGACAGTAAGATTGACAGATCCGACCAATAAATTTGAGCAAAACATAGACAAGAGTTGGGGGGGGGGATTTATTTATTTATTTATTTATTTATAAAAACAGTAAGAAAAAAAGCTTAAGGTGTCAAAACTTTTCCGGGGTCTTTGTGTAGAGACGTTCAGTGTTTCCCCCTGGGTTTTTATTCCCACTTGGGATTATTTGGTTGAATATTTAGAGGAGGTCCAGGAGGCGGCCGAATAAAAGCGGAGGGTTATGCAAGTGAGATGTCTGGCTCGGACGTGTGTGCGTGTGTGTGTGTGTGAGTGTGTAAGTGAAAAGCCAAGCCGACTCCCCCAGCCCCGGTTCTGGTGAGTGACAGCTCAGATGTGCGCTCAGCTTAATGGGAGCTTTGGGAGGGAACGCAGCACCGAGCGCTCTGCTTCAGGTCAAAGATGGCATTTGATTCTCTTCAATTTCTCACTGTGTCTTCCAGGGCTGAGAAGAAAACCCAACCCAGCAAACCACATCACTTCTTCTTTTAACCTACCTTTTTTATTTCTCTCTCCCCCACACACAGGAGGCTTATTTCTGTTTTTAGCAGCTCTAACCAGGCTGAATCCAAATACTGTAATAGAGCTTTGGAAAAATTAATGGATTAATGTTCTGTTTGCTTTGGTGAAATTAGTTTTGCGACTGCCTGTCAAAAGCTACAACGCGTATTATTTAATGAATGACGTCCTCAAAGAAGTGATTCAGAGTGCTCAAAAATGAGCCACTCTTGTATTATAGAAATACTTTTGTGGCAGTCTAAAATAGGGGTGTTGAAATTAATCGCATAATCAACGGGGACGATTCTGTATCGATTCAAAGCCAGATCATAATCGATTATAACGGAGGTCTGCGGCGGCATTGCAGGTGGTCCAGGACATGCATTCCAACTTACATTACTTTAAAAAAATGTATTCATTTTTTATTTTTCAAAACATTTCCAGATGATTCGGGGATAATAATAAATAATAAATTTAACATTGGTGATGACATTGGTGATTTTTTGGCTGCGGCTTAAGCTGACATTTCAACTGAAGAAATCCTCAAAAGCCATTTGCTTCTGTATGTTTCTATGAAGAACCATTAGTTAGTACAGAACTCCTACGTTGTGAAGCTTTTGTGGAGTGGGAGACATGCTCTTCAGAAATAGTCATTCCGTCCTGTAAAAAGTTCTTTATGGCAAAAATATGCATTTTTCCCACTATAATCCCTCCAAATAAAGCTTCTATGTTTGAGAGCATCAGCTCCAAGCATCTCTAGCACTTCCCTTGGCCATATATGGATCCCGGCGGCTCAGAGAGAGGACAGAAAAAGACATCTCGGGAAAATAAAACTTAGTTCTGCCATCTAATAAAGACAAATGAGGGTTTTTTGCTCAGTTCCAAAAATAATAGAAAAAATACTCTCTCCCACACTTAGAGTGCGTCTGATTGGTAGTTCCTGGGACAGAAGCAGTTGAAAATCCCTGGATTATATCATAATGACAATGCTTGGTGATTTTATGGTTACGACATTAAAAATTTAAGTTGCAATGTGAATTAATGTAGACAAATTGATGGCATGCATCGTGATGCATCAACATAACGCATCAAATCGAATAGTTGACCG
The DNA here is from genome assembly GCA_032718565.1 of Distichodus sexfasciatus. Lineage (NCBI taxonomy): Eukaryota > Metazoa > Chordata > Actinopteri > Characiformes > Distichodontidae > Distichodus > Distichodus sexfasciatus. Next base: position 2,904,982 of record JAVGVS010000040.1, read on the forward strand.
AATAATCATAATCAAATCGAATCGTGAGACCAGTGAAGGTTCACACATCTAACCTGAAATCATACAAACTTTTCATGACATCGACTTGTTTCAGATGGATATATTTAATTTAATAGATTTTTGTGTCTTTGTTGACCATGATCAATAAAACATTTTTCATGAGATTTTTTCATGATTTTGCTGTTGGGATTCTGATCATTTTTCTATTCATGGTTCAAACAAAAGTGCCACAGTAATGGGAAGATGATTCAAGAAATTGACTTGAAACTGAAGCGTCATAGTTTTGTCTTATTTTATTCTATGTGCTGTAAAAACTGTTTTATTACCTTCTATTCATTGCTAGCAGCTTCAGCATCTCTGGCTAGAAGTTCCCTTTATAAATGCACATAAATGAAACCTATCAGCAACATCCTTACTTGCTTTATTTGTAATCGTGTCAAAAAGCTGTATTAACGACTACGAACAAACTGACAGTACTGAGCAAAGCTGGACGACTGCATCACAAAAGCTGCCAAAGTCTCACAGGTGCTACAGGTAGAAAAGACTGAAAACCCAACTTCCATCGTCTGCTTTGTGCCAGAAAATCAATTACATATGGCTCTCAAAGCAGACGAGTTCCGAATGCCGCTCTGATTTGTTCCGTCACAGAGCCGAGTGCAATAACATGCAAGCTGTCCTTCAGGCTTTTTTCCTCCTTTTCTTCTCCCCCGCTACTGTGCAGTGACGGTAGTGGATCTTCATAGCTTCTGTTCTTATGCCTTGCTTTTGGGAACGTCATAAGGCGCTCCTCGGATCGATCCCTGGTGCGAAGCCACTGAGTGGTATCGCGCTCAGCACCGATCAAGGCCGGAGATTGTCTCTTTGCGAGTGGCTGGCGGATGACTTAAGGTGGCGCAAATCCTCCGATGGCTTTTTATCACAGCCTGGGGGATTATGGGGCTTATCTACTCATAGATCCTAATGATAAATCCCCTGCTTCCAATTGGGATGCTTCTCCAAGATGAGTGATGACGTGACTGCGCTTTACGGCCAAACTATATCGGTGGTGTCGGTGAAGATGTCTTTAAATGCTACAAGCTACTTATAATTGAAAGTCCATGAAGTTAATGTGCTGGAAGCTTAAAAAAATGGGCAAGCCTGGGTAAGGGTTTGAGCAACTTTGACAAGGACCAAACTGTGATGATGGCTAGACAATGATGATGGGTCAAAGCATCTTCAAAACTGCAGCAGCTCTTGTATGATGTTCCAGCTCTGCAGTGGTCCAAGGATGGAAAAACTGGTGAACTGGCAATGGTGTCATGGATGACCAAAACTCATTGGTGCATGTGCGGAATGAAGGCTTGCCCTTGTCTGGTCCAAGAAGACCTGTGCTGTAGCTCATATTGCTGAAATGCTTATGCAAGTTCTGATAGAAAGTCCATTGGAGTTTCTATCAGAATATAGAGAATATAGATCATAATGTTGTGACTGATTGGTGTAGATCTTCATCAGCAAGTCTCTCAATTTCTCTTTGCCTTTCCCAATGTTTTCTTGCTGATGTGTCAATTTATGTGGCACTTTGGTTTCCAACATAAGCATTGCTCTAACCAATGCCAACACCATCATGGTTTCTTTTGAGGAGGAACATCCCTCCTTCATCCCGAGCAAAAAAGCATCTCTGTCCGAGTGCATCCTCATGAGAGCTTCCGTCTTGCCTGATTAGGACGTTTCTATACCCTCTATATCGACTGATTTGATTGGGTTACATGACGAGTGGATAGAAGGTTAAAATGTTTTCATGTTTACATTTTTCATTAGCACCCGAATGCACCGTCACTCCAACAGCAACATTTTTTTTTTATGCACACCGTTCACTGGCACAACCTGAAAGGGCTACTTGACATTTTGGGAATTTACCAAATTCTGGAAAAAGTGGTTCAGACTGACCCTGACAGCTTAGAGACAGGGGAGAGAGGGGGATTGGTGATTGCCTTACACGGCAATCACAGGCCCCGCTGTCATAAATAATTAGGGAAAATGATGTTCCCATTGCGTGAGTCTGTAGAGAGCCGAACAAACATTAAGGACGCTAAGGACGGGGTCGAAAATGGGGCGGACAGTCGAACTGCGAAAGTCCGGTTTGAAATGAGCATCGGATATATATGTGCGTTGAGGGAATTCCGCTAATGTGGCATATCTGCGGTCGGGTCAGGCTCGGGCGGCTCAGGCTGATCACCGGTTCCTCGGACGACGTGTGGGAAAATGAGGAATCAAAAAAGAGTGGTCGGGCTGAGAGTTTCCCTCTCATGGGTGTCACATCTTGTCAGGAAGATTCAGCTTCGGCTGGTAAACGCAGGAGGCAGGAGAGAAATGTGCTGCTGTCTCTAGTGTGTCGTTCCAATGAGGGGATTATGTAGGAGCCTTGCCTGATTTCATCTGACAGGGAGCAGTAGGTTAATCTGTCTGTATGAATGAGAAAAAATGGCAGCCAGAGCGGGTTTTCCAATAAGATGGATCGCTCCTATTACCCAGATCCACCACACGTATCAATTTTGGAACCGTGACGGAAGCTCTCCCGTACTGACCAGCTTGGACCAGCAAGTCCAAGGAGCATTCTTTAACCAGCTTAAGCTGTGCTTTTATTTAATCAATTTGCAATTATAAGATTTTGACTTCAATTTAACCACAAATAAGTTTGCAGGAAAAAGGTGGTTTTGTTAAATAGCTGAACATTCCTTCATTCCTTAATTATCCAAACTATAGGCACAAGGTGGGGACCAACCCTGGGCAGGCGCCAACACACCGCAGGGCACACACACTCACACAATCACACTCTCATTCCCAACTTACAGGTCCAATTTAGAGTCGCCAATTAACCTATATTGCATGCTTTTGGACTGTGGGAGGAAACTGGAGCACCCAGAGAAAACCCACACGAACACGGGGAGAGCATGCAAACTCCATAAAGAAAGACCCTACGGCCAACCCGGAGCTTGAATGCAGGACCTTCTCACTGTCAGGCAGCAGCACTAACTACTGCGCCACCGTGCCGCCCAAATAGCTGAACATCCCATTTCTTTATATTCCATCTATTATTACATGTAACCTCCACAATATCCATGAGTTTATAGCTGTGATAAAACCACCCGTTGGTCTTCCAAGCAGCATCCAGCATGTGTCCCTCTTTCTGACACTTTCATATTGTATCCAAGTTTATTATGGGACTTAAACACAGTGATCCATATAAGTTGGGCATTGTGCAAGGTACTGTCCACAAGCACTGCTCCCCGGGTGCTGCCCATGCCGGCTGCCCACTGCTCCTTCACGAATGGGTCAAATGCAGAGCGTGGTGTGCTGTGTTCCCAATGACAAATAATCTCTCACTTTCACTTATGAACAACTTATTTCCATTTACATTAACAGCATTTAGTGAACACTCTTATCCAGGGGTGCATTTCCACGTTAGCAACTGTGCTATCTATGTTAGCAACACTACGTTAGTTGCTAATGCACACTATGTTAGTTGCTAACGTAGTAACAACTATGCTTTTGAGAAATGCACCCCAGAGCGACTTCCATTTCAAATTTACATGGACAGTCTCCCTAGAGCAACTTGGGGTTACAGGTCTTGCTCAGGGACAGTCGAAACAAAGGCACAGTCGAAACTGAGCAACTGAGTCTGACAAATGGAAGCAATCCAAATAATAGTGATGTCAAATACACAGCAGTGACTCCAAAAACCAACAGAAACCTGAGTGTCCAAGGGAAGGAAAAATCCATAAGTCGAAACATTGCAAAAGGTCATGCACAAAAATCCCACAGGGCAATACACATGCTTGGTACACAACAGAGTTGGCACGGGTTGACTGGGGTGGTGCTGGGGCCAGGGCCGGCGATTGGCATAGGTGACCAAGACAGTGGCTAGGTCAACAAATTTATGTGGGAGTCCTTCATATATCTCTTCTATATCACTGAACTGGGGGGAAGGGCAAACTTTAAACCTCACCTAGGCCAGCCAATGGGCTAGAACCGGCCCTGGCTTGGCTGTGGTCTAAATCAGTGGTCCCAAACCATTTCAGAAAATTTTTAACAGTGGTTGGCTACCAAGTGAGTTGTCTTACTGCCACCTATTAGCTACAGATGGATGTTTTTTTTTTTTCAAAATAAACACCCTACAGACTGCGACAGTCAATAAAAATGACATTTTTAGCAAAAGCTTTTTATTCCTTCTGATTTTATTCCTGGTGGCTGAGGACCCCAGATTACAAAATTGGGGGTTTGAATCCCAGGAGTTACCATTTGGTCCATGTGCAAGGCTCTAAACCTCAAGTGAATGTGCTTGAGTGAAACTAAGTGATTATTTGTCATTGTGAACACATCACATCACAGCACTCAGTACACCACAACGAAATGTGACCTCTGCATTTGACCCATCCATGAAGGAACAGTGGAGCAGTGCCTGGTGATGAGACATTGCTCATGAGTACCTCAGTGATGCCTTAGATCCCGGGATTCAAACCGGCGACCTTCCGATCACAGGCAAACGTCCTATCAACTATCAACTGCCCCTTAGGACATGGTCCAGTTTAGATGAGAGCTGTAAGTCATGTCCGAAAATAGGTCCTCACAGCCCCAATCAGCATGGAGGTGCTACTGAGATTGTGGCGATAAGGCTCAAATTTCATTTTGCATATTTTATTGCATTACGCATTAATTATTGCACACTGGTGACGATGTTGCTCCTTTCATTAGAAACGTGACGTGCAACTTAAACTCACCGCAGTCAACGTCTGACTACACCCGTTCCTGATTAGTGAATTTGCTATTTAATTCTGGCTTGCACTTTTCAAAACCTCTGCAACAACGCAATACATTGATGTTCCAGCTTTCTTTTGATGCCAAAACAACTTATCAAACCGACTCAAACTCCGCATCCTTGACCTGCCTGATCGACATCAAACCCGCCAAAACTGTCGTGACTCATCCCCGTCGGCTTTTTTTCCTTCTATTTTTTGTCGTTCCTGAACGCAGTGTTGCGAGTGGAGTGGGTGTGATTAAAGCACTTTTAACCTTGCTCATTATTCTTGCGTGTACTAGACGTGGAGGACAAGCGCTGCGATGAGCAACACTCAAGATTGGCTGTTAGTTCTTGTCTGCTTAACTAGCTACAAAATACTGATATAATAGTGCCAAGGCTGCTCTTTGTGCCAGTTTAGTGGAATCCGAATGTACCTGCGTCCACGGTGCCTCTCAATCCGCCGTTACCATAGAGACCCATCCATGCTGAGCAGACGGGCTGATGCTGCATGACCGACTCTCACAGGAGACACTGTTTAGCAACACTCTGGTCCACACGGCCCAAAGGTGCATTCGGTGTTTGCAAATTCTTGCATTTCCACGTCCACATCAGTTCCACAAAACTTCTTGAAGAAATTTCTGTGTGCCGTGTTGGAGCGTAGCGTTGCTACTAACATAGCTACTTTTTTCAGTTGCTAATCAGTAATGAAGCTAACATTAAAAAAAATAACGCCACATTGTCTCCAAAAAACATCCTTTTCTCTCTTTATAAAGATATGTGTTTTCTAGTAGCTAGTGTCTCTGATTGGTGTAGAATTGATGGTGGATATAAAGCTCTTTGCATCACAGTGCGATCTCAGGAGCTGGGAAACAGAGTCGGAGAATGGAGTCTACTTTGGTGGAGATGGAAGCAAAAATCTGTTGTTGTATTTGTTGACACATGACTCTGAAAGGCAAAATGGACAGAACTTCCACATATGAGTGCAACCAATCAGGGGTGTGTATCCCAAAAACATAGTTGCCAGTGTATTGCTAACTACGTTAGCAAAACTGTGTTAGTTGCTAATGTACGCTATGTTAGTTGCTAATGTACACCACTATGTTAGTTGCTAATATACACTATGTTAGTTGCTAACGTACAACGTTAGCGGCTAATGTACAGTATGTTAGTTGCTAATGTACAGTACAGTGCTGTGTTAGTTGCTATTGTACAACACTATGATGGTTGCTAACATACAACACTATGTCAGTTGCTAACGTACAACACTATGTTAATTGCTAGCATAGTTAGCAACAATGCTTTGAGAAACGCACCCTCGAAAACTCAAACACTACCTCCAAAATGTTATTGTTAGTTGATATTACGTTGTTATAACATTGTAGCTTGGCTATAGTTTTTCTCTGTAGCTTGTAGCGCAACTAACTACCATATTGGACTGTGGCTTAACTACATGTAATCAGAAGTGGCTGAACGTTCGGAGCTTCTCCGACACTCTGTGTGCACGTTTGTAGCGTTGGAGGTGTTGACGCCAGCATTGTTGCTCTCTGTTCATGCCAGCTGTCCCCTGGCAGCTGCTGCCATGCGTCGGGTGGCATGGCAGCTTTCACGGAGGCTGACGGTTGAGATGGAGTGCCACTCGCACCACCACCACCACATCCCACCCCTACCCCCAAACAGAGCTGGGCTTAATTGAAAGTAGCTCGCGTCTGAGCCAAACGCTGGCTCGTCCGCTGCTAATTGCCACCCGTGGCAGGCGTGAGTGTGGGAATGTGGACCAGAGGAAAGCTGTGATTCCCATGTGCCATCCCTCTGCTTATCTCTCTCTCATTTTCTCTCTCTCCATCTCACGCAGAACGGTAAAGGAGTGGACGCTCTTTCGAAAAGATGCCAGGATGGCTGATTCTAACTACAGCGCGACCGATACATTGGTGTAATCATATAATTACTGTAAAGGCTTTCTAACTTATTACTGGCTGATATAAGGTACTTGCTGATGAATCAGTGTAGGTGTTTATAGTGGACAGTAAATGTCTGTTAAATCTAGACAGTCAATTCCTGTAACAATTGTGATTATTTGTCATTGTGAACACAGCACAACACAACTCAACCAAATGTGACCGGCAGTGCCTATTTTTAATACAAATCCAATGAGCTTCAGTTTTCCGAGTGTTAAGCGACTTCAGCAGACAAAAAATGCAGATGGAGATGTTTTTTTGCCACAGCGTTTTGATCGCTTCAAATTGAAATCTGTTCAACTTTTAGAAGAGCGTTGAGCTCGTCAATGTCACTTCTCTCTTGCTATCAAATCAAAATCGAGGAAGGGGTGGGACATCGGTGGTAGCTCTCCCAATTGTTTACTCGCACAGTTTATCTCATGCACCCAATCTCTAGGTCTTGAAGACATGTGGGTATCTAGTTCAAACGCTGCCGCTAATGCCAATATGCCATTTTTCTCCGTTGTAAAGATTATAGCTTTAATGTCGATTAAACTTCTGATCTCAAAGTAGCACATTGCAATGTTTACATGAAATAGGAACAAATGTGAAAGTGCACGATGAAGCTTTTCGTAACTCAGCAACAACAAGCACTAAGGAACATACTGAGAAAGCGCTCTGGAAGTGATGTTTTGGTGTGTGCTCAAAAATATAGAAAGGGATAAAGGTTGGAGAAGTTAAAATGGAGAAATAATAAAGACTGTTTATAGCTGTTTCTGTTGATTATAGTTGACGTCAGGAATGTGATGTAGCTCTTCTTAATTAAAGACACCACCTAGTGGCCCAAAGAGGGAATGACAACATTTATGGTGGTGCCCCTAGTGGTCAAAATTGAGAATTACAGTTTTTTTGACCTGAAATAAGAAAATTGCAGTTGGATTGTTGAAAGAAAAACAGTCATGACTTCCTCAATGAGCTAAAAATGTTAATCTATGAGCAGTGTCCCTAACAGAAAAGCTGTGGAGGGAATTAAAAACAAAAAGTGCAAATACAATGAAACAAAAGATAGATGATGAATTCTTCATGCTATGACTGTTGCTGTTGGTTAGTTTGTCCACTAGAGGGCAACACTGAAACTCAACTATATTTAAACATTTACATCTTACTTAAAAAACGTAATATATTTTGATGTAATTTTGTACTGATTATTAACAATTTCAAATTTAAAACTGCATTCAAATAACTACACTTAATACTTTCCTGTATTATCACTGATACCATTTTGGGATTTTTAAGTTCTCCAATGATCATACTCAGGGATAAAATTCCTATATGCTTCTAAATCACATACAGTACAGTATCGTCATGTTGTTCCGACTTTTAGTCCTCTCCTTTTGAACTCCAGTCAGAAGGTTTTTCAGGACTCCAGTCATAGAAAAGTAAATTGATTGATGCCAGTTTGTGCATGTCAATAATACTGCAGCAGACAAGCGGCGGGGCGTGCGGGAGTCAGAATTAACCCCTGCGTAAATCCGCCCCTGAATAACGCTCCTGACAATCGGACCGGGATGAACAAATTATACATGCCATCAATTGCACCCTGCCATGAGGAGCGCCAACATGACACGGCTATACAGACAATTTGTCAACGCGCAAGAGAATCGCTTGCTAAAATATCGTAGTTGTGATTGAATTTGTTAACTCGGGATGAAATAGTTTAATTGCAGCCTGCTGTCTTACGCCAGATTTGACTGCATCTTCCCCCAACCAGAAAGAAACAGACAATAATAGTACAACCCAATAAAATGTTTCTTTTTCTTCTCTTTTTGTAGCAGCAAGCTGGGGGGTTTGTATTGTAGATGTATAAACCTTGCTGCGCTTCCGTATTCTATTTTAAAAGACCTGTCAGTCTGCTTGGCTGTAGAATGGAGTCTAAACACTGGGGGCCTGCAGGCTTTTAGAGAGAATGTGGAGCTTTGTGCTTTCTGAAAGAAAACGAACTTGCCTTTGAACACTCAGATAAATGGTTTTCCTTTTCGCGTTGTACGGTCTTCATATAGAAGATGAAGTGTGAGTAAGCTTCAGAGCCCCGCCTCGTAACATTTAGGGGTTTGACAGAAGAGAACTAAAAAAACCCAAAACTGTCAGCTTGCTGAAAAATAGGGATGTTTGTGTGTCTGTTTGAGACGATGTGAACAATCAAAAACCTTTGCCATCCTCGTTTATTCCTCTGCCCTCCTTCCCTCCCTCCCTCCCTCCCTCCTTTGCAGGGTTTGTCTGTTGCACTCCTTCTTTGGTCTTCCTTTTCTCTAATCTGTTTTTGAGAGTTTGGTGCATTGAACACTATAAAAGTGCTAATGCTTTGCACAGCTCTCTTAGTACATGTTCAACACCTTAAATGCCTTGCAAAATTATTATTTTATTGTGAACACAGCACAGCACAGTACACAGTGCACCACAACCAAATGTAACCTCTGCATTTGATGCATTCGTGAAAGTGCAGTTCACAGCTTTTTTAGCAGCACCCAGGGAGTAGTGCTTGAGGACAGTACCTTACTCACGAGTACCTCAGTGGTACCTTAACCAGTCTGGGGTACGAACTGGCGACCTTCCCATCACGGGGCCAACTCTCTAACCATTAGCTACCATCTGCCAAAGACCTCTGGCTCATTCTCAGAGGTGGGCAAAGTAGCTAACTTCATTACTTAAGTGAAAGTACAGATACCACTAGTCAAATGTTACTCCAATACAAGTGAAAGTTGTACAGTCAAAATTTTACTTAAAGTACTGAAGTACTTGTTTAAAAAAATACTTAAGTACTAAAAATACATCTTCTTTCACAACATTGTTGCATTATTACCACAACACTTACAAAACCTAATGCCTCTGACTAGCCTGTAGAAGCTGTAGAATAAGGAATTGGTAGAATGTTACAGAATGAAACACAACTCAAACTGATAATGAAAAGCAGTCATTAGTTTATTTTATTAATTAATTGTAAGACTACATACCTCCACATAACAGCATGGTAGTGTTGTCCCTTAGCAAAAAGTACTTTATTCAAGTGTACTATGAATATACTTATTATACACTAAAACTGACGCAGTATACTTGAAGTTTACTTTTTATATACTATATTTTATATGCTTAAGAATAGTATAGTGAAGTATACTTGACTTATACTGGTAAGTATAAAAAAAGTCTACTAAAGTCTAAAAGTATACTTTTGTAATCTTAAAAATGACCTTATACAGTATACTTAAAGTATACTTTTATAAACTTAAAAAGTTCCAATTTAGTCCGAAGAAGTATTAAATTAGTATACTTTCTAGTACACTACAAGGTACATGGTCCGTAGTATACTTGCTATACTTATACTTATATTTATACTTATACTTATACTCAAGCATACTTAATAAAATGTACTTCAAGTATACTACTTTTTGCTAAGGGGTGACAGCTCTGGCAGTGTGTGCACACATATGTGTGTATGTTAATTAGGAGGACAGTAAATGCAGTCTGCTTAGAACATAACTTTAACATTCCAACCTGCTTAAAACCCCCATCTAAACCTCCTCAAGCTCATGACTTTCCAACAGCAACAATGTTTTAATCACAGAAAACAGCAGAACTGTGTGAACTTGGTTTTATATTTCCAGTCTGCAGGCGTGACGTAACCCTGCTGATTACTGACTGTCACCTGCCAAACAACCCATCACATTTTAGAAAAGGGGGAATAACATTCACTTTATCCACAGATTTGAGTAATGGTAACGAAACTTCATAGAAATGTAGTGAAGTAAAAAGAACAGCATTTGTCTTTAAAATGTAGTGAAGTGGAAGTCATAAGTTTCCAAATAAAACACTACTCAAGTGAAGTACAGATACTCAGAAACAACTCAAGTAAATGTATTTAGTTACTGTCCACCTCTGCTCATTCTTAAAGGAACAGTGGGCAGCTTTTTCGGCAGCACATGGGGAGGAATACTTGGGAACGGTACCTTGCTCATAAGTACTTCACTGGTACCTTAACCAGTCCAGGACCTGAACTGTGCAACCTTATAGTCACAGGGTCAACTCCCTAACCGTTATTTACCAACTACCTTAATAATACCATTACTTACTGTAATAAAGTAGTTACAGTGTAATAACATGGTAATAGCTTACTATATTACGCTTTAACCCTCAAAATCCATATACAATGTGTAAGATACACAGTTCAGTATGCACATAGTGAAAAACTTGGAAAAGGCTACTAGACCCCCTATAAATCTATGAAAACATATATAATATCGCTGTTACATAGAAATACAACAAGCTATTCAGTGATGATAGTGTTTTGGAAAATGTCTTTACCTTTTTTCCTCAATATTTATATAATAATATATAAATTATTATACAATATATAAAACCTGATTACTTCCCAAATCATTTAAGATTACAAACGTAACCAATTTAAGCATAAAAATATGAATTAAGTGCAAGTCATGTATACATTATAAAAGCTACTTTGATAAATTCAGTATACCAAATCCACAATAAACACTCACTATCTTATAATACATCAACGCTATGGGCTTGTTTTAAACGGCGAACATCATCTGGAATATAGTATTATTTTGGCGGAATTATTTATCCTTATTATTTTAGGAATTTGAAACACAATTCTTAAAAAGACGATGTTGAAAACAATGTAATTCAAGGTGACATTTCACCTTAAAAAAAAAACTTCAGTTGCCAAAAAGTCCTGAGCAGGAACTAAAATACAGAGCCAGAAAGCTGCAGGTCACGAATTATCAGACACAGGGATGTGAGTCATGCTCAGTGGTGATTTTAGAGCAAAAAAATCCCAGGGACCCTTTCACGCAGTGTTCACTATTATCGTATAAATAATGTCATTAGATTTGTTTTCGTGCTTAAAGAAATTGTTAATCACTAGCCTAAAATTCTTAGTGGCACAGTGAAAAAAGATGTAAGATTCCTTAAGATAGTGCAAATTAAAATCAGAGCGAGAGCTAAGTCGGGGAAATACTGTAAGCAATGAAGATAGAATGAAGATTGGTAACATTGAAAAGGTAAGAAAACGAATAAAATCTGTAAAGTCTGGAAAATAATAATAAAATCTGTTTTATGAGAAGCATTTCTCAGAACTTTCTCCTGAAGCATACCAATATACAGGACTCAATAAAGCTGTACAGAACTGTGCAAAAGTCTTCAACCACTTCAGTTTACTTCCAAAGATCTAAACTCAATGTACTAAAATCAATGTACCTATTGTATATATAACACAATAAAGTCTGAAAAATAACAATATAAAATCTGTTCTATGCACCACATTTCTCAGACTTTTCCTAAAGCTATACCGATATAAAGTATTACTGTAAACACAAATATATATAGTTTTCAAAAATTTTGGTATCAGTTGGTTAATGCATGAGAATGAGCAACCTCACTTTTTGGAATTTCAAATATTGTTGATTTAATTAGTTTTAGTGAAATTAGTTTTTACAGTGCATCGCCGTTTTGCCATTAATTTCCGTTTCCTCTGTTATGATGGACACTATACAGGACTGACTTTTTTTGCTTTTTTTGCTTTGATGAAGTTATATATTACCATAAACACATTTCCTCTGCACTGTGGGCCGGATGGCAGGAAGTTTTGAAAGTGCATGCGCTTTGTGCGTAATTGTCAGTTTTTGATACCTAACACCACTGACCGCTTGGCTGCGATATGCAGACCAGCACTCCAACACAAACACATACGCCAGTTATCAGCGGAAAGGAGCGGTGTGAACTCGCCGCAGAGCCCACGATGAGCCAGATTACGAGCGAGGCGGTGATTACAGTAATTACTCATTACACTCTCCACATGTGCAGCCAAAGGTCGGCCAGCGAGGTTGGGTTCGGGTTAATTGTTTTTGTTTTTCCAGCTTGGTGGTAGTCAAAGAAAGAGAAAAATGTACGAAGAGAGTGTCATATTCTCTCTCTTTCCATCTCTCTCTCTCTTTCTATTGGTTCTTCTGTTCTTCCAATCTATTATTCATCCAATCTTTAGTCTGACTGTACATCTATCTATCTGTCTGTCTGTCTGTCTGTCTGTCTGTCTGCCTGTAAATCCATCCATGATGTTGATTAGGGTGTGTTTTTAGGCTCGTCTGGTGGCTCCTTCACATGTAGCCCCTACAAGAAGACAGCACGGTGTGTGTTTGTGGTATGTTTGTGATGTGTGATGTGTGTGTATCTGTACAGGTGGTGAGACAGCAGCCATGTCGACGCTGCTGGAGCTGAAGAGCAGTGTGTTGAGGCAAGTGCAGAGGAGCCAGTCGCTCAGGAGCAGGAGGGAGCCTCCAGCCAACAACACCACTGCAGCTGCTGCTGAACGCCCCGCCCTCACACGCAGCACCCCCACACACACACTGGGGTGAGTTCACACACACACTCACACACACATGTACAGGTGACCTCATGAACACACAAACACACAGGTGACCTCATGAACACACAGACACGCACATGTACAGAGGTGGATTCCATGAAATACACAAACACAGGTGACACCCTATGAACATACCTCACACACACATGTACAGGTGACCCCTGCAAAGTGAATGCACAAACACACAGGACCTCATGAACATGGCACACGCAAGACATGTATAGGTGATCTCTATGAACACACACACACACAGGTTACCTCATGCATACACACGGTAGAGCAGAATAGGGTGTATGGTTCAGGAGAGCAGTGAATAAATCGATTCAAAGATGGAAGGATGGATGGATGAACCCATTTGAAAAACAGACAGACAGCTTTGACAGATAGATAGATAGATAGATAGATAGATAGATAGATAGATAGATAGATAGATAGATAGATAGATAGATAATTAGAGGCATGGATGGATTGAGAGATGGGTGAGCGGGTGGTTGGGTAGTTAGGTGGATGAATAGATGGATGTACAAATGAACAGAGACAAACAGACAGATAGACAGATAGATATATAGATAGATATAGATATGGATAAGATCTACAAGCATTATTATTACCATTTAAAGGTAAGTTAATAAAATTATAGTTGAAATTGGACAGTAATAAGTGTTACTCATGCACAGTGTTTTTAAATAATACTAGTAATAGGGCACAAGAGCATATGCGGACCTTCACGGCAAAAACCATTAGTCGCTTGTCGTGAACGGAGATTTCCTAGAAAATCTAGCTGCTTATGTTATGGGGTAAAATTTTGGATTTTTTGTTTTTAGTGTTTTGAAACAGTGGAAGGTCTATACTGTACTGTTGTGAATAAATTTCCCTGAAAAACTTACCCTTTCCATCCTAAAAACGTGACTTTCTTGAGGTGAGGAATTCAATTCCAGCAGAATGTTAAAAGTTTTGTTTTGGACCGCTCTACTCAATCCACCGAGTAGCTGGAAGATGATTTCTTCCGGAATCCATCTTCGCTCTCCCAGTTCATTAATCCAACACAGGAAGGTTATCCGTGGTGGCTGTGAATGCAGCGAGGCTATCGAAATGCAATGAGCCGCTGCATCAGCATTCAAGCGCTCAGGAGCAAGCACGGCGACAGTCAATTTCCAAATGCGGATTTGAAGCGTGGCGAAGTTGCAGGAAAACCCGACTCTTTTGAATGTTGACATCTCAAACAGCAGTGTCGTCTCCATTCGCTCCATATAGGTATCGCTTAGTTGCTGATTTATGACCTTTCAAGAAAACATGTAATAACTCAATTTTGAAAATTCTAAAGTATGTTTACTGTTTCGGCCGTGAGGGTCACATATGTAAGTTGCAGCAGTTACATATGTGTCATAACCACTGGAC
>JAVGVS010000040.1:2922026-3198428 GCA_032718565.1 Distichodus sexfasciatus
TCTTGTGGTGACTTTGTTCCTGAGATGAGCTTAACTTTAAGTTCAGCAACCAAACACCAATGTTGATGAGTTAAAAATAGCGATGCTACTAACATAGCTACTTGACAGGGATATAACATATCAATACGCTACAAAAATACAACTAAATTTCTCATTTTAAACCAGCAAGTGTTATGACAACAAGTATCTTGAAGCTAGAAAATCTACCATTTAAAAGTAGCGTCCCAGGCACTGCCAAATGCTGTTTAACTCGAGCGAAGCGGGTTTATGCCAACTTCAGGTTCTCCACGTTGTTTGTCAGTGTCAGAAATGTGCATGACTCGACATCCTAACCAGCCTAAATCAAGTCTGGGTGTTTCAGACGGAAGCTGCCTGTCCATGTTTGTCCTAGAACGCTTCCGTCAAATGAGAGCGGCTGCTCGGCTGAGCACGAGCTCTAGCCTGCTTAGTCAAAACGAGCAGCTGCTGATTTTTTTTTCTCAGCCGCCATCTCAGTCTGTCTTGTTTTGATTCCTCTCCGAAAGTGACATGTCAAAGCCAAAAGTAACGAGAATATAAACCTAGGAGTTTCTATAGCAACCAAGCCACGTCTGTTTGTCGCAGCTGCTTCTAAAATACGAAGCGTTTTTTGTGTCTGATGAACGCACCACGTCTGTCTCGGGGGGTAGAACGCACCTGAGGGGGAGAAAGAAAAAAAAAACGGCGAGGGAGGAAAGTAATTGTTTTGCCTGATTTGATGCACTTTCATTCGGCTTCGCTGTGACGGATATTTGCGCTAAATGCCTCAGAGTTTGCCGTCGCTGCTCCTCTAATCCAAGCCACTGTTGGATGTTTTCTCCCCATTCGTTTATCCGTGAATATAGGCGTGATTCTTGTTGACGCTTTCCAATTAATTCCAGTCGGTTCAACAACTGGCGTTTGCTTGATCTGTTGACTTTCTCGGGTTGGGTAAATTCACTGTTTTAGATTTTGTTCATTTTCCTTTTGCTAGGCCTAATTATCTTTGACGTTGATGAAATTTGTGTTTTTGCCTCTTACCACTTGCTTCAAACACTGACTTTTAAAAATGTAATCTGTTTTGTCTACTCCTGCCCCTCCTCTTGCGAAGAATGAACCCAGTCGGTGTGACCCAGTTTGTTTTTAACTAGTCCCTAAGCGCCAACCGAGGCGGCGCGACGTGAACGCAAGTGAGAACCGGAGCGTCATTGCCGCTTACGCCGAGGCAGTTTGTTCCGCTTATTAGTGCCAGCGGAAAAAACGAATAGTTTGACCCAGACGCATGTTAATATTATGCAATGAGCTGACAGGAGGCGGTTCGACTTAAGGAACCCTGCACCCGGTGACAGCTTTGGGGAGGTTTTGGGGGATGGGTTAGTTAGTGGATTGAGGCTGCCGGTCCCTGGCAGCCATGTTTGGAAGTGATAATGCGGAGGGAATGGTTTGAATGTAGTACGAAAATGGAGAAGGGGGTGGGGGTAATTCTTGTTCATTACCTACTTTTTGTTGAGCAGGTTCCCTCCCATTCAGCTTTCCCTTTGATCATAAGGACCTGATTTTTTATTCCCAGGAGATGAGACAGCACCAAATTGCTGACCTGGAGACCCGGACTGGGCAATTTGTCATCATTTTAGAGAGCTGTGTGTGTGTGTGTGTAAAATGCGAGGTTTCAGATTCTGAAAATTTTGGTCGTATTCTAGACTTGCAGCACCAAATTAGTCATCGTAGCGTCTGTAGGAATGCCTTTGTTTTTGTAGATATCAAGCTGGTTAGAAGGTGTCTGGAGTCTCAGATAAAAACACAGTCATGTCTTGTCCAATGATAAGACTGGAATCAGCCATAACATTATGACTAGGGGTGTAACAAAACCTTGATCTATATCTACACACTTATTCAATGATCACCAAGCCCAAAGTATCAGTCCAACATGAAAACATCAATCAGACATCATACACTGGATCCTGAATTGAGTTGAATTGAAATTGCATTGTAGCAGCCTTTTTTGGTTTGCTGCAAGCTCATATTTTCACATGCAAATTAGGGTTTTCAGGGCAAACTTGCAGTGAACTTCTAGCAAACTTTGTGCACATTTGTCACCAAAATTTCACAAGTTTGTCATTACTGGGATTTTTTTATGGCGAATACGTTGGTCACTGGTGGCAGTTTGCCAGAATATTGCTTAAAGTTTGCTACTAGTGACTGACAACAGCAAACTTGTGGCTACATATTCTGGAAAACTCCACTGTTTGCCACAAATCTGCCACAAGCATTTTGTTTTCGTAAAGGAGGATTTGAATCAGGCAATTGGCGTGTTACGAGTTTCAACGTTTGATTACCGTGCCTTCTATTTGTGCATTTTGCAAAGCCAGGAAAGCCAGCTATCTTTTAATTGCACTTTTAACTGAACAGATTTAATGGTTCCCAATCTCTTTTTTCTAATATTTAAAATAGGAAGCCATCTTCTTAGTGCATGATAAATCTGGGAGACGCGGCTCTATTACTCTCCCGCACGAAAGATAATTATCAAACGATATTCCAGACGACTCTCTGTGGCGCACGTCTAACCGAATAACGGCCGGGAGAATCGCATGATTGTTTTAAATCGTGTGCTGGGAGATGTGCGTTAGTTAATATTTTAAAGGTTTGGCGGATGAAAGGTTAGAGATAGCTGGTGTGTTATTTTACTTTCACATATTTGCAAACTTTATAAAGCTTTGATGAGTGTTATGAAGTTAGGGGAGGTTCAAATATGTGAGGAAAGTTTAATTTGAAGCCGATCTGTGACGGAAGACGAAATGACCTGGGCAGAGTAAAGGTCAGGCGTTTATAATATTAGGACGTGCTGGACGCACACAGAGCGAGGAATTGAGGAGGAGTAAGAGGAGGAGGAGGTGAGGTGAGGGAACTGATTGATTCCGCATTAGAAATTAGTGGAACGGCCTGCGGTGTGCAGCGAAGCCCCACAGGATCTGGAGGAAATGAATTCCATCCAAATTTTATTTCCTGTGTGTGGGCAAGCATTATTTTTTATTTTTCTGTAACGACCCAGGCGAAATGATTTTCTCCAAATGTCGGCCAGCCCCGAAGAAAGGTTATTGCGTACTTAACATTTAATATCGGAAAGGTACGTTTGAGTCATAAGTGCAGAGCCTAATTTTTTGCTCCACGTATATCTGAAGCTCGGCTCTGCCTATTATGATCTTGTGTAAGTAAATGTGTTTGTGTCAGTGTGTGTGTGTTTTTGTGTATGTGTGTGCACACTTGTCATTGTCGATCATCCCATACATTTCACTGTATTATTATACACTCTCTTTACGCTCTCTCGTAGATTTGGTGGTCTGAATAATCAAAATAAATACGATTGGAATAATAATAATAAAAAGGCTTCATGGGGAGAGTCTGTTTCCTAGCAACATGAAAAGGGGGCTGCCATCTAGGCTTTGTGTGTGTGTGTGTGTGTGTGTGTGTGTGTGCATGGAGCTAATCCATACCTTTTGGGGTGATCAAAAAGCTCATAGAGGAGAGCGACTGGATCTAGGCTGTAGAATGAAAATGTTGAACTTTAAGCTGTGTCCTGCTAACATCTAGAAACCCAGATCCCCACTGCGTTGGAAACAGCGTTAAGCATCGTGTAGAGCCACATGTCAACCGTCGTTAAAATTCACGTTTAATAGGGGCGTAAATCACAACTTTAATCATAATACACCCAATCACCTTCATTCATCTAAAATCACAAAAAATCAATAAAATATCATTTGACATTTTTAGGGCCTGTCCCCACCAAATGTGTTTTTTACGCTGGCAGCAGTCAAAGCCTCATTTCCAGAGCACTTTCTCGCACTTCTCTCAGGGTTTGTTGTTGCTAAGTTACAAAAAGCGTCATCGCGGCACTTCCACGTTCCTTCCTATTTCATGGAAATATTGTAACGTGTTCCTTTGAGATCGGTAGTTGAAGTGAAAGTGAGTGATTATTTGTCATTGTGAACACGCCATTGTTATTGTTAATACAGCACTACAACGAAATGTATTCTGTACGACCCATCCGCGAAGAGCAGTGGGTACAAAAGGGCAGCGCCGAGCAGCAGTGCTTGGGAACGGGACCTTGCTCATGAGTACCTCAGTGGTAACTTTACTGGCCCTGATAAACCTGTGACCTCTTGATCACGGGGAAGGAATAATCACTCCCCATACCCCAGCCTGCAAAGACCGAATATAAAGTCGATATAGTTAAAAGAGATTATCTTTACAACGGAGAGAAATCACAGAATCACATCACATCACAGCGTTTGAACTAGATACTCACATGTCTTGGAGACGTAGAGATTGCACCCGCATGAGATAAACCGTGCAAGTAAACAGCTGGGAGACTAGCACTGATTAGAGGTTTTGATCACATCATTTTTTGCCTTATTCGAACTGTGGAAATAAAGCCAAAATATGCTTCTCCAGCTGCTCCAGAGTTCTTGACTGCGTATGTTCCGCCCCTTCCTCAATTTTGATTAAGAAAAGAGAGAAATTTGATGCCATTGACGAGCCTATAAGTTGAAACGCCTAAAAGTTGAACGGGATTTCAACTTGAAGCGCTGTGAGTGCTGCAGGAAAAAAGTCTCCACCAATGTCTTTTTTTCTGCTGAAGGTGGAAGCTCATTAGATTTGTATTAAAACTAGGCGCTGCCAGCGTAAAAACAGCATTTGATGGACACAGGCCCTTATCCCTGAGCTACGAATCACAGTAGACTGAGTTATCACTCTTGATAAAAGCTGATATTCCACACTGCTTGATGTGGAATATAACAATATGTTTATATGACTGATGTTTTCATTTTGGATGGAAATTACATAACATCAACACCCAGCTTGCCGGAGATTGCAGGGACGATGGAGCGAGATGCATGTGTGAGGTTTAAACTAAACATTAGTTGCAAGTGGATAGAAACATTGCCCTATGGTGTGTTGGCGCCTGCCCAAAGTTGGTCCCACCTTGCGCCTGTAGTTCCCGGGATAGGCCCTGGTTGGGATTGAACAGTTCAGATAATGTATAAATGAATAAATAGATACATACTGAAATCAACTTGAGGAGCCTAAAAAGACATCCATGGAGAACATCAGACACTGGACAACAGCAAAGGGAGGTCCAGGTTTAATTATGGAGATACACAGTTATATTAAGAACGTTAGGAATGACTAATAATAGAGAACACCAGACAAGTCTGCCTCCCGGTATAGACTCTGGTCCCCAAGACTGCGGTAGGGATTAAAAGGTGCAGGTAATAAACAAAATGAGGGCCTGTGTCCACCAAGCGTGTTTTTTGCGCTAATCGCAGTCTAAACCTTACTTCCAGAGCGCGTTCTTGGCACTTCTCTCAGCGCTCGTTGTTGCTAATAACTCGTAATCTCGAGATCATGAGAAGCAAACTAATGTTAATGTGTGTCCCCTCTCGACTTGCCAGAAGGAGAATTTTAACAAAAGCGTTTAATCCCACACTGTGTTAACTCCTCATAAATGGCAGTGTCGCTGGCCATTCCGTCTGCATTCGTCTGTTTCAATGGCGATAAAATTACACCTTATAAGTTCAATCATTTGTTTGAAAGCAAAGGCTACCATTTTCACGTCTGGCCTAAAACCTTCCTGCACCGCTGTCATTTCTCCTTCTGCCAAACCTGCACATTACACAAAGACCTGTGTCTAGTTAGCACCAGAGCAAGACTTATTTCTTTAGGACTCACAGGTTCTAGAGAACTGATAGTTTTCATTCTGTAAAATACTGATATAGATCCTGGATTTTTTTCTTGTGTAGGTTCTAACATTTTTAATCACCAAGCTGTTTTAAAAAGTGTTTTTACACCATTGAGTCAGAAAATGGATCTGTCCCTTTGCCCACAACTTTGGCAAATGTTAACTGAAGGTTTTAGGGGTCCAAGCACGAAGTCTAAGGGTGTTTTCACACCTGGTCCGTTTCAGCCCTTAAAGCAAATTCAGCATTGTTTGCGTATATGTGAACATGCCAAACATTCTCAGACCCCTCTGAAGCGAACTGAATTGAGACCACTTCTGGAGGTGGTCTCAGTCCGGATCACTGTAAGTCCGCACGGTTCGGTTAACTCGCGCCATACGATCACAAAGCGCTCCTGGTTCGCTTCGACAGTTTTTTGTTTGAAGTGAAAACTACCCAGAATGCAAAGGCAGGTCTGAGAGCTCCATAAGAATTACGATGAACAGAAAAAAGGATTGAGGCCCCATCTGAGCTGAAGGAGCAGAGAACTGAGTCCCCTTAAATGAACTCACAGTGTGAACATAAAGAGAAATGAGTTCCCTTTCTGTTGGTCCACTTTAGACCACTTCTAGAGGACTGAGTTCGGTTCCTTTAAAGAGGACTATATGTGAAAACACCCTAATTCAAAGTAAAGTGAACCCCTCGGACACCATTCGTCCGATTCTTGCAAAACTTTGCATTCTTCTATTTAGGCTCTGTCTAGGCAAAATGTTGTGTAGAGAATTTTGATTGTACAAAGCGCTACAAAGTTGTGCATCAATTCATATTCTATGTGTGTACCCATAATCACTCTAAAACCTAAATCTTCTCAAATATACGTAAAAAACTAAACCAAACTTGGTAAACTTCATGTACACTCCCAGCTTTGGAGACCAGCCAAATCTGGTCAATGGGGGCGCTATAAATGAACCATGTTAATATCTCTAGAGCCGCTCAAGATAAAAATCTGAAATTTGGTATGGATTTAAAGAAAATTCTGCTGCTAGCTGAAAACCTTTAGTGGACATAGGTTCTTGTTGCCAAGGGCAGTATAATAATCATTTCATTACAAATTTACTTCTGAATGCAGCAGTGTTCTATGCGTTTGTTGTGCCAATTTCGTGAAAAAAACTGTTTTCATTGGACCAAAATGGCTTTTGCCTGGAGTTCCCTTCTTTCTCAATGTAAGCGATCATTATCATAATCCCGAGATGACTCCTGCCAACTTCTCTTCCTGACAGTTCAGGAAAAGTCATGTCGCTTGGGTTCCCGCCACCCGCCGGCCCCCGCGCCTCTTCTGAGTTTCTTAATTAGCTCTCGACCAACTTTTGATTGACACAGTCTCAAGTAGGTGACCCTGGGAGATTTCCAGAGCACCAGCCGAAGAACAAACAGCCTCCGTGACCTTTTCCCCATCATCCGGGCCTACACCCGGAGACGAGCCGGCTTCCTTTTATTAATCAGAAAAAGAGAAACGAAAGGAAATCCAGAAAGCTGCGGCACCTGGAGAAAGTCTTTATTCAAAGTATTAATTCACTTAAAGACGATGATTGGTATGTTACTGAAAGGAGGATAAAAGGACGGGTCGGCTAAATCGACAAAAGCCAGTGTGAAAGAAATTGAATTGGTTCATAAGAGCGAGACCCACGGTGACGGAGTTCTCGCAGCGTTCCCGACGGCGACGGCTTTACTTTTAATTAGTTTTTAGCAATTTAGCTGGAATTAACTAGATTGGGAAGGACAAGAAGTAAGACGTTTGATCAGTAACTCATTTGTTCTTCACATTAAAACCAAACCCAAAACTCCCAAAATGTCTTTTTCAGTCTTCATTTTTAGCAATTTAGCTGGCAAAAAGCAGACTGAGATTGAGCATATTTCAGATCAGAAACCTATGGGCCCTGTACACACGTAGCCGGGTATTTTTTCTCCTGCGTTTTCAAAAGTAACTCCACACATGAGCCTGTTTATAAAAATATCCCTGTACACACGAATCTGAATAAATAATGCCATCAAGAGCTGCGTGTTGACTACCTGGGCCTACCTGCTACCAGTTCGCGCTGGGGGGAAATGGGGCACTGCTTCACAGCATCAAGCATCACCACTTCCAATTGATGTCCAGTTCACACACACACACTCACACACACTCACACACTCACACACACACACACACACTCACACACACACACACACACACAATAATAATAATAATACAGTCTTGTATTATTATCTTTGTGAGGTCTTTCCATAGGCTCTCATAATGACTAGATGTATATAATTTTACACCTACACCTACACCTAACCCTAACCTTAACCTCAGTAACCAAAAGCACATCTTTTACCTCTTTTAGTTTCTCAAATAAAACAAGCACATTTTCTATAAAGTCATTTCTCCCTTATGGGACCCTCTCTCAAATGTCCCTAACAAAGCCCAAAAAACAGATAAAAGTGATTTTAGGGGACAAAAAGGTCTCTACAACGCGATAAATACATGGACACACATGCATGCACACGTGGGTTGCTAGTGGAGTGTGTTTAGTGGTTATTATTATTACATTATTATGATTATTATGATTATTATTATTATTATTATTATTGATATATATTGTTATGGTTATTTTTATTATTATTGTATATACATGGGTGCATATTATAATATGAGGTATTCATTAATTTATTTATTTTGATTTATTTTCTTACTTATTGACTACTATATTAAATGATTTAATGGGAAAAAATGTCAGCCTTTGAAGAACAATGTAACCCATTTAAGACCTTTTTTTTTTTCCTTAACCAGAACTTCCAAGCCAGACCTGTTGTGTTTTCTGTCCTGTCAGCTTTGGTCTTTGTCTTAAATTCATACATAGTCCTGTCTTGGTTCTTGCTTGTCTGTCAATCTGTTTAGTTTCGTTATTTGCCCCCCTCTTTTACTTCTAGCTTATTTATTTATTTATTTATTTATTTTTGTTTTGTATCATTTTGTTTGTTTTTTGTTTGTTTGCTTGTTTTTTGTTCCTTTTTTTCTCTCGCTCTTCCCTCTTTTTTTCTCTCTTTCATGCCCTCCTCAATTATGTGACGTTCAGTTGAGTGATTGTGCATGTCTATTCTTTAATTGTTGCATCATTTGGGTATTGTACACAAATGAAACTTGTACTGTACTGGAAGTTGTCCTCCGAAGAGGGGTGATGATGGTGGGCTTAAAAAAAAGAAGAGCTGTGTAGAACTGCGTCGGCCACTCAGAATCCTGAAAAAAATGAGGAATTACATCCAGTTGCTTGGTAAACAATGGTGAATAGAGGGAGCTTTTGTGTGACAGAGAAGTGGAGTTACTTTTAAACATTAGCAGCTGGAAACAAGCACAAACAGCTTGAATAAGAGAGATGAGAGTCTCTGCTCTGACAGTATCCATCTTCAACATGAAGAAACCTCACACACCCAACGCTAACGATTTCTGCCATGAACCTAACGCTCTGTTTTCCCTATCGACACATAGTCACTGAAGCCTGAGCTTTCAAAAATAGCTGTAGTAATAAAAGAAGAAATAAATACACCAAGATTGAGAGGGTGTTAGAAAGATATGGATTAATTGCAGAAAATAGAAGAGGCAAGAGAGAGAAAGAAAGATAAACCAAGGAAAGAGAAGAAGAAAAGATATACAGAGAATTAAAGATTGAAAGTAAAATTGAATAAAAAGTAAAAAGAGAAAACAAAAGTAGGATGAGAGCAAAAGACTGAGACTGAAGACAGAGAAAAAGAATGCAGGGAGTGAGAGAAATAGAATGAGAGGAAGATGAAGAGCGGAAATAAATGAAAACAGGGGCATGAACGAGAGACGCAGAAAGCGCTTAGAGAGAAGCAGACAAAGTAGATGAAATATATAGATTGAAAGAGAGAGAGAAAATATGGAAAAGAGAGAGAAATGTACGGACAAAAAGACTGCAAAGACTGATACAGAAGAAGAAAGAAGGAGAGAACAGATAAAAGGAGGAGGAGAAGAAGAGGTTATATCACGTGTTTTTTTCTCCAGTTGATGAGTCGCGGTGTACACAGCTCTTACTGATGCTTAACATGCTGCCAGAAGCAACAGAGCCGCAGGGTTTTATATCAGTCTCATGGGATTCTTTTTCAGCAGCCGCCTCTTCCACACCTCCCCCCTCTTCTCCTCTTTCTCTCCCGCCTTCTTTCTCTCTCGGAGATGGACAGAATGAAGTGGAGAAAAGCCAAGCACCTGCTGTCATCATGCTAATGAAGGAGCCAGAGCCTTTGTGGAGAGGCCAGGTGAATAATGAGAGAAAGAGTGATGGGAGGAGGAGGAGGAGAAGAAGTAGAAGAAGAAGAAGAAGAAGAAGAAGAAGAAGAAGAAGAAGAAGAAGAAGTAGAAGAAGAAGAAGAAGAAGAAGAAGAAGAAGATATATGAAGAAAGAATAATTTGAGAGCAAGATAGAGAGATTAAATCAGAAAATAGAAGAGAAGGAAGAAAGAAAGACAGAATTAAAGAAAGAAAGAAATAAAATGAAAAAATATAGAAAGATAGAGAAAGGAGAAGAAAGATAGAGAGAAGACAACAGGAGCTTAATGAGAAAAGAAGCGAGACAAAGGAAAAGAGATTGGAGAGTGTTGAAGAATAGGCAGCGAAGAAGAAGAAGAAGAAGAAGAAGAAGAAGAAGAAGAAGAAATATACAGAGAAAGGTAAGGAAAGTAGAGTGATAGAGAGAAATAGATTAATAGAGCTGGCCGAGAAAAGGAAGAAAGACAGAGAGAAAAGAGGAGGAATATGAGTAAAAGGAAAAAATAGGGAAAGAAAAGAGAGTGATGGAGAAAAATGGACTAATAGAAGAAAATCAAAACAGAAGAGAGAGGAAGAGAGAGAAGAATTGGGAGACAGAGTAGATGAAAAAAGAAGAAAAATAAAGAAGAAAATGAATAGAAAGAGTATGAGATGGAGAGAGAGAGAGAGAGAGAGAGAGAGAGAGTGATGGGGAGAGAGAGAGAGAGTGATTCTCATTCCTTCACTTGTCCTGGGTGAGAAGGCAGAGCAGTGGGAGGTGATGGAGGAGGGAAAGAAGGAGGAGTGGAGGAGGATATTCCCAAGGTGCTCCGCTTTACAACCAATCCGCTGCCAACCTGCTACTGCCACTATGACAACGGAGGTTAGTAAATTAGCTGCATGGCGGGGCAGGAGTTCACCTGAACTGCCCAGCAGCATCATCAGCCCACTACACTGGATCGCACAAGGTTGGCTGGACCCAGCCTGCGCCACTTCATCATCCCTCCATCAATTCATCATTCATCCATCATCCTTCACTATAACTTATCTAACCCTCCCTCATCCCTTCATCATCTCTACACTATCTCTACACTACCCCTCCTCATCCCTTCACTATTCCTTCATCATCCCTCCATCTTCCATACGCATCCCTGCATCATCTCTTCATCATCCATCCATAATCACTCCATCATCCACCCACCATCCCTCCATCATACCTCCACCATCCCCACCATCCCCTCCCATCATCTCTTCATCATCCTTCCTCATCCCCTCCATCAACCATCCACCATCCCCTCCATCATCTCCTCATCATCCTTCCCTCATCCCCCCATCTTCCATACGCATCCCTCCATCACCTCTTTATAATCCCTCCCTCATCCCTCCATCATCCTTCCCTCATCACTCCATCATCCATTCATAATCCCTCCATCATCCATCCACCATCCCTCCATCATCTCTTCATCATCCTTCCCTCATCTCTCCACCATCCCTCCAACATCTCTTCATCATCCTTCCCTCATCCCTCCATCATCCATACACCATCCCTCCATCATCTCTTCATCATCCATCCGTAGTCCTCTCCCATCATACTCACTATTCCTTCCACCCCATCCCTTCATCTCTTCATCGTCCCTTCATCATCATTCCCTCATCCCTCCACCATCCCTCCATCATCTCTTCATCATCCATCCATCATTCTTCAACCTTTTTTTATATGAACATGGTTCTCCCAGCTCTGTTTTTCAGTTTTTCGGGAGCGTGATGAAGGACTTGTTGCCCACGTTTCTCACATGTTGCCTGCAGCAAAGCCGAGTAATTTACCAGACAAAACTAGACAGCTAAACCGAACTGGCTCTTTTGGTATGAAAGCCAGAGTTGAACTCTCTAGCCAGAGCTGTTTGTTTTTCTGTCTGAAATTGCATCTGATCCGTCCGGTCGATGCCAAAATACCACCAGGATCGCAGACACCACTGTCCCCCACCCATTCAGATCTCCCCTGACCCACGCGAACCTGTGTTCGCCTCAAATCCTCGCCTTCTTTGATTCCGCTTATTAGCACAGATGACTGACACCACCACAGTCATCAGTTCCTGCTCGCGTTCATGTGACATTGCGTTCCTTTCCCCGTCATTTAACATGACAAAGCACAATAGATTTAAAATCTATAGATTTAGCAATGTAGTGTTACATAAAGTAAAGCTATTTCTGGCCATGGTTTCTTCTCCGGCTCCATCTCGCAGCTGCCAAGAGTGCAATGTAACGCAATGAGCATTCATCTCACAAGCACAGGGTAACGGCTGGTGGTGGTCTATGCTCGCTTCTAGTCCAAGAGGTCAGGCTTGCATCCTACTTCCAACACTACCACCACTGTTTCCCTGAGCGACCCTTAACCCCAAGTTGCTCCAGGGAAAAAAACTGTTCCTGAAATTAGGAGATGGAAGTTGTTCGGGGTAAGAGCGTCCACTAACGAATCCTCCCAGACTTTTGCTTGGCATGTTTTTGGGTTTGGATTATGAGATTATTTGCTTGGTTTTGGACCCCCCTCATTTAACCTGATTTACTTCAACTGGTTTCTGTTAAGCTCTGGTTGCTCGTTGGTTGATTATTCTGTTCCTTGTTTTGCGCTGATTATTTATAGCCCTGTTTTTGTCAGTTTACCTCAGGTGCAATTGTTATGTATTGATTCTAGCGTGCGCCAGTTAGTTTATTTCACGATTAAGAGTGTATCTGAGTTGATTTCATCGACATCGTACGCCTCTTGTTTGGAAAAACCTGTATAATGAGCTACGCGTTCTTCACATTAGCCTCTCTCACACACATTAGTCTGTCAGATGCCACTTCTACCAATTCAACACCAATGAGAAATCGCTGTTACTTAAAAATAGCCATCTTTTTTAAAGAAAGCATTTCTTCCTTTTGTGATGCTGTAACAAAAATATTCGCTTATGATAAGCTACTGAAAAAAAAAGTTGTTTGTAGCTTCGTTTCTTAGCTCGATAGTTAGCTAACCCCCAACACTGGTGAAGACACCTGATCTAAAAACACATCTGTTTATCTGTTACAGGGTTGCCAAGGGGAATGGAGAGTTCTTTGAGCGAATGAACAAAATTGTTCAGAAGCAAGAGAGTCTGTTGGCCGCCACTCGAGCCGAGGTAAGTGAAGGAATCGTGTTGGTTTGCACGTAGCGCTGGTCAGCGTTTGAAGTTTCTCTCTGATGACCAGCCTGACCTCGACTTCTATGCCTTGGCGAGCCTTAGAACTTAGAGACATACAACTTGTAGGTTAAATGATTTTATACTGACATCACTGACAGAAGCAGGCTTATATATATATATATATATATATATATATATATATATATATATATATATATATATATATATATATATATATATATATATATATATATATATATATATATATATATATATATATATATATATATATATATAAAATATATATATTTGGGTGCAATAGTTTTCAGTATTTTATCAAACCTTTAGCTATGCCCTGTTCGCTACGCCCTGTTCGGCCCGAAACTAAACTATAGTTTTAAAATCATGGTCATTGTGCATGCATTCTCAGGGACTAAAGTTCTCTGTCGCTACAACGGATTTCCACTCACTGGACTCTAGCTGTGACGGCTTTCCGTCAATCGATCTCAAAGGCATATTTGAGATAAAAGAAGATCCATGAGAATTTAAATGCGAGCAGGATGCGTGCACATCGCAGACTTATTAGAATGTTGATTATGCAGGCTCGCTGGTCATCTGTGTAAAGACGCTAAGAAAGTGTGTTTGGGTGCTTCCGGCTCTCACTAAAACACTCAGTTCGGTCAAATCTCCCCTTTATTACAGACAAAGCTCATATTTTAGGTGAAAAATAACAACAACCAGCGTTCTACTCACAATACAGCAATTTATTGATATTTTGTAGTGTTTATTCGGGAAGCACGTCCGAGAGGCATGCGGGGGATTGTGGGTAATGTAGTTCTCTCCCAAAAAGGCCAAAAACAGCTCATTTTATAGGCCAAAATAAGTCCAAATTGGCTCAGAACTACCCAAAACTTTAGTATTTCTTCATTTGCAAATGATTAGATTGTTTTTCTATTTTATACTTAGAGAGTAATAAATAGTAAAGAAGAACTATAAATTAAAAAAAGTGTTATAAAAAAATTCTGATGTAATTGAAAAAAATCTGATCAACTAA
This sequence comes from Distichodus sexfasciatus, assembly GCA_032718565.1. Classification (NCBI taxonomy): domain Eukaryota; kingdom Metazoa; phylum Chordata; class Actinopteri; order Characiformes; family Distichodontidae; genus Distichodus; species Distichodus sexfasciatus. Next base: position 2,936,253 of record JAVGVS010000040.1, read on the forward strand.
AAACGAAGAAATGCCAGAGTTTTGGGTAATTTCAAAACCAATTTGGACTAATTTTGGCCTATAAAATGCTCTATATTAACTATATAACTATAATTCCCACAATCCCCCGCGTAGTACATTAAATGGATGGACGCATGTTCCAGAACAAACACTGAAAATCTCAATAAATTGCTGTATTATGAGTAGAATTCTAGTTATTGTGGTTAGTTATCAGCTAAAATTTAAGTACAGCGCATGTGTTTACCTCACAAAAAATGTATGTAAGAGCTAAGATGGCATTAATATACCGGAACCGCTATATACTGTGTAATATACAGTATACATCAGCCAAACTTCTGTCAGATAAACATTTTCATCGGCAGTACAGAAGTTTGTATGAATGTCGGAAAAGAATGCGTCAACATAATTTGTCTTCTCGTTATCTTGAGATTGCTAGTAATTTATATTGAAGATTATTGAAGATTACGAGAAAAACGTATATATCCTACATCACCTTCCATATGTATGATTTTCATTTTTTATTTTGAGTTGAACAAACATCATCATTTCACTTGTATTCATATGCTTCTATGTGCACATTTGAAGTTGTGTTCCATTATGCAAAAATAGTTATAATCATAGTGCACCTGCTTACAAAATGCTTGCATGACTTCATGTTTTGGCATCGTCAACGGGAAGCCCTCCTGAGTTCAGATTTCTCTCAAGGCCTCTTCAGAGGGAATGAAAAAGAAATGCTGAAAGAAATCAGGACTAGGGAAGGTTTCTGCAGGCAATGTGCCGATAATTCATGTCACTTAAGAAATATACGCCTTCTCTAGACTTTACCTGCAAGAGCCCTAGATGAAATTCAGTGTAATGACGTGGCAGCCTCCGAGTCTGCAGGGTTCTGCTCCTTTTAACACCCACATGCCACACGGGCGTCTGATGTAATTTGCTGTATCGAGGTGTTTTTATGGGGCTGCGCTCCTCGCTCACAGCTCCCGAGCCGAGTCGCCAACACTGACCGAGATCAATAATGTAGGCAGAGTAGCATATGGATTAATTCTTTACTGTGAATGACTGAGAATCCCCATATGCTCTCTCTCTTTTTCTTTCCTTCTCTTTCTCGCACACGTTTAAAGGAGGAGATCATCGCCGGCCCGCCGCCCCGTGAACACACGGAGCAGGCCCTCGTTCCGGAAAAAGCCACCAGGGATGAAGTGAGTTGATGGCAGAGTTTTATAATCGGCATCATTGTGTGAAATAGTCCAAGCGTCCAAGTCATATCTTCAGTACATTCAAAATTCGCGGGTTCTGTTACTACTAGACGTGGCACCGACCCGTTATGTGGATGGGATATCGCTCCGATAACGACTCAAACAGCTGGAGTGGGTATCCGTGGCATGGGGCCCATCTGTAAATGTGTGGTTTATTGTTCGACATTCACACTAATTCCTACATATTGTTATGACAACGAGTAGAACGCACTACATCCCCTAAAGCAAATCACACCATTATACTGTTTAACACCAGCTCTCACTCGCAGGATTAGGGGCCGTCACTAAATTACACAACTATGTTTAAAGGAATAATTTTTGAGAAATAATTTAGCATATACATATGTGTGTAATTATTATATTATTTCATTTAGGAAAACTATATTTAAATCAAGTATTTCCTCACGCATTACAGAATAATCTCAGTCATGTATTCAGTCATTTTAAAGCATTATTTTCTGTTTAACAAAGACTCAGAGACTGTATCGGATTTGAATTGTATCGGCAGATATCCAAAATTACAATATCGATATCGGACATAGAAAAGTGGTATCGGCCATGTCTAGTGACTACTAGTGTTTAGAGCCGTAAATCACAAATTTCATATGATCAAATCAATGGACAATGATTTGATGTTTGCCGATATCACAAAAAAATTGTATCGATATCACGAAACAGCTTTGCTTTAATTCAGTTCAGAAGCCAGCGCTTGATGTGGGACTAAATCACAAAAAGCTACTAAAATATCATTTGACTCAACCAGACATTTATATGAAAAATCTCTCTTAATAACACTAGATCTCCCGGTCAATATAAAGTGAGGTTACAATGTATGGTGTCTGATCATTATTTTCATTTGGATCGATACCATTGACTCGTTGATCATTAAATCGGTGTATCAAAGTAGATCGATTTATCGCTACAACTCTCAAATTACAATTGCATTTACAGCATTACGTAGACACTCTTTTCCAGAGCGACTTTTTCCTAATTGCAGTAGTCTCCTGGACCAACTTGGGGTTATATGGTTCTACTTCAGGGACCTAGGGATGTGAAAAAGGAGGCAGGATTCTCAACTCACTTAATTTCTTGGCCCAGGAGTGGATGATCCCAATCACCAGAGATATCAACACCATAATTAGAGACTGTAATTTGCTTTTTCATTCCCTTGCATGTGATGATGAATAATAATATTAATCATCTGACGTTATAACTAAGGCTGTAATTTAATGAGTTTAGGGTTGAGAATTGAGAAGAATACTTTAAGAAAACTTTAATTGGGCAGACATTTCTTCTTGAAAACCAACGGTTGGCAGCATTTCTCCTGTGGTTTAATTATCGTTAATCACGTCTTAAATCTAGATGTGAGGTGGAGCTCGACTGAATATTTTCCAGCATTAAAGTTGAAACTGTTCTGCTTTTTAGCTGGATCTGCTGCATGAGGAGGCGCTCTACACCGTGGTCCACAGGGTCGGGGTGCCTTCACCTGAATATGTCACCAACGAAGGATATTTTCAGCTACCTGCAGAAGGTATTAACATTTTTAACTTAAAAAATATAATTCAGTTTTTTTAATGGTTTAAATGTTTTGTGGATTCTTTTTGCACCATATATTTCCAAAAATATGGAAAAATATGGTTATATGTATTTGGAAATAGACGAGGCACATCGGTTTTTAAGAAAATATACAGTGCAAAAGTCTTGAGCAGCTCCTCATTTCTTCATCTTTTGCTTGAATCAAGTTCTGTTATCATAATTGTTCAAATCTTTTCTTAATCCAATATTTTCAACTATGTTTGATATACAAATTTTTGTACTGATTAAACCCGGGACCTTCTTGTTGTGCTGTGAAGGTACAAACACCGTACAATCGCGCCGCCATTTATTTGCCGCTTAACAGACGTAAACAGATCAATATACAACATGGAATGAGCAATATACGCTATGGACAGTAAACAGTACGAAATATACAATATACAAAACAATTAATAATACATTTTAATACATAAGCTATGTACAGACTGCTGACTGGCAAAGTGCTGTATGTTTGAATCATTCCGGCCACATCTTACCCTGAAATTTATTGTTTTTCTGGATTAAATTTTTTCCTTTTCTGCAATAAAACATCATCCAGCTGCTGCTCGTCCCATAGGTCAAGCTCTGCTACTACAAACAATAAGCAGACTAAATAAACGCACTCCCACACACACGTACACACTGAAGAAGACACAGATTCATCGCTGCTCTGGTTTTGACCTATCGTTGGAGAAAGGGAGCTCATGGCTTGTTTGCCTTGAGATGGATTTTATAAATTAAAGCAGATGCTGATTTTTCCTTGCAGTAGCATCAAGCCTCAGAATATATCATATTTAATCACAAAAGAAATGTATGCTCATATATAATATCTTCAAAGATATATTCTGTTTTTAAAACCTAATTTTAACAATTTTACTTTTTAATTAAAAAAATACCATTATGAAAAAAAAAATTAAGTAATATTTTCAAATATGTCAAATTTTCTGAGTATACATACTGTATATATTTATAGTTTTAGTTTATTATATATGTTTATAGTATTGTTATTTAGAGAGAGAGACAGAGAGAGAGATTTTTAACTGCAATTTTAAAAAAAACTAATCCATTTTGCAAAATATAATTTGATGTTTGATTTTCTGAATCAGAGCAGATGCTATTTTTAAAAAGATGAAGCACTGCTCACGTTGTCGATATTACATCCGCCTGCCGCTGTCGTTTGCAAGCTCCTGCCTCTGTTCTCGTGTGAGGAGGTGACATCGGCCGCGGCATTTGAAGAGGCTGTGCTCTGATTTCCTGCTGAAATGCTGATAATAGTGTGCCGACGCCGACGCCTGACATTTGATGGTCCCTTACTGAGAAAAAAAGACATTTTAACTCTAACTCACCAACTCAAATACAGTATTTACAAATAAATCTGCTTTTTAATGCGGATTCTGGTGAAAACACATTCATTATAAAAAAAATCCCTAATCATTTTAATAACACCGGCAGCTGAACTCTGAGATCTACTTTCAGCCGGGACTAGTTGACTGGCTCCTGATGAACGCTGCTCCATGTGATGACATCTCTGTGCTGTTGACTCTCTGCTGCAGGTGTTTGACATGGGGCAGGAGGAGCACGACATCATTCTGCAGAAAGTCAGAGAGTCCAAGGTAAGTGGGTTGTGGACACAGCTACTGTTCATCAGCAGTTATCACTTCTCTATCTTCCCGCCTCGTCCCGGTGGTGTCTAGCTCTCTCTTCATCACTGCAGTAGAGCAGGTTACAGCAGTGAGGTCTGTTCTCGACTGTTCTGTAGACGGGGAACCTGTAGGATCTGTTAATCCCATGCTTTAGATAAATTTGTTATTAACTATTAAAGCTATTAAAAGCAGATTAACTGCTTTGGACCTGGTCATTGTGATTGAGATTCTTCTTTTCTTCTCTTTCTTCTGTTTTCTTCTTCTTCTATATGTTTTCTTTCTTCTTTCTTCTTCTTCTTCTTTTTTCCTCCATATTTTCATCTTCTCTTGCTTTTCTTTCAACATCTTCTTTCTTTCTTTTCTTCTATATTTTTTTATCCTCTCTTTTCTGTTTTCTTCAATTTCTTCTGCATTTCTTCTTCTTCCCTTTTTTTTCTTTCCCTCCATATATTTTCTTATCTTCTCTTGCTTCTTTCTTCTTCTCCTTCTTCCCTCCTTTGTTTTCTTTCCCTCCATATTTTCATCTCTCTTTAATTCTTCTTCTACATGTTCTTCTTCATGTCTGTCTGATGCTTTTTTCTTTTCCTTCCGCTTTTTGGGAACTCCCTCCTCAGTTTTTCTTGTAGACTGTTCAGGGTGTAAGAGGTTCAGCTCATCACAGAGTTTGAATTGAACTTTTCCTGTCACCGGCCCCACCGCATCGCTCCTTCTTTCCCCATTTTTCTTCAGCTCACAAAATCTCAACCCCCATTTTGGCCATAAGGCGGCGTCTCCACTAAGTAGAACTGTGCTATTACTTTTCTTGTGGATAGCCCGTCCTGGATTTGAGCGTCCCCTGTGGTGAGGAGGGTGACCTGTTGGCGCTGCCCCTTTAAGAACGTTTTTCAGTGAACTCATGTGCTGGCTAAGGGAGAGAGCTATGTTGTTCGGCTGTAGCTTGTAAAACTTCTAATGATTACACGTGAAATTAAGCATGTACATATACTACATATTCCCAGCATGTTTGACCGCACGTATGCACATATGTACACTATTCTAACTACAAGTAAAACAACAACAACGACCAAAATGTGTACCGTGTGAGTTCTGCACTAGTGGAATAAAACCAAAATCAAGATCCAAGTTAATGCTATCATTTCACGGGTAACATTAAAGTCAAACACGACTGGAAGAAAGAAATTAATAACAACATGGACCAAGAAACAGAAGAAAGTTCTTCACCAGATCAACAACAAAAAGGACCCCATACAACGGAGTAAAGGCCGCTAGACACGCTTTGATACACAGATTACAACTGCTATGAACTGTGATCAGCCCAAGATGAGATGAAACTTGCTGGCTTTGGATGAGGCTGTTATGCGGTTTCATCAGATTCATGACATATACCATAAAACATTAGAAGATGAGGATGACCTTGATGCTTCTAAGGGCTATTTAACGTCCGTCCTGCGGGATGTGCAAGACTTCCAGCACTCAGTCTCAAGCTGGCTTGAAGAGTTTAAGCAATCAATGGAATCTTCTGATGCATCAAACTTTCAAGAGGAACAGCAAAGCCTGACGGCTGTTAAACCGCAAATGTCTTCTAGACAATCTATCTACCTAGTTTCAAGAGTAGCAGTAGAGAGTTTTCTGTACTTTTTAGCTCAACAAGAAGAACGCCTATGCAGAGTTTAAACTACAAACTCCGCAAGCTTGAATTTGAAATGGAGGGATTAGCGGATCTACTGAAAATTCAAAGACACTGAGATGTGGAGGAAAAATCGACGAAAGGCTGAATTATCAACAAGAAACAAAGATTTCTCAACTCCTGTCTCAGGTAACCCATCTCTTAACTTTCGGGTCATTCATCATTCTCACCAGTAAATGAGAATTTTGCGTCAACTACTAGAGCTGTCAAGAAGGGCAACAGCATCAGCCACATGTTGCTGATTCCATGCACTTTACTGTTCGCTGACATCTCATCAAGTTCGGCGGAGATCCCTTAAAGTACTTATAAAGTTCATCAGATTTCTGTTTTCCTCAGTGATTGACAAACAGACAGTGCCAGATCAAGAAAAACTTACTCGTCTGCATCAGTACACTGTCGGTCAAGCTAGAGATGCTATCTCACACTGCTTGTACAACCCTGACTCTAGCCTGGGCTATGCAGAAGCCATGGCTATTCTGAAAAGACGTTTTGGCAATCCATATGCAATATCACAAGCATGGGTTGACAAGGTGCTCAACCACAATGACATTAAAGACAACAAGCAGTTGCAAAGTTTTGCAGACATTCTGTGTAGCTGTCGAGACACTTTAAAGGCAATGAAGTGTGAGGATGAGCTGAATGGTGGACGAACTTTGCTACAGATTGTGGAAAAGCTGCCTGAAGACATAAAGAAAAGATGGCTCACAATAAATTATGAGATTATCAAATCTGGACGTTTACCAAAGTTGGATGATGTAGTCAGTCTTGTTGAATCTGAAGCCGCTAAGAGAGCTGATCCTATCTTTGGGAATCTTCTTACGCCTGCCAGTCGAAATTCTCCAGTGAGTTCTAAGTCAAATGCTAAGTTAAGCTTCAATAAGAAAAGGCAGACATTCGCAACAGTGTCAGTTACTAATGGATCCACCACATCATCAGCACCAACGACTACTTCAAAATTTAAATGTCCAAAGTGCACCGACGGACACTACCTGAACCAGTGTCAAGCCTTCAGAGCCTTGTCTGTTCAAGAGCGTTTGGCCTTTGTTCAACGAAAGCAGCTCTGCCTTAACTGCTTTATGAAGGGTCATCGCAGCACAATCTGTTCTCGTAGCTGGACATGCAAGGTGCCTGGATGTGGGAAAAAGCACAACAGTTGGCTACACTCTGCCATTGTAGCTTCTAACAACGACAAAAGCCAATCTGCCAATCAAGCTCCTGAAGATGAGCCAGCTGTCGACCTGCCACAAGCCATTCAAGCGCATGCCACCAGAAAATGCACTGAAGTCAGTCAAAAGAAGGTTGCACTTCCCATTGTGCCTGTAGTGGTTTCAGACAGACACAAACGATTCTCTATGAATGTCTTTGCTTTGCTTGACAGTGGCTCAGATGGGACCTTTGCTTCTAAGAAGCTAGTTCATGCTCTTAAACTGGAAGCACGCGAAGTCAACATTAAACTGAATACTATGGAGACCAAAAACCTCAATGTAGTCACCTTAGCAGTGGATCTGCAAGTTGAAGATGCTCAACAAAGGAACTCTTTCCTGATAAATGGAGTGCTCTGTCGGGATCACCTGAACATAAGTCTGGACAGCCTAGTCACACAACAGGAGGTGTTTCAATGGCCACATCTGCGGGAAATTGCGGATGAAATCAGTTTGCCCGATGCTGATCTAGCTGATGAGGTTCACCTTCTAATAGGTTTAGATCAGCCAGACATACTTGCTCCTCGTGACACACGCTATGGTGAGTCTGGCGAACCATATGCAATTCTGACTGGCCTGGGATGGACACTACAAGGGACCAGTAGCTATGGCTCTACAACTGTTTCTGCCAATTTCATTCGAGCTGACCATTCTTTACAACAAGCTGTTGAAAGATTTTGGAAATTGGATGATCCAGTGCATGTGAACAATGACTCGCTGTCAGTAGTTGATGAGCAAGTTATGGCCCTATGGAACAAACAAGCAGTCAAAGAGGAAGGTCATTACACTCTTCCTATCCCGTTTAAGGAACATCCACCACGACTGCCCAATAACTACGCACTGGCCAAGCATCGACTAGACCTTCTAGGAAAGAGGCTAAAGAAAGACCCAACTTTGCTTCACAAGTATACAGAGGGTATTAGAGACTCTCTGCAGAAACGATATGCAGAAGAGGTCAACGACATTAACAGAAAAGATGGCTGCGTGTGGTACCTGCCACATCATCCAGTGCTACATCCACGTAAGCCAGAGAAGGTTCGTATCGTCTTTGATTGTGCTGCACGGTACCAAGGCACTTCATTAAATGACCACATATATCAAGGCCCAGACCTTACCAATAAGCTGCTAGGAGTACTGCTCAAATTCAGACAGGAGCCTATTGCTCTAAATGCGGACATTGAGAGCATGTTCTATCAGGTTCGCGTGCCATCTGATGAAAGAGATGTGCTTCGCTTCCTGTGGTGGGAAGATAACGACCCGAACAAACCACCTAAACATTATCGTATGACAGCTCACCTGTTTGGAGGTGTCTGGAGTCCTAGCGCTGCCAATTTTGCCTTGCAACAAGTGGCGGAGGACAATCGTGGAAACTTCTCTGATGACATAGTGGAAACGGTAAAGCAAAATTTCTATGTCGACGATTGCCTTAAGTCAGTACCGACTGAGGAGGCTGCCATTAAACTTGCTTCCGAACTTCGGGAATTGCTCGCCGGTGGAGGCTTTAGATTAACCAAGGGCATAATTTAAGTGAAGTGATGAGATCAATACCAGCCGATGATTGGGCAAAATCGTTACATGAGGTGAACCTTGACCAAGAGGATTTGCCATTTGAACGAACACTGGGCGTCCTTTGGGACGTAGAACGAGATTGCTTCACATTTGATGTCAAATCAGTGGACAAGCCTTTAACAAAGAGAGGTGTATTGAGCACTACCAGTTCTATCTATGATCCTCTAGGGTTTGCTAGCCCTTTCGTGCTCAAAGCTAAAGCAATCTTTCAAGAGTTGTGCCACAGGAAAGTCGACTGGGATGAGGAGTTACCAGTAGATATAGCAGCACAATGGCACAGATGGGTGAATGATTTGCCTCTGTTATCAGCACTGACAATTCCAAGATGCCTTAGACCAACATCCACTAGTTGTTTGTTACCGACCCAGCTCCATCACTTTTCCGATGCTTCAGAATTGGCTTACGGCGCAGTTTCATACATCAGAATTGTCGACACTTGCAGGCTGGTGATGTCAAAGGCCAGACTTGCTCCAATCAAACCAGTTAGCATACCACGACTGGAGCTACTAGCAGCAGTTGTTGCAACGGAGCTGGATCAGCATATCAAGCAACACTTAGAGATTCCAATTGAAAGGACTTTCTTTTGGACAGACAGCACTATTGTACTTCAGTACATTAAAAACAAGCATTGTCGTTTCCAGACATGTGTTGCCAACCGCATATCAAAAATACAGGAACGCTCTGAATCATGCCAGTGGAGACATATTGATTCTGCCTCTAACCCTGCGGATGAAGTCTCTCGAGGGATGACTATGAGAGAGATTTTGGCAAGTGAACGATGGGTATCTGGTCCACGCTTTCTCAGACATGATGAGGAACATTGGCCTGCTCAACCTATTATAAATGACTTGCCGGATGAAGCAGAGATCAAACGAGGCAAAGAAGTCTATACAGCTAGCATAACATCAAACCAAGCAACGAATAATGCAGTGGACAGACTACTGGAACGATACTCCAGTTGGCATCGTTTGAAAAGAGCTACTGCAATCTTGTTGCGTCTCAAGGCTTTGTTATGCAAGAAAGTAAGTGTGCATCTTTCTGACCCCATCACTGTTGGTGAGCTTCAGCAAGCTGAGTTAGCCATTCTCAATTACGTACAAACTGCAACTGTCAGATCTACTCAAGCCAAACCCAGTTCTCTTCTCAAACTTAAACCCTTCAGGGATGAAAACGATCAGCTCCTTCGTGTCGGAGGAAGGCTAATGAACGCCCCAATTCCTTATGAGGCTAAACATCCAGTGATACTGCCTAACAATCATCACATCACCCAGTTGATTATACGTCACTACCATCTTCGCTTGGGTCATGCAGGACCAGAACGAAGTTTTACAGAAATTCGTCAAAGATTCTGGATTCTAAAGGGACGTGCTGTCATTACCCAAACTCTCAGGTCATGCCTACAGTGTCGCAAGTTAAGAGCTAAGCCGCAAGCCCAGCAAATGGCAGACTTACCTGACTCTAGAGTGACACCGCAGAGCTCCCATTCACCAGTGGGCATAGATTATCAGCCATTCTTAATTAAGAAGGCACGCAGCGAACAAAAGAGGTATGGATGTTTGTTTACATGTCTCTCTACAAGAGCTATTCATCTCAAGTCGCATACCCTCGATACTGATTCTTTTATCAACGACACAGCTTATCTATCGCCAGGAGAGGACTACTTTCTGGAAAGGGTCAGATAACGGACTAATTTTGTAGGTGGATTACGAGAGTTGAGGAGTTTATCAATGAAATTGAATCAGCAAAAAGATTTCTTGATTACCTGCTGCAGAACAATGTAAAGTGGATCTTCAATCCACCTGCCGCCTCCCACATGGGTGGCGTCTGGGAGCGACAAATTCGCACCGTTCGTTCCATTCTAAACACTGTCCTATTGCAGCAGGCACCAGATGACGAAGGTCTGACAACACTGTTTTGTTGCATTGAGTCTATTGTCAATGGTAGACCAATAACTAAACTCTCAGAAGACCCATCAGATCCTTTACCACTCACCCCAAATCATCTGTTGCTACTCCGTTCAGGTCCAACTCTACCCCCAGGAGCCTTCGTTAAACAAGATGTTTACCGGCGCAGATGGCGCCAGGTCCAATATCTAGCAGATATCTTCTGGTCGAGATGGCTTAAAGAATATTTGCCTGCACTGCAGCAACGCCAAGAAACACAGCAAACCAAAGCGGAATCTTCTTCAAGAGGAGATCTTGTGATCATTCTGCATGAGAATACACCACGCAATCACTGGCCACTAGGCCTGATTATTCCAGTTTATCCAGGTACAGATGGACTTGTGCGTACTGTGGAAGTAAAAACACAGGCAGGAGTCTTCAACTGTCTCAGGATAAAATCTGCCTCCTGGAAGCCAGTTTTATAAGTTGAACTAGTTTAATTTGAGGCATCACCCTTTTCTTTAAATGACCTGTTTGGGTCATTGGGGCCGGGATGTTGGCGCTGCCCCTTTAAGAACGTTTTTCAGTGAACTCATGTGCTGGCGAAGGAGAGAGCTGTGTTGTTCGGCTACGTAGCTTGTAAAACTTCTAATGATTACACGTGAAATTACATACATATACTATATATTCAGAAGCGTGTTTGACCGCACGTATGCACATATGTACACTATTCTAACTACAAGTAAAACAACAACAACGACCAAAATGTGTACCGTGTGAGTTCTGCACTAGTGGAATAAAACCAAAATCAAGATCCAAGCTAATGTTATCATTTCACGGGTAACAGTGACCGTTGTTGTTACTTTTCAGTAGCATTTATCAGCATTTTCAGTATCCATAAGTTTTTTCTCAGTCTAGTTCTTAGAGCTGCTTCGTGATAATTTCTGTTATAAGATGTTGTACAACATACAAAACATATTAGAGTGAATTAAAACCAGCACACACACTTATAGCCGAACTGAGAAAATGCAAATTCCCGTAGCCATTCCCTCAACGGACAGGGAGGTGTGATTTTTTAAAGGTTGTGAGGAACATTTAAAATGTCACAGTGAAAGAGGTTCCTGGTTCCTGAGCTGGGTTCCTTTTAAGAGCATGTGAAGGAAATGGGGGAGTGCAACGTACTTCGGTGCTGCAAAATTTTTCACACTTGTGAGTGTGACATTAGGTGAGAGAACGAACACACAACTGCACCCAACGGTGAACTTTATTCGTATAAATGTCAGCATATGCATTTACCTTCATAAAACCTGTCATGTGCGTGTGTGAGGGCGAGGGCTGACAGGATGGCAAGAACAAACAAATGGCTGGACTGAGGTTGTGTTTGACAAGAATTTTGGGTGACAGAAGTGTGTCCAGCTTATTGATGTGGTTCAGGAAACAGGTCGGGACCCATTCCATCACTCTGAAGGCAGAAGGCACCACAAGCAGGCACCAAACACACAGTGAGGATCCAGGCAGGGAAAGGCCGGTGGTCAGAGTGATGGTGTTGTGGTGGAGTGATGGTGGGAGTGGTGTGGAATGCTGTACAAATAAAGTTGAGCAAAATTTCAGGGAGGGTTCAGGTGTGGACTGGCCATCTAGCATTTGCGCAGTGGGCTAGTGTAATTTTTGTAAATTTATTTTATAAAAGTAAATGAAAGAAAACAAAATAAATAATAAACTAAAATCATATTTTTGCCATGTTTTTACTTTATAAAAATAAGTCAAATAATAAAAATATAATAATAAAATTATGTATAAAATTAATGCTTATTACAAATTTATAATTAAATCATATATAAAAAGTTAAAAATTTTATATTTCATTAAATCTAGAAATAATAATGCAGTAAGCTCAGGACAGGAGCTAAAGAGCTAAACTGTGTTATTTTTGAATAAAATATATATATATATATATATTAATTATATATACTCATATATAAAAATACAAATACCAATATAAATATTATTTTATTATGTTCATAAAATGCTTAAAATATAATAAAATAATTATTTTATTGATTTTGTAAATTATACATATACTGTATATATTTTTTTTATGTAAAATAAAATATAATCAAATTTACAAAAATAATGCAGTGAACTGATGTGGGAGTTTAGTCGTGAGTAGGGAGCTCAAAATAAATAATAAATAAAATTAGACATGATAAAGTAAAATACAATATGAAAAAATATGAGCTGGCTGAATTGTCCGAAAATTTTATATCATTTAATTTTCATGTTATTTTATTTTGGTTTTTTTTTACTTTAAAGGCAAAAAATACTAATAAATTTTTTGCTTGGGAGAAGAGGTCTCCCTGTGCTGGACTCCTGGACTCACTAACTGTAATGTTTTTGGTTTTAAAGTCTTCTCACTTAGCACAGTTAATCAGTGAGCGCCTGTTTTGTAGCCGTCAGGTTTTGTTAAGTCTATTTGGCTTGTTGTTGTAGCTTAGAAAGTGCAGCACACAGTGCCACCGTGGATGAAATGCAGGTCTTTTCAAAAGAAAAAGAAACTGTGCGAGATCGAGAGGAAGCAATAGGCCGGGTTGAATGTTTGATCTTGGCTTTTGTGATGGCGTCCAGTTCCAAGAAAAGGTCTATTTGTGAAACTGGCATCGCGGTGTCATGATGTAGGAGGAGTACTCTAGCCGAAGAAAACAGATGTAATAAGCTGTTATACGTAGAAATGAAGCCGAATGCATCTCTGATGTGAAAGTAGACACATTCCAGATTATTTTCAGTGTTGCATTTGAATGGAGAAAAGCCAGTAGACGACAGTCAGAATCCACAGAAATCTTTGGCAGGAATGAAAAATATACTCTTACCTGCTTTCACTATCAGTCGGCCCTGCCAGTGGACGGAGAATGCAGATGGTCGTACTGAATGGCAACTTTCTCCTTCTGCATTCCTCTGTATTTGAATGTAGTCGTTCAAGGGAAACATCTGATGATCTGAAAGTGAGTGAATATTTCTCTGATCTTGTGGAGGCAGCTTTGTGCTGAGTTTAGTCAAAGATCAATAATTAGATGAAAAATGTCACACAAATATCTCTGTATCTTTGCTCATAAATTTTGACGGATTTTCAAAATTCTTTCACTCCTCCGTTCAGAATTTTAAAAAATATGCAACAATTCTTAAATGTGTAGTAAGCAAATCTGGTGAAATGAAAATGATCACAAACAACAACAGAATTGTTACTGGCAACACTACAAAGGTGGGGGTTCCATTTTGAACAGAGGAAATATAAAAAAGTTTTAGTGACACTGATTGAATAATTGTAATGCCAATTTGGTGCACTTGAAAGTTAGGGAGTTGTCCTCATGAACAGAGGGTCGCCGGTTCAAGTCCCAGACCGGACAAGGTACCCTGCCCAAACAGAAAAAACGCGGTTTGGTGGACACAGGCCCTTAACGGTGAACCCAGAGAGCCTATAAATTGCCTGACCACACCCTCTAACCCTCACAACAACACACACAATGACCTGTGGTCAAACAAGTTAAAGGAACAGCTTTGTTCAGTTTCAGTGGGAATCAAATCCCCAGTAAACTTTTGGCTTGAGTCAGATTCTTTATCAGTAGACACTAGGGAACTTTGTAAGTGTTTTTAGCAGTTGGCAGGTTTTTATGGGTTTAATTATTGTCAGAATTATACAAATGGGACGTCTCACATGGATAAGTAGGTTTAAAAACATGCCAAAAAGCCTCAGAGACAGTTGCAAAACCAACATGATTTTTGACTGGTTTTTGCTGACAAAAATGCAAATTTGTAATCTCTACTCCTTCCCATTTTCACTGAAACTGGCTAATCAGGGAGATAATTGTTCACGCTCGTCACGCAGTGTCAGCTTGCTCAAATAAAGAAATTTAAAACCGGTACTGAGGCACAACTCTTAAGCGTATATTTCTTTCTTTAATTGTGCATCAGAGAAACTTCCACTGTGAAGACGCTTCATGAAGCACAGCGAGTCATTTATTTTCTTTACTGTTACAACACTGCTGTAACCCTCATGTCTGACCCTTTCTTTTGCAGAGGCCGAGCTTCTCTCTAAGGGCCTCTGTCATGAAAAGGAAGAATCTCATGGCTAAAGACGCCAACGGGAGAAGCTTTTGTTCACTTTCCTTATTTATTCCTGCAGAAGTCCAGCGCTTCTGAATACATTCTTTGCCTGCGAAAATTTGTCTGCGGGGAAAAAATGATCTGAAGGGCAAAGACCTGTCTGGATGCTTAATAATGTCACCTGGTTATGTCAGTGCTAATGGTGTTTTTGTGTGTTGTTTGTGAAAGTTTTACTTGTGCACATATGTGACCCTGCCTGTGATAAATGCCCTGAGATTCTCTTCATAATGTAAGGAACATTTCACATTGATATCTTTAATACTGCCCGAGTAAGGCCAAGTCAAAGATTAGGAAAATTACAATTTCAATTTCAATATAAAAAAATACATTCATTCACTCATTTTCCGAACCGCTGTAATCCCAATCGGGCGCAGGGGTACCAGAGCCCATCCCGGCAACTTTCAGGTGCAAGGCGGGGACCAGCCCTGGACAGGCACCAACACACAGCAGGGCACACACACTCACACACACATTCACACCTTAAGGGCCAATCTAGAGTCGCCAATTAACCTATAGTGCATGCCTTTTGGACTGTGGGAGGAAACCGAGCGCCTGGAGGAAACCCACGCAAACACGGGACAGCAAACTCACACAAAAAGCGCCCCATGGCTGTCCCAGGTTCGAATCAAGAGATCGCCACAGAGGCGGCAGCTCTAACTATCAAAGGCGCCACCGTACGCCATAAAAATACATGTATTTTCAAACGCAAATATCTAAAAGTAATACAAAATACCCTCCACACTCATACTGCTCTAATCTGGAGTGATGTT
This sequence comes from Distichodus sexfasciatus, assembly GCA_032718565.1. Taxonomy (NCBI): domain Eukaryota; kingdom Metazoa; phylum Chordata; class Actinopteri; order Characiformes; family Distichodontidae; genus Distichodus; species Distichodus sexfasciatus. Next base: position 2,951,995 of record JAVGVS010000040.1, read on the forward strand.
CCTTAGAACAGAAGCAGTTGAAAATTCCTGGATTATTTCATAATGATGTTGCGTGGTGATTTCCCGGCTACTGCATTAAAATTCCAGTTAACGCAGACTGCTACAATCATGTTTCATGTTACTCTGTAATAAATGTTTCAAAACATGGGCTAAGTACGAACACGCCAAGTATAAATCTGTATTCAGTCAGATAAACATCTGTTCTAAAGTTTAATCTCCTGTGCTGACGTGTCATCATCCATCATTGTTTGTGATTTCGTCTCGTCTTATTTGATAATGCATCGTGCCTTTTCTTGGATGAACGTTTGGTTTACTTGTAGAAGGTTAAGATGAAAAATAAGGCATGACCTAACGTGACTTTTTATAACGTTTTCCTACAACACCCTGGTGACCCGGTGGTAGGTTACAGTGACCCATACTGCATGCTGGGAATTCTAAGGACAAAGCCCTCGAGAGTCAGAGGAGAGGAAGGAGAGGAAGTTCAGCTTCCGGAAGAGGAAAGAGAAGTTGGAGAAACGTTCCAGTGTGAAAGAAGTCTTGGCCGCAAGGGACATCCAGGTGACAGAGGTCAAGCCCGAGACTCTCAACCCCGTGTGGAACGAACACTTTGTTTTGTGAGTAGTAATCAATGAAAAATGATTAATTATGTTTGTTTGGTTGCTTTAATGAGCCATGAAATGCATTACTGATATAATACTAATAATAATAATAATAATAATAATAATAATAATAATATTAATATTATTTGTTATTATTATTATTATTAATATTATGTTAAAGTTTTGTTTATTTGTGAAATGACAGTGTAATAATAATAATAATATAATAATAATAATAATAATAATAATAATTTGGGGATTAAGCTTTGAAATCAAATATTGTATCAAACTGATAAAGAATTAAATGTGTAAAAGTGATTTTATATCGCTTTTTATATTTTTAATAAAAAAATAAAAAATATATAAAAATAATAATAATTATTATTATTTATGATTAACCTTAAAAACAAATATCTTATCAAATTGATCAAATTCAACATATTTAATATCAAATATCAATTACAAGTTGTAAAGAATATGATACAGGCACATAGTCAATGACGCTTTGCTGCAGGCAATTTTAAATTTTTTTGTCTATTTATTCTAACTTTGTCATTTTTAATGACATGTTTAAGGTGTGTTGAGAAATATAACAATAACCTTATATTTCTGAATTCTGTCTTTTTTAATGCCATTTTGAAATTCATTAATTAATTGTTGCTTAATTTTACTCAGTGATATTGACGACGTCCAGAACGATCTGCTGCATCTGGACATATGGTAAGGTAATTGCTAACAGATCACATGTAACATCAGCATTTGAACAGTAGCAATAAATAATTTCAATCTCCTGCATTGCAATGTCAAAAAATGGAGCCAGAATCCAGAAAATGAACTCTCTTTCTGCCCGCGCAGGGATCACGATGACGACGTGTCGGTGGCCGAGGCTTGCAAAAAGCTTAATGAGATCAGTGGCTTTAGAGGAATGGGCAGGTAGGACCTCCAGTCGATTTACAAATGATATTAGGAATTATAGTTAGCGTTAGCCGGTGTTTATTGACCCTCTAACCCATTAGCGGCATCATTTCATTAGGTACTTCAAGCAAATCGCCAAATCGGTGAGAGCCAACGGGGCGGCGGCATCGGGAAGCGAGGAGAATGCAGATGACTTCTTGGGATGCTTGAACATTCCGTTAAGTGTGAGTTCTGATTAATGCTTAAACTAGTCAACATTGCTTTTACAGTGAAGAACATTTTGGTGAATGGATTTTTGGTAATTGGACTCCTGATGGTTCTCATTTTCCCAGAATCCCAGGTTCATCTTGTTTTGTGCTATAAATGTAACATCAAACTATATGTAAATAATACTATAATAATTTTGGCTGCATTAAAGTAGATTTAAACTCCAGCTTTGGACAAAGTAGAATTCCTTCGACACCAGGAGTTTTCAACTGGTTCTGTCCTAGAGATTCCCATTCAGACTAAGCAGTGGCCTGCAGCCCACACATGTGCAGAAAATAATAACAGAAATAATAGATTTTTAGTCAAAGTCAAAGTAAACTTTATTGTCATCTCTGCTATATTCTGTACAGATATACAGAGAGACGAGACGACGTGGCTCCAGTTTTTACAATGCAGTAGGAAATAGGGAACAAAGAACAAATAAGGCACATGGAATAAACAATATATAAATAAAATACAAAATATACATTTTAAACTAGACATGGAATATTAAATATAACTTTAAACCAGAACTAGAACTAGAGGTAGAGGTAGATAGATAGACAGTTTGGATGCAGTATTACCTACAAAAGTGGCAACTGGATGTGCAAGAGTTTAGAAACTGTTATAATATGAAAAAGTTCTATATCCAGTCTATTTATACATTCAATGTATAAATTTAATTCAAAACATTAAATATTGTTTTTGAGATATTTTTATTAAATTAATTCATTCATTCACTATTGTTTGAACTGCTTAATCCCTGTCGGAGTCGCAGGGACCAACCCTGGGCATGTACCAACACCCCGCCGGGCACACACTCACACAAACACACTATCATTCACTCCTTACGGGCCAATTTAGAGTCGCCAATTAACCTAAACTGCATGCTTTTGGACTGTGTGAGGAAACCGGAGCACCAAATTACTTCAGTATTCACATTCACATATTCACAAACTGGTTAATTACCACAGTAAAAAGTGAAAAAGGTATAACTTCATGGGCTAAGTTTGGTCTCACAATGTAGGTTTTCCTCCTAAACCAAAGCATTAATTAAAGGACTACAAAGAATTCTAGTTGAGGAGCTGTGGTGGTTATCAAATAAAGAAAGCCCTTGAGGATTTTAGGTGGTATTTGGACTAAAACTCCTCATGAGCTTTCATTAACGGTTAACAACATTAGAGCCTCAAAAAGAGCTGTTTTTGGCAAGGTGCCCCCTTTAATTAAAGGGATTAAGAAGAAAAGCCGGCAGGAATTTTTCACCTCTTGTCAATATACGACTACAGTAGCCAAGCAACGTTAAGTCGAAGTCTGAAAAGCTGTTGTTTCTCTCTCTCCCCAGGAGATCCCGGTGGTCGGCTATGACAAATGGTTCAAGCTCGAACCTCGGTCCAGCGCTTCTAAAGTACAGGGAGAATGTCACCTGATTCTCAGACTCTTTACCACCCAGGTAGAGCGGCTGAAGCTGAGCAAAAAATGAGTATAACCCATGCTGTGGGAGTGTAAAACTTGAATGTTTTTATTTCCGTCTACATAAAAGCCTCTTATTTTCAACTGTTAGTGTTAAGACTGGTATAAAATAAAAAGGTTTCGGTGTTATTTTTGTTCCAACAGAGGGACACGGCTTTGACTAAACTTCTCACAAATGTGATCATCCATCAGAAGATGCTGAGTCAGATTTTGGAGTACGAGCACAAGCATGTGAAGGTTGGACTCCTGTGTTTAATGTCTGTTCCTGTGTGAATAATTTTGAAATTGGTGAATATTTGGTCATGGAGCGATTTCAATATGGAAAAACCTCCACAGAAAGAGCCGTACAACTGGAATGGACAGGTGTGTCCAGCAGCGTGGACCGTGCTGTCCCATCATGCCGTGCAGGCCGACCTCTCCCCGCTGCAACAGGCTGTGATGTATGTTCTTTATATCACCTCCTCACAAATATTCAACCTGTACTACACATTCTTACAATAGTTTTACGTTTATATTTTACTCGTGAGCAAGGTACCGTCCCCAAGCACTGCTCGCCGGGCACTGGCCATGTCAGCTGGCCACTGCTCCTTCATGGACGGGTCCAATGCAGAGGTCACAACTGGTTTGTGGTGCACTATGTGTTGTACTGTGGTGTGTTCACAATAACAAATGTATTTTTTTTGTGTGTTGATTTTGTAGTCGTTGGCAGTGCTACAGCAGCCACCACCGCTCCCAGAGGATGTGCTACTCGCTGCTGCTGCGGCTGCTGAGGGCCGTGGAGGCCGAGTGGGAGGCTGCAGACGCCAATAAAGAGCTGGTAGGTGAATTCCTCACTAAAAGCCACTGCTGACCCGCAACCATGAAGGGTGTCACCCTGAGGGGACCGGGCCACTCGGCCGTGCTCTCGAGAGCTCTCGTGCTCGGATAGCGAGAGGCTGCGTGGAAGTCGTAGAGAGGTGCTTAGAGCTAAGTGACGCTTGGGAAAGAATGTGTTGTTATCCAAACAGAAATGAAGTTTATTAGAGATTACAGAATATTCTGATGTATAATGTTGAGATAAGCAATATATTTGTAAAAATTGTTAACATACACACAAATTAATATAGATTTAAGAGCAAATTTACATCAGTCGTTTACAGTCTGCTGTAACTGCAAGGAAGCAACTAGTAGATTTACAGCTATTTAAAAAATCTACATCTAAATGTTGTAGCGAAGTAACTGTTAAATTACAGCAGTTGGTTGCAATTAGGGATGCGGTGGTACAGTGTGCCTACAGTTCGGTACGTAACTCGGTTTTGGGCCCACGATATCGGTACGGTATTGGTACATTAATGTTATCTGTGCTCTAACATCCAGTAGGTTCTGTGCCTTTTTATTTTTAGAGCTGAATATGGCGTCACATCAATTCCAAAACTGAAACAATTATTCGAATGACTCAAAAAAATTGTTTACAAAAAATGGTCGAGGCAATTTTTCTGGAATCAAAGCTTTCTTTAATTCTTTTCACTTGCTAGAGCATGCGCCGCTTGTGTTTCACACAGATGCTTATTAGTGACGCACAACATTTTCAGTTCCGCCATCCCTCTGCATGTGAAAGTACTTGTGAAACAGTCTGTGCACAAAAACAGAAGTAAATGCATAAAAAGGCATAAATGACATATTTACGGTGTAAACACACACTGTTTTTGAGCACCATTACTCATTAAAATGCTACAGTTCAGTCAAATCTTCCCCTTTATTACAAACAAAACTCATAATTTAACTAGCAACAACAACCAGCGTTCTACTCACAATACAGCTGTTTATTGAGATTTCCAGCGTTTATTCCAGAATGCGCATTGATTGCTATATTGTAACACAGCTCTGAGAAATATTACAGTTTTGGGTGATTTGAGTCCTTTTGACTTATAAAATGAGCTGCTTTTGGCCTTTGAGGGAGAGAACTACATTTCCCACAATTCTCCTCATGCTACTCAGCGCCACGTCACAATGATGCGACGAAATATCAATAAATGGCTGTATTGTGAGTAGAACGCTGGTTGTTGTTATTTTGCAGGTAAAATATGAGTTTTGTCTGTAATAAAGGGGAGATTTGACTGAACTGGGGCATTTTAGTGAGAGATGCGAACGCTCAAGCACACTGCGCACGTGTTTATACAGAATGGGTGCACAATGACCAGCTTTTAAAAATTATAGTTTAATGTTGGCCGTACCGAACTATTGCGGTCCACCTGGGTGTATCGAACCAAACAGGGCGTCCCAAAAGGTTTGATAAAATACATATTCCCTAGTTACAATGGACTATATTTGCAAAGAAATCAGTTTGCTGTAGATTTACAGCATTCCTTTTACAAAGTACAGTATTGAACTGTTATGACAGTACAGTAAAATGCCGTAAATTTGGTTACAGTGTGCTGCGTGTGTGTATGTGTGTGTGTGTGTGCAGGAAAACATGTTGGCGGAGAGTTTTAAGCTGTACTGCGATTATTGCCTGTCTCTGATGAAGAGTGTGAGGCAGGTTTTCCCCTGCACCAACCCTGCAGCCGTCACACGCTGTGAGATGATGCTGAGGTAAACACACACACACACACACTACATATCTACAAATAATCATAAACTTAAAACTGGCTATGAATACATTTAGGGTTTTAATAAACATGCTTGCAGACTGTACTTTGCTCATGAGAACCTTTACTGGTCTGGGGGTTGAACCGACGAGCTTCCGATCATGGGACGAACGCCCTAATGGCTACACTACCAACTGCTCCCAAAAACCTCACACACACACACACACACACACACACACACACACACACACACACACACACACACACACACACAAAGCCATATCCTGCTATCTTTGCGAGGTTTGAGAAAGAATATTTAATCTAATTTAATACAGTACATCCTTCTACACACTCTCATTCACTTCAATATATATGTTTGACGATATTTCTTAGACATAATGATGACCGCATCTAAATAACCCTAAATACACTACCAGTCAAAAGTTTGGACACACCATCCCATTCAGTGTTTTATTCTTTATTATCATGACTTTTTACATTGTAGATTCTCACTGAAGGCACTATGAATGAACACATATGGAATTATGTAGTAAACAAAAAGTGTGAAATAACCCAGAACATGTTTTATATCTTAGATTCTTGAAAATAGCCACCCTTTGCTTTGATCACTGCTTTGCACACTCTTGGCATTCTCTCGATGAGCTTCATGAGATCATCACCTGAAATGGTTTTCCAACAGTCTTGAAGGAGTTCCCAGAGATGCTGAGCATTTGTTGGCCTTTTTGCCTTCACTCTGCGGTCCATCTCATGCCTAACCATCTCGATTAGGTTTGGTCAGGTGACCGTGGAGGTCAGGCCATGTGGCGCAGCACTCCATCACTCTTCTTCTTGGTCAAATAGCCCTTATCATTCATAGTTTTGATGCCTTTAGTGAGAATCTACAATGTAAATAGTAATGAAAATAAAGAAAAAGCAGTGAATGGGAAGGTGTGTCCAAACTTTTGACTGGTAGTGTATATAAGGATGTCCTGAACCACCATAACCAGAAACGTTTTCCAATCCCAGCCTTGAAGGTGTAAATATTTCCTCCATAAATAACCTAGGTCAGAAACACACACACACAAAAAAACAGCTACAGCTGATCCTAATCCTAAACTTAACCTCAGTAACCACATGCACCTGGTTTACCTCTTTTAGTTTCTCAAATAAAACATACAGATTTTCTATGAAGTCATTTTTCCTCATGGGGACCTCTCAGATGTCCCCACAACGCATAAAAACATGGTAGACACACATACACACACACACTGTTTTGAAAGGACTGAGCTGAATCTATTCAAATTCCAATCCTTCAGCTGTCAATAAAGCAGCTCTGTGTGTGTGCGTATGTGTGTGTGTGTGTGTGCCCTTTTTGTGTTCTCTGGGGGGTTGCTATCGGGGCAGAGAGACTGGCAAGAATTGATATCCTGTGGGGCTTTTTCCAGCAGTACTCTAAAATGTAGCATTGCACACTAGGGTTAGAGAGCGGAGCGTCGATATTGCTAGTACACACATGCACACACACAGAGTTTTGTTGTTGCTTTTGCTTTTGCGACTGAAAAAAAAAGTTATTTTTGTAATGAATTGGGACCGTAATCCACCACCAGGCCACTATTGGTCTTTGTGTTGGCTTTTAGTGAAGTGAAAGTGAGTGACTATTCAATATTTGTCACTGTGAACACAGCACAGCACACGGTGCACCACAATGAATGGTGACCCCTGCATTCGACTCATTCGTGAAGGAGCAGCGGGCAGCTCTATCAGCGCCCGGGGAGCAGTGCTTGGGGACGGTACCTTGCTGATGAGTACCTAAATACCTGGTATTTTACCAGTCCGGGTTTCGAACCGGTGACCTTCCTATCACCCTAAACCTTACGCTACTAACTGCCCCAATTTTATTCCACTTAGGCTTGTGTGTTAGGCTGAGATTTGTGTTCTGTGGTCAGTTACAGAGACTTCGTCCATACTTCGTCCAGAAGTTTGGAAAATGAAACTTTTCTGCTCTTGTGGCTTTCTTGCATTCATTATAATACACCAATCAATCATTTTTTGGTCCACAAAAATAGAACCATCCCTGTTCAGGTGCAGCAGTCTCTAAAAGTTGACTAGATGTTGACACACACACTCACACACACACACACACACATACACAACATTCTGATTAAATAGACTGACAAAAATGACAGATGGGCTCTTTTATACTGTCTGCTCTGCTTGCTGACAATATACAAGCAGGGTGCAAATAGTAGTCAGTGTCACTCTAAGCAACAAGCCACACACATACACACACACACCCACAGACACACACACAAGTAGTGTTCTTTCACAATGCTGGTAATCAAATAAGCTGAATTAATACGTGAGCCACAGTGAGTTACATTCACTAACAATTAACCAGTCCCTCCAGGATTTCCCGGGCCTTTTTTGAAATTGTTGTGGCCTAAAGTGCCTGATTTTGCGGCAGCTTTTCTAGCAAATTCTGATGAAAGTTGTGGTGTTTTTAGGTGTTTTGTTGCAATAAAGTTGCAGGAGCAAGTCAAAGTTGCGGAAAATGTTGCGATTTTGTTCCCTTTTATAATGATTCTTTAACAATTAATCGAAATGAAGGGAACACAACCACTATTATTTTTATTAACCATTAACCATTTAGTTATTTTTGAAGGTAAATGTGAGGCGTTTTTATCACACATTTCCTGCGTCTTCTAAACGTAATAAGGAAGCGAGTTCACGTATGGCTCAACGTTTTGCGGGAAACGACAATGATTGGTCAAAAATTGAGGAAAAGTTGCAGTAATTGGTCAAAATGGCATGGTAGTAATGAATTTGTGGGGATTGACTGAATTGGCGTTAATGGTTACGATCGCTACATCGCGAAATCCTGGAGGGTCTGACTAACTCATCAGAAAATACCGTAGTCATCAGGGCTACAGTGTGATTTTATATCCGCATAAAGATATCAGACTTGATAGTACTTTTGGTAAATTCAGTAAATTAATAGTTTATATATAACGACCACATGGAAATGAACAATTTGAAATAATTTCCTGGCAGTTGGTAGCGTAACCGTTAGGGAGTTGGCCCCGTGATCAGAAACTCACCAGTTCATGTCCCAGACCGGTAAAGGTACCACTGAGGTACTCATGAGCAAGGTACTGCCCCCAAGCACTGCTCCCTGGGTGCTGCCATAAAAGCTGCCCACTGCTCCTTCACAGATAGCTCAAATGCAGAGTTCACATTTGGCTGTGGTGCAGTGCTGTGTTCACGATGACAAATAATCATTCACTCACTCACTTAAAGCAAAATGAGAAAAGTGTGAAGCGATCTGGAAATCTGGAAAATTGTAAGCAGTTCAAGTTTGAAATTTTTTTTTTACTGTAGGGAGGCCTAGCGATGCCTGTTTCCTGCGTTGACCGTTGACAACAGTTTGCTTGACTTAACAAAGTAATTTCTGAATTAATTACTGCTTAATGAGTAAACTGAGTCAGGAATGTGTTAGTGGGTAACAGTGACACTTACTAATGCTTATTGGTGCATGACTCCATTGGTTGCTGAGGTGTTTCTTTAATATTTCTTGATGCGTTAATTGTTAGTGAACTTATTTAGGTATTAATTCAGCTACTAATATACACTAATCAGCCATAACATAACCATCCACCTAATATCGAATAGTTCTGCAGTTACACAGCCCCATATTTGAAGTGAAAGAGTGATTATTTGTTATACACACCGCAGCACAGCACACAGTGCACCACAACGAAATGTGACCCATCCATGAAGGAGCAGTGGCCAGCTCATGCCAGCTCATGAGGACCTCAGTGAATACCTTTAACAGTCCGGGATTCAAACCGGCGACCTTTTGATCATAGGGCGAACTGCCTAACCGCTATGCTACCAACTGTGCTAGCTCTTCTATTGGATCAGTCAGCAACGCTCAGTGAGTCTTGACCGCCCCTCACCCTGTCACCGGTTCTCATTTCCTTCCTTGGACCAGTAATGGTAAGTGCTGACCACTGCAGACTGGGAACAACCCACAAGAGCTTCTGTAGTTTTGGAGATGCTCTGACCCAGTCGTCTAGCCGTCATTACTGTTTAGCCCTCAACAAAGTTGCCCATTTGTACATTACACTCTCGTCCAGAATGACATTCATTTTTCAGATTTCAGGGACAGTCTCCCTGGAGCAACTTGGGGTTAAAGGTCTTGCACATGGACCCAGTTATGGTAGAGCCAGAGGTAGGATTCCAACCCATGACCTCTTGGTCCAGAAGCCAGTGTTCCTAACCACTAGGCCACCAACACCACCACTTCAATGACAAAATGACCACTTGCTGCTTAATATATCCCACTCACTGCCACTATAATAAAACAGTCAATGAGATTCACTTCACCTATCATAATAGGTCATAATGTTATGGCTGGTCAATTTATGCTTAATTTTGGGCCAGTGTTGTAACTATTCCTCCGTCATTAGTTATTTTGCATTGTGTTGTTGATGTCGACTTCCTTTGTGCCCGTTTTCCACATAGGACTATTGGACAGATGCAGTCGATGCAAGCATTTATGGCCGTCTGCCCAAAACGCAATGAACTGCACCTAGAAATAGCCACCGTTATAAAGGTACGATTATGCCCAAGTGCAAAAAACAAGGAGGCAATTGTTGTAAACCGTCAACTTCTCTCCGAGTTATTCAGGTCATCCCCATTACCATTTTCTCCCTCCTCCAAATGCAGAAAGGCACCGCCGAGTGGTACGAGGTGACAATTTCACACTTCAAACCCGACGAGGGGGTAAGTGTTTATCGTGTGATGCGGTTCCTCTATGTCCAGTCACGTTTCATCAGCGGTAGCAGCGTCAGGCGGGAGATTTTTTACTGCTGCATGAATCTCTCTGTGCTGTTCTCCTGCAGTCTCTGGAGGAGCAACTGAAGCGATTGGTTCAGGTGGTGGATGCGGTGTGTGTAGATGTGCAGAGAGGGCAGAACGTCTACAACAAGCTTTTTCACAGGTAACACCCAGAGACGCTGACCGTAGCCCGGTCCGTCTCTACCCCGCCGTGCAGGTGGGAGCCCTATAGCCCTTGGCGAAGATTAGTTCCAATCCTAATTTACCACTCAGGGGGCTTGACGCTCTCCGAGACCTCGTTTCACTGGATCAGGGGTGTTAGATGAGGGTTGGAATTAAAGCTGGCCAGGGCAAATCTCTGGGGCACAGCTGCTGAGCCGAGGTTAAACTCATCAGCAGCCTTTCAGGGGGTTGAGGACGACCATGTTCATTTCTGTCAGGCCAGAATCCAGATTTTTTGGGGGTTTTTTATTTTATTTTTTTCGTCTCACAGCTCGGTGAAGGCAGAGTTCTTCAGCATCTCCTATCGGCAGCTGGAGAAGCTGGTGCGTATGCCGTTGCCTGCAAATAATGCTAACGGAGATGGGGAAACAGAGGGGATAAAACTAAACTTGTGTCCCAACTCCAGGTGGCCGATGACGTGAACGTGGCAATGGAGCGAGTGTGTGGCACCCTGGAGCAGGAGAGCGCTCGGCTGTCTCAAACGATGGGAGAGACCCTGTTTGAGCTCTTCATTTCCATGAAGACTCTCAAGCGCTTTAGGGACTTCCTGCCTCTCAAGTGAGTCACCGTATCCCTCTGAGTCCATCTGCAAGAGGTCAGACGCAAGCCGGACCCACGGCTAAGCGGTGTGAATGAGCGTGACTCATGCAGCGGGAGAGCGGGAGGGAGAGAGGGAGGGGACATATGTGGCTGATGAAAAGTAATTGTAGCTATCTTGGGCTCGCCAACTCTTTGAATCAATGGTGAACTTTTCAGGGCGTTATTTATAAGCGGTGATTCAGAGGTGCGCGTCTGTTTGTGTTCTTTCAGAGACACCAAGATGCTGGCACTAACTGGCTTTCACAACTGGTTCAAAACCTCCATCCACAAGTGGCTGCAGATCGTGCACGAGAAGTCGACTGAGAGAATCCGCAAAACTGTGGAGACAGACCAGGCAGGTTGAGCGCTCAGCAAGATAAAAATAGAAAGCCCTCGGCTTGATTGCGAAAATAAGGTCCATATTTCCATAATGACCCTGCAAAGCTACACCCCGTCTGTTTTTTCACTTCCTCCGGTGTGAAGAAATGCATAGTTTTTCTCCTGCTCGTACATAAATATCTCACACTGATGACTGCCAGCAGGGACTTCCCGTAGTGTTTTTCCTCTGCTTTCACATAAACTTGTGTATATTGTGTGTGTGTGTGTGTGAGCATAAAGCAGTGAGTGAGTGACTAAGAGAACCATCGCATCTCTCTCTGCCCGTGTGTGTGAACGGTACAGTTGGAGCCGATCCAAATGCAGACCAAACACAGCTCTTCGGCGGTGGATGTCACCAAATGTTTTGGACAAGTGCGCGAGTTCTGGATGCAGCTGGCCTGGCCCGACTCGGCGGGGGCGTTCATCTTCATCACCCGCCTGACCGATGTGAGCTCACGCTCCTGTGCACTCAAGCTTTCTCAAAGCTAAGACAATGTATAAAGCATGGCGTTCTCATAGGGTTGATTCCTGCACGTTTGCGTCTCCCACAGAATTTCTGCAGTGAGGCGGTGTGCTACTCGGAGCTACTGAAGCGCAAGATTGAAAGGAGTCCGCCGGGCCGAGACCACCGCAGCTTCACTGTGCAGGTACGACCTCTCCTGTCTTCCACTGAGCTTTGATTCTGTGCTGGTCAGACGTCAGCAGGGCATCTTTCTTCCTGACAGTCCCGTCCTCTCATGCATGCTCTGTTAAGCTTGAACCTTCATTAGCTTTTCGTTTTCGTTGACCTTTACTCGTGCCTCCTCCTTAATTCTGTATAGGGCTGCAACTAACGATTATTTTGTTAATTGATTAATCGATTATTAATTGGATAAAAAGTGGGAAAAACCTATTTCATTTGTTTCTATTTTTATCTTTTTTTTTTTACTCTCTAACACTATAAAATTGGGAAAAATATTTTCTGATTAATTGAAAATGATGAAATATTTTTACATTATGTGTATGTCATTTTTACACAATTTTGGCCTATAACTCACTTTTGACTCATTTCGGCCTATAACTCACTTTTGACTCATTTCGGCCTATAACTCACTTTTGACTCATTTCTGGGAGAGAACTACATTTTTGTGTTCCACATGAGAGTCGTGTCGCAATAACGTGGTGGACACGCGTCGGAATAATCACTGAAAATATCAAGTACATGTCTGTATTGTGAGTAGAACGCTGGTTGTTGTTATTTATCAGCTATAAATGAGTTTTGTCTGTAATAAATGTGAAGATTTGACTGAACTGGACGCTTTAGTGAATGACCTCCTGAGAGAGTCGTGTTCTAACAAACAGCACGTGTTTACATCACGAAAAATCTCATTCATGTGTTTCTACACAATTACTTCAGTTTTAGTGACGGCAAGACACGGCACTGGTTCTCGTCTCCTTCTTATTCTTCTTTTATGGCGGTTGGCGTCCAGCTTAATGCTGCTTTACTACCACTGCGACCTTGGTTAGCTTACTGACCCCCATTAGGGAGTAGCCACTGTACGTATGTGTATAATAACGTGGACCCAACTAATCCATTAGTAAATTAGTTGCCAACTATCTTAATCATCGATTTAATTGATTAGCTGTTGCAGCCCTACTTCCGTACCTTCTAGACCTCCTTATGTTCTTCCTGCTTCTCTTTCCCAATTTGCTCCTTCTCTGGGGCAGCTATGCGTGGCGCTAAACGACATGGAGCACGTCCGCATCTACCTGTCGGGTCTCCCTCGGGAGCTGGACTGGAGGGCGGTGGAGCTGGCAATGGAGGAGTCTTGTGGCGCAGAGGGCAAGGAGCAGGTCAACAAGGCTCTAAACGGCCAGCTGTACAACGCAGACCTGGACCTGCAGAGGGAGGCCAAGCGGCTCATCACGCACCTGACCGATAAGGTACTCAGTATGCGACGTGACGATCTTTACGATGGTGTGCGTGGGGCCGCGGGGCAGCATTAACGGGCGCCGCTCATCCGTATCTTCAAAGCCAAGGCAATGAATCACGCTCATTAGACACACTGAGCAGTCACGGTGTCTCCTCCTCCAGTCTTTACCGCCTGAGAGGACCTTTGAGGAGAGCTAATATGTGATGAACAGCTCTTTGTTTGAGGAGGAAAAAAAAGCAATAAAAAGCCATTCTTTCCATGTTAGCTTTCATCTAACGGTTATGGATTTCACCCTGTTATTGGAGGGTCACTGGTCCAAATCAAGGTACCACTGAAGTACCTGTGAGTAAGCTAACCTTTCCCCAACACACCTCAACCCATGTATTGTTTGATGATTTTTCAACAGCAAAACCCAAAACCCCAAATAATAGGGGTGCATGATTCAGAAAATGATACGATTCTGATTCTTCGGCTCACGATATGATTCAAAATCGATTCACGATTCATAAATTCATAAATTCAATTTGACTTACTATTTGATGGTGGCAGACCAACAGTCAAATCACACTGAATCAAATGTAGTTTACTGATCATAATGCATATGTACGCATGCTGACTGCATTTTCTCCATGCTCACGTGAAGGAGGTCTGTCTGGGCAGATTTCCTCACTGCACCATCTATAAGATTGAGAGCTGAACTCATGTCGTGGGAAGAAGTAAACTAGTGCCATTGCGTTAGTTGAAAAATATGAATCGTTTTTTTTCTAATGCATGAATCGATTTTCAATCGACAGAGTTGTGATTTGATTCGATTCAATATTTTCAATTTTTTTGCACACCCCTACCAAAAAATGCGTTTTTTAAATATTAATTTCCAAAACCAAAATCAAAACCAAATAATGAGTCATTTTGCATTGTTCTCCCCAGGCACTGCCCCTATACAATGAGTCAAATGCAGAGGTCACATTTCGCTGTGTTCACAATCACAAATAATCACACAAGGCCATTAACCCGTCCTGGGTTTGTTTTTGCCATGTCTGCAGATGCTTCCCGAACTCAAGAGATGCATTCAGCACATCGGCCTCTCTCCAGACACCATCAACAACGACGAGGTGAGTGTACTTTTCTCTGCGATCGCCTCTGATGTCCGCTCAAGGAGAACTTGTTCGCTCGTAACGTCTCTGTGTTTCATCCGCTCCAGGCGGTGGCTCCGTTGATGAAATACCTGGATGCCACTTTCGTCATCCTCACTGAGTCACTGGTGAAGGAGAACCTGGCGAGGTAATTTATTTCCAACAATCCGTGTGATTACTGCGCCCGAAGCAAAGGGCTTGTAACAATACCTCAGCCTGTAGTGACTATAAATAACAGCGGCGAGAGGAGTTGTATTTACGAGTGTGTTCGTAAGTAAGTGTGATGGCAGAGTGGGCCGGGCGTGTAATTGTTGAATGTGTGGGTGGATGCAGTATCAGTGGAGAATGTGGTTTTGCTACGCTGGGGATGATGATGGTGGATTAATGGAAGGATCCTTGTCTTGAGAACAAGAGGTTGCAGGTTCAAATCCAACTCCGTCCTACCCATTCTGGGCCGTGGCATTTTTAAACCAACGCACACGCTTTGCATTGTTTATTATTTTTTAAAAATAAATCAGAATGCCTTTAACGTACAGAAACCTCACTGTCAGAATCACAAGACTTTTAACTTAACGGACATTATATTGATTCCTCTGTATGTGAAGGTATTTGTGAGTAGTTCCGTGCACAAAAACGCAAGTAATTGCGTAAAATCGGATACATAACACGGAAACGGATTCATTCACATGCAATATGTGTGAGCGCTCGCAACTCTCATGGGGTATTGTAATATTCAAGTAAAATGCCACAATTCTGTTAAAATTTCGCTTTTATTACAGACAAAACTCATATTTAGCTGATAAATAACAGCAATAACCAGCATTCTACTTCTTATGATACAGCCATTTATTGATATCTTCAGTGTTTATTCGGGGCACGAGTCTATCATGTTATTGTGAAACCGCTCCAAGTCATATGCAGGGGATTGTGGGAAACGCAGTTCTCTCCCAGAAAGGCCAAAAGCAGCTAATTTTGTGGGCCAAATGACCCAAAAACGTCAGTATTTCTTCATTTTCAATTGATCAGAAAATATTTTTTATATACATTTATTATGAATAAATTTTCTTAGGGCTGTAAGGATTAAAATCTTAAGCAGTCTCTTTGGGACCACAGTCAATTCTACTCGTTTATCATAACCTGAGACGAATCCTAGTGCTAGAACCATGTTGTGCCTTCTAAAGAAGTGGTAATATATTCTGAGAGACTATTTTTTGGGGAAAAAAATTCTATCTACCATGACACCATTAACTTCCAAATAATAAAAATAATACTCACAAAAACAAACATTTTATTCCAGGTTTGGGGCCTCCACCAAATGAGGTTTGCTAAATACCATAAACGTAATGTGCTATTTTGTCGTATTGCAGGGTTCTACAGAGTCTTTGGGAGCTTCTGCTGAGAATGATCCTGGATTCAGTGGCAGAAAACAGAGGCGTACAAGTGGAGTTCTACGCACGATTCCAGTACACTGTAGAGGTAAACATGAATGAGCTGAAGAACTCAGACGGGAGAGTAGTGTGTTTGGGGTGTTTTCACACTGGAACTGTACCAGAATCGTAACTGGAACTAGAATCAAAACTTCCATGATATTTCCCAGTTTACCAAAAAGTTGTAAGTACCCCCGTGTAGGATGAGTAGATCAGCTGTTTGGATACCCCATAACTGGAGCTGTACTAGAAACGTTGCCAGTCTGTCAACCAACACGTCACAGAGTTTCAACAACTTGGTTATCAATAAATGTGCATATTGGAAATGTGTCAGAATCATAACTGGAACTGGAATGAACACTTGTATACTAGCTTCTGATTTCATTATCATGTACCCGAGCAGCTGAGGCTCTTGCTGGACAGCGAGGTACTGGACGTGAAATTATCGAAAGTGTTGATTGGTTGGTTGATTGGTTTTGCAAATATACACAACCTCATAGCACCAAAGAACCACAAAGCTCTTCTTAGCTTAAAAAAATCAAATGTTTACACGCTAAGCATTACTTTGTGATGTTGTAACTCATCTGGGTACTTTCTCCCAGCCTGAAACCAACCTGAATGTAATCACTTTTGTGCAAAAGAATGTGAAACGTTTCAAGGGAAAAACAGATCGAAAATAAGTAGCCGTTGATTATACTCTCGAGAAACGAAGGAAGGAAAGCCAGCCCCTGCTGATGATAGGTGCCCTTTCCCGTAATCGCCGCCATTGTGCTAAACACTTCACCCGAAATACCATGCTAATCTGCGGCGTTTGGTTTCCTGCTAGCTGACATTCATTTGAGGCACTTTAGCGAAGTTTGACGGAACTTTCCCTTTAATACTCTGAGTTTCCGCTCTTGGCATGCCGGCGTCGTAGGAATCCAACAGATACTCGTCAGTCATCTTGGCAGTCGCTCGTCCGTGTATTAAGGGGAGATTCCCTCAAGAATGACGATGTGTGAGCGGAGCTATTCCGAGGGACGGGAACTGGGGGGGATTCGCATGAAAAGTCATGAGACGCTGTGTTGCGTGGGTGGGCTAGCTGCGCTCCACAGAGCTGCTCTATTAGCATAGCAGAGGTAGCACGCTGTTACAAGACGGCAGGAGGGTTTTGCTGGAACACACCTTCACAGCGACTTATAATGGAGTAAAATCCAGGGAGGGCTGGAGGTCTGTGCAGAGTGCTAGGCCTGACCAAATTATCGAGATTATTTAAATGACCAGGATTATTTTGGCGTATTTGTTAGACCATTTTAAACAGAAATGTATTGCATGCACACAGGCATGAGTACAATGTTTTCACAAGAGCACAAAATATTTTTGCATGAGCACGAAATGTTTTTGCATGAGCACGCAATGTTTTTGCATGAGCACAAAATATTTTTGCATTAGCACAATATGGTTTTGCATGAGCACGAAATGTTTTCACATGAGCACAATACGTTTTTGTGTGATTGCAACTAGCCACTGCAATGTTATTTCTAAACATTGTTTAAAATGAATTTGTATTGTATTGTGAAAATGCAAAAACATTTCGTGAGCATGAGAACATATTACATGCTCACACTGAAACATCTCTTCCGCACACAGAATCTGGTAAGTGTGCAAAAAATTTTTGTGAGCACACTAAAACCTGCTCATGCTCATGCAAAAACAATAAAAAACACATTCTTTTCAGTGACAAAAAGTGACAATATGTGCGATGTCTGTTTTCATTTTGGATCCATGCTATGGGCTTGTTGAACATTTAATCGGTATTGAGGTATTTTTACACACCTTATAAAAAGTCTTTTCTTTCAGACCTTGGTGCGATTCTTCCACGCCAATGGTGAAGGGCTGCTTCTGGAGGACCTTAAGAGTGGAGACTACAAGGTAAAAATAAGGCTGTGCTGTGGAACACGTGATGCTGAGTAAAGAATAAATCTAAAAGCAGTAATCTTTTTTCCTTAACAAAACATTCAGCATTCTTTTCCAAGAAGAAAACGAATATATATATATATATATATACATACAAAGGATTCATGATAATATCAGAATCACGCAGAATCGGCAGATAATTGCTTTTGTTTTTAAAGTCATCAGCACTGGACCGATCCTTAGATTTGCCCGGAATTTCCAGCTGATTTTTGATGACGCATTTATTGCAAGGTAGTACTTGTGCCGGGCATATCCAACGTCCGAGGTGGGATTTTATACGGGCCATGCCTTCTGTCTTAAAATGTATGGTGTTATTTTGAGCACGTACTGTATTTACACGCTCAGTTCTGCTTGCACGCGCGCTCAAAGTACAATCATAGTCTAGGCAGTGTGTGAGAAATATTTAACAAACTAAATTGCGTGTTTGCCTCACTTAGTGAATGTGAGCTCGCACAGGGGTTGTGTCCCGAGCCGCGTACTGCCGTACTTAATAATATGGTAGGTAATGCACTCTTATCATAGTTTTCTATGTGGTAGTATGCATCTCAGGAAGTAGCCGGGGTTGTAGCTCAACAGCTCTCTATGCACTAGGCGGTGCTCATGGAGCGTAATCACGCCCTATTTGACTTGGTACACTACATAGGGCAGGAAGTGACTTTTTCTTAAAATGTTGTGCACTACGCTGGAAATGTTTTGCCCTTGCTCCACTCTGCTTTCACACTCGCTTGACTTTCTGCTTGAAATTCTGAGCACGCAGTGACACTTTAGCAAGCAAAATATGTTGTCTTCTGCATTTAATGATCACCTCTCAGTCATGCCATTTGAATTTGATAACAAAAAATATTAGGAGTGCAAATGGAAAACCGCCGTTTTGCAACAGATGGCGCAAGCAGTAAATGCTGGTCAAAAATGTCGGATCAGAAATGTCACATGGTAAGGTTAGGCATCTGTGAACAGCTCCTCATCATTACATTTGTGAATTTTTATTGGCGTCATATATTTCTTTGTGCGCGAAAATGTCGAAATTTGAGCCAAATAAGCGTCATTTGCGGGAAGTTTTGCTTTTTGCCTTCAATTCGAAGAAATCTGCGGCTGAGGTGCGTCGAATGATTGTAAAAACTTATGGTGAGGCTTCTATTAGTGAAAGAACGTGTCGCGAATGGTTTCAACGCTACAAAAGTGGTGATTTCGGCGTGGAAGACAAAGAGCGTCTGAGACCGGTGAAAAGACGCAGAATTGGAGGCATTACTGCATGAAGATTCATGTCAAACGCAACAAGAACTTGCAGATTCATTGGGCGTGACTCGACAAGCCATTTCACATCGTTTGAAAACCTTGGGAGTGATCCAAAAGCAAGGAAATTGGGTGCCATACGAGTTGACGCCAAGAGACGTCGAACGGCGTTTTTTCGCTTGCGAACAGCTGCTCCAACGGCAAAAAAGGAAGGTTTTTTGCATCGTATTGTAACTGTGGATGAAAAGCGGATCCATTACGATAATCCAAAGCGAAAAAAAACGTGGGGGCACCGCGGCCATGCATCAACATCGACGGGCAAGCCAAACATCCATGGCTCGAAGCTCATGCTGTGTATTTGGCGGGACCAGCTCGGCGTGGTATATTATGAGCTGTTGCAACCGGGTGAAACCATCACAGGAGCTCGCTATCGAACACAACTAATGCGTTTGACCCGAGCATTGAAGGAAAAACGGCCACAATATGAGCAAAGACACGACAAAGTGATTTTGTTGCACGACAACGCTCGGCCACATGTTGCTCGGGTCGTTAAGACCTACCTGGAAACACTGCAATGGGACATCCTACCCCACCCGCTGTATTCTCCAGACATCGCCCATTCCGACTACCACCTGTTCCGATCGATGACGCATGCCCTGGCTGAGCAGCACTTCCGTTCTTACGAAGAGACCCAAAACTGGGTCGATTCGTGGATCGCCTCAAAAGACGAGCAGTTTTTTCGATGCGGAATCCGTATGCTGCCAGAAAGATGGGAAAAGGTTGTGGCTAGCGATGGACAATACTTTCAAGAATAAGTATGTAACCATTTTCCCACAATAAAGCCTCAAATTTTGAAAAAAAAAAACGGCCGTTTTCCATTTGCACTCCTAATAAAATTAAAGTTCAGGAAATCTGAAAATGAATGATTATTTTTTCATTTATAGAACCAAATATTGAAGACAGAGATTTTTTTTGGATTTTGGGTTTCATTTGAAAAATGAATGAACTCATATTTTGGTTCATTGGTGACTATTTAAAACAAGGTTAAAAAAACAGACGTTTAACTGATTTAGCCGCTTTTTATTTGCAGTCACTGGACGAGGAGTTGCGTCTGAACAAGTGCTCGTCCTTCGAGCTGATCGAGCAGTACTTCCTGGAGAAGATTTCGCAGCAGGTAGGCGACATCGACATCGCTCCTGCTGAGAGTGGAGGTGTTGATTGGGATCTGAGACATCGCAGACGGCTTCTTTCCTCCGATGATTAAAAGTTTACGCCGCTCATTTCTCATTTCCCCCACCGGTCGCGTTTTGCACCAGGCCTGGCGCTGTGGGTGCGGCGTTGGTGACACCAAAAGTTGTGCCCAAAGTAGTTTCATAAGTAGAAACTGCCACCAGGCAGCTAATATGGTCTAATGAATGTGGCTGAGCCAAGGTAAAGGAATGGACCTAAAGCAGTACAAATGCCTTGGTGATCCAGTTCTAGTCTATCAGGGTATAAGCACTGGACCTCGTTGTACCTCTTTAAGGTCATTTCTGCATCCCTAGTGGTAAAAAATCTACAAACACTGAAGAGCACTCTTATGCAAATTTTATTGCATGTTCCGAGAAAAACGACCATTTATGTTGCACAACATTGGCTTTTCTTTGATTCTGTAGTTGTATAACAGTGAAAAGTGAGTGATTATTTGTCATTGTGAACACACCACAGCACAGCACACAGTGCACCACAACCAAATGTGACCTCTGCATTTAACCCATCCGTGAAGAAGCAGTGGGCAGCTAACAAGGCCAGTGCTTGGGGACAGTACCATGCTCATAAGTACCTCAGTGGTAACTTTACTGGCCCTGGATTCAAACCTGCAACCTTCAGATCACAGGGCAAACACCCTACCGTTACGCCACCAACTGCCCACACCACAGCACAACACACAGTGCACCACAACAAAATGTGACCTCTGCATTTGACCCATCCGTAAAGGAACAGTGGGCAGCTGAAAAGGGGCAGCACCTGTGGGGAGGCAGTGCTTGGAGACGATACCTCGATACCCTCCACATTAGTATCTCAGTGGTACCTTTAACAGTTCTGGGATTCGAACTGGCGACCTTCCGATCACGGAGTGAACACCCTAACCGTTACGCTATCAACTGACTCTTCGTTATACTATGTAAATATCTTAATGTTGTTAAAACTAATTTTGGAAAAACTAAACCAGGGATAATGACCACAAAAATATTGCATCTTCCTCAATTTTACTCAAATGATAAACATACAGTATGTTTATTTGTTTGCAGCGTATTTTGTGTGTATTTTTAGTAAATATTGAGTAATATGCAAATTTTGACTGGTAATATACACGAAACCTGACTTCGTGGTGGTTCTCACTTCAAAAAACGGTGAGAATTTACATTCAATAAGTAAGTAAGAATGGGTAATGTGAAGTGGGGTACAACACTGTGTGGTTTAGAGACGACATCTAATGCAAATCGCCACAACTCGGTTGCTGGCTTATGTTAATTTGTGGTAGATAATGCTAATTTCCGCCAGTGCTCGATGTTAACCTGACACATTGTGATTCCCATGGAGTTCCTAGCAGAAAGTAAAATTAGATGGAATAAATTTGCATTAGTTGGGAGGCTGGGGACTGGGGAGCAGCAGCATATAGAGCACTGCCTGAAAAGGAACAACTAGAGACAATGTGAAGAAGTAGACCATGAAGATATGTAAGCATCATATAGAACATTAAACATGATTAGCAAGGAATAATTTTAAAGTTTATACACAGTATTATGTCAAATATTCCAGAATAGTTAACATTTCACATTTGTGACTCTGCACGGTGAAACCAGTCGCTTGTCGCAACGGAGGTTTCCGAGAAAAACGACCGTTTATGTTGCGTGAGCTAAAATGGTGGATTTTTTGTTTTTACTGTTTTGAAACAGTGGAAGGTCTATACTGTACTGTTGTGAATAAATTTGGCTGAAAAACTTACCCTTTCCATCCTAAAAACCTGACTTTCTTGAGGTGAGGAATTCAATTCCAGCAGAATGTTAAAAGTTTCTGTGTTGACCGCTCTACTTCAATATTTACGGTAAATCCACTGGTTGACTAGCGTGAAGATATTTCTCCGGCTCTTTCGAGTGGACCGTAGAATATCGAGGTGAACATGTCACATTCCAAGGAATAAGCAGTCGCATGGACTGAATCGTGCAAACATTATGGGCTAACATTACTGAACATTAACATTAAGTATAGGCTACTCACGAGCCAAAGTTCACAGGCTTTTCAGAGATTACTTCCTCGTAGATAACTACGCGTGCGTAGCCTGTGTGGCTGTGAATGCAGCGTAGGCTACCGTAAATGCAAACGTAGCCGCCACCACACCAAGCGTCTGTGAGTGCTACGGCGATAGTCAACTTCAAAGGCAGATTTCTCCGTTTCTCACTTGGCGTGACAGGAGAAACCCGACTCCTTTGAATGTTGATATCTCAGTCATATGTCGTCCCATTCATTCCATATACTTATTGTTTTGAAGCTTGATTTATGCCCTTTCGTGGAAACATAACTTAATTTTGGAAATTTGAGCGAAGTGACTGGTTTTGCCATGGAGGGTCACATTTGCGATAACCTGGTGAAAAAATGTTGTGGAGTTCTGCTGTAAAACTGTGACAAATTCACTTATCTGCATTTTCAGAGGATTTTGAAGCATAGTCGATTCGGCCGCATCAGTGTGAAGTGTTATTACGACCCTCCGGAGCAGCGTCTCACTGTGGAGATCCTGCACGCTGCTGACCTCATTGCTCTGGACGCTAACGGTAAAGCTGTTTCTGGACCTCACATGTATTTACCCTAACCTGATCTCTTGACCATGGAAAATAAGAATTTCGTTGATTTTCATTTCCTGTTTTCCTTTACTCGGCTGATGACGCACCTGTTGTTAGTTACGATGTCTGGTGATAAAAATCTGCGTTTCAAACCTGTGTATTTCTGTTTATTGCTAAGACAAAACAACACATCAAAAACCAACATTCAATGTTGGGGAAGCTACTTTTAAATGGTAGCTTTTCAAGCTACAAGCTACTTAGCATTAAACATTGCTAAGCTACAGATAAGCTAGCTGTAATAAAATAGCTATCTACACTACAAACTACAGTCTCATGGCCATAGATTCTTGCTTCCATTTTGGTCAATCTTGGACTCCGTCCTCCAACTCCATCTCGCAGCTGCCAAAGGTGCGCTGTGATGCAATGAGCCTATATATTTTGCAATGTAGCGTTTTCCCTGCATCACTATTTGTAGAAATAAAGATTACTGACTGGAAAAGCTAGTGTTATTCTATTGATAAGCTACTCAAAGGGTTTCCCAGTCTAAGATTAAGATTAATCTCCATTGGTATTGCAATTTAGTCCAAGACTAGGCTTAATCACCAGTCACCCTTTAGTGCATGCTTTTGGACTGTGGGAAGAAACCCATGTGAACCTGGAGAGCACGCGAACTCCACACAGAAAATCCGGGCCAACCTGGAGATCGAACCCAGGATCTTCTGTGCGGTGACAGCGCAAAACCACATCCGACTGAACCCAACAGTTTACATTTACAGCATTTAGCAGATGCTCTTGTCCAGAGCGACTTACGACAGTGCTTTGTACTCCACAACTGTTCTTTGATCTGTAAAGCTATGTTTAAAATCAACAACTGTCATTAAAACCAAGTTGCTGCCTACTAAGTTATACAGTATACGTTAACAAAAAATGTTAGAGAAAAATGAAAGTTCACCAACAAACATACATGTTAGTGGTTTTCAATCCAATGTAAACAGTAAATATGAGGGGTAAATTAGTCCCCAAGATACTTCTTGAAGAGGTGTCTTCAGACGATGCTTAAAGACATCAAGGGCCTCGGCAGTTCTTATGGCAAGAGGAAGTCTGTTTCACCACTGAGGAGCCAGCACAGCAAAGATGATGGTAGTGCCAGAGGTAGGATTCAAACCTACAACCTCTTGGTCTGGAGGCGAGCGTCCTTAAACACTAGACCAGCGTTTCTCAATCCCAGTCCTTGCGGAACACCGCTCTGCACAGATTCGAGTTTCCCGACCCACAGCACAGCTGATGCTACTGATTAGCTAATTAGCAACGTAGGGATCGGCGTGCGGCGGTGCAGGAAATACCGAATCTGCGCAGAGTGGTGTTCCGCGAGGACCGGGATTGGGAAACGCTGCACTAGACCACCATGACCACACGAGACCGACATATAATATAAGAGCTTGTCAAAAACACATGGTGTCACCAATCAGCCTAAACTGCATGCTTTTGGACTGTGAACACCCGGAGAAAACCCACACAGACACGTAAACTCCACACAGAACGACCGTCTGGACAAGCTGTCAGTGTAGTAAACTAATATTTTTACAGATCAGGCTTCGAGGGCATCTTGACTGAAACTGTGTCATTTTGAGCGTCATCTTCTGCTTTATTTCTCCTGCAGGTCTGAGCGATCCCTTTGTGATAGTGGAGCTTTGTCCTCACCATCTTTTCCCCAACGCTCGGAGCCAGCGCACTCAAGTCAAGCTGAAAACCCTACACCCTGTTTTCGACGAGCTCTTCTACTTGTGAGTGGGTCTTGACTTCAGTCCCGTTTATCATGTGCTGGTGTGTGGTCATCATTTTCATTGTCTGTTCTTGCTTTTTCTGCCTAAGTCATGTGAGTCCCGAGCAGTACCGACACCGCTGCGCCTGCCTCACCTTCACTGTGATGGACTACGACTGGCTTTCCACCAACGATTTTGCAGGAGAAGCCGTGGCTCCGCTTAGCGACTTCTGCTGGCCCGGTCGCCCCAACGCCACACCGGCCGGAAAAACTGTCCAGCCCTTTATCCTGCACCTGTCCCGCCAAAAACCCAGCGGTGAGACACATCCCTTATTCTAGTGTTAATTTTGTCGCCCATTTTTTTATTTAGTCGTAGTCTTAGTCTTGTGTCAAAGTTCCTTATTAGTTTTAGTCATATTTAGTCATTCACATATCAGTTTTTGTTAGTCATGTTTTAGTCGACTAAAAGTCTCAACATTTTAGTCTAGTTTTAGTCAAACGAAAACTCAAGGTATTTTAGTCAAGTTTGCGTTAAAACATTTTATTTTTTATTTCAGAGATGATTTTCGTTTATCATTCCAGTTGAATTGTGTTCCACACCGCTAAAATGTTGATTAAATGTAATAATAACCTCTGGCGCAAGTGGTTGCATGTAGTTTTGCGGCCGGAGGGGCGCAGGAACACGACGTAGACGAACTGCTGGCACAAACACATGACAGGGGGTCTGGTGGTCTCTTGTGTAGATGAAAACGAGGAGGGAGTTTTTGTTTCGTTTTTATTTCATGGAAAACATTTTAGTCTTGTTTTTATTTGTAAACAATAAGGCACATTAACACAGTCTTAGTCAGAATTTTTAGAACGTTGGTGCAGTCTCGTCATCGTCTCGTCTTAGTCGTGGTAAAGAGGGTCGTCGACGAACACATTTCGTCTCGTCTCGTCTGACGAAATTAACACTACCTTATTCCACACTAAAGCTAAAGAGAGAAAGAGCGTAGCTGTGTTGGACCGAGTGCTTGAGTTTGAGTTGAGTTAAATTTGAGTTTTTGAGTTGTTGGTAGTGTAATGGTTAGGGAGTCCCATCGTGGATGGGTCACATGCAGAGCTCACATTTGTTTGTGTCTTTGCAAACTCCATACTGACTGACTTTGTTGTTTCCCGTCCAGAAAAACCCATCATGAAGATGCTGGACGCGAGGACGAGCGATCGCGAGGCTCAGGAGTTCGTACGGAGGCTGAAGGAGATCGAGAAGTCGATGGAGGAAGAGTGATTTACACCCCGGTACTGCGGTGGCCGAGAGAGAACAAATTAAAACGTGCTGCAAAGCGACAAAACACGTTAATCAAGACGATAACACACGTGTAAACACACTGCAAATATGAAGACACTACACAAATTGTCTCATCAAATTGACAACACATGCACCACATTTTACAAACACGCTGCAAATACGCAAAGTGCATGCAACTTCACAAACACTGCAAACACACGCAACACGACACGAAGCAAGCGTGACACAACACAACGTGTTTCCAGGAGACTTATTTTCCGGAGGTCACATGCTTTTGGAGAACATGAATTCCTGCACATATAACTACATAGGATTAAACTACGGCAATCGTTTCTCTCTCAAATATACATTGTCACTCACTGGTTTCCACCACTTTAGTGCCATACGCTCGAAAAGCACGAGACCTCTGGAAGCACTTGCGTTGTGTTGTGTTACATATCCATTTTGTTTCACTCCTCTGTCGTGCCACATTTCCATTGTGTCACATTTCCTTTGTGTTGTGTCACATTTCCGTTGTCACATTCTGCTGGATTTTGTTACATTTTCAAGATTCAAGATTCAAGATTCTTTATTTGTCATGTGCAAATTATACAGGTACAACATGCAGTGAAATGTACCCTGATCCGCTCTTCTGACCGTGCAATTTAGGCAGAAATTAAAAATAAAATAGAGATACAAATAGACTTAAAAATAAGGAGATAAACGGAAAGAAAGATAAAAAAATAAAATAAACTATTTCTTATATTACAATAAAGCTACGTATGTGCAAAATCATGGAGTATAATTCAGACCCAAGTGCCGGGTACAGGTGTATCTGCATGTACAGTATGTACGAATAAAAATATGTACTGAAGTTTACCCTGTCTTTATTCTAAAGACAGATAACAGGTGCAGTGAGACTGTTTTTAAAGTGCCGAGTGCAGCTGCACAGCAGTGAACAGTGTAGCATTGTAGGAGCATGTAATATTTTGGACAGTGAAATGATCATAACAATATGGGGTTTGAGAGACAGTATGGAATGGCAAAATTAAGACTTTTTAGAAAAAAAAGGCATGTCCTGGTTTAGAAAACGGATGACCTGAGGATAGAAACTCCTCCTGAGTCTCTCTGTTTTGGTGCGGAACCTTCTGCCTGATTGCAGAAGATCAAATAGTCCATTGCCGGGATGAGACGAGTCCTTTACAATCCTAATTGCCCTGGTCCTACATCTCTTGGCGTAAATGTCCTGCAGGGAAGGGAGAGCTGACGTACAGCAACAATTTCCATTGTTCTGTGTCACATTTTTGTTGTCACATTTCCGATGTCACATTCTGCATTTCAATTGTGTCACATTTCCATTGTGTTGTGTCACATTTCCGTTGTGTTGTGTCACACTTACGTTCAGTGCTGGGAGTAACACAATCACAGTAGTGTATTATTTTTTGCTGTAACGCAGTAAGACTTTGTTAATATATTTATAGTCTACAGTCATTATGCTGCACCACATCGCCCTCCACTGGGTGTAGAATGAACTGCAGTAAACTACATTTTAGCCGATGCCAAGTCCTGCTTCTGCAGTTATTATGGTGAAAGTAACACAAAAGTAATGCAGTAGTCGTATAACACATTACAATTCAGAGACAGTAATACTGTAATGTAACGAAATACTTTAAAATAACAGTAACTAGTAATTTATAATCTGTTACAGTTTGGAAGTAACTTGTTGAACACAGCAGGTTTGTGTTTGTGAAGTTGCATGTGTTTTGCTTATTT
Source organism: Distichodus sexfasciatus (assembly GCA_032718565.1). Taxonomy (NCBI): domain Eukaryota; kingdom Metazoa; phylum Chordata; class Actinopteri; order Characiformes; family Distichodontidae; genus Distichodus; species Distichodus sexfasciatus. The sequence continues at coordinate 2,980,095 of JAVGVS010000040.1, forward strand.
GCTGAGTGACTATGAATGTGTTGTCATTTTGATGAGTGTTTTTAATTTTTTTTTAGCATCTTCACATTTGCCGTGTGTTTGCACGTAAGTTATGGGCTGGGTTAATATGTTTCGTTGCTTTGCGGTGCGTTTTTAAAGTTTGAGTCGCACTGCGCTCTCTCGGCCACGTCGTTTGCAACTCTGTGCTTTTCTACCTGTTGTACGATGTTTGTTATTTAAAAAGGAAACTCTTTTCAATGTGTATTTTTAACTGTTGTCCTGAAGAGAAAATATTGTGCTATAAGAAGACGTTTAAAGATGAGTATTTTGTCGATGTTCAGCACTTGCCATGCTGTGTTTTAATGTTTTTTCCAGCTCACCAAAAGGAGCTTAATTACAGTATATATGAACTGAACTATAGTATATTTTAGTATGTTTAGTTGGCTCTCTGTTAAACTCTATTTGTAAAGTAATCCGAGACAGCGGTTTTGTGTCACTTTACCAGATCTCTAACGCTGGGGATGTTTACATTCTTAAACTAAAAAAGGCAAATTTCGTAGAGTTTCTGTACCACACTGACGTTTTTGCCACTGTAGCAACGAGGAGGAGCAGCAGTTTGTAAAAGTCAAAAATCTGAGTTTATTCTCTTGTGTTGACGGATTGACGCCAGCTTTGCGACGAGACGATTTGCCCTCCGCTTTGGTACCTCTTCTATCTGAAAGTGTGAACGTTCAGCGTCTGTTGTTGACTCCCACCGGAGCGTGTTGAAGTTTCTGTAGCGTTCGTGTGAGAACTCGTGTCCTTCCTACAGAATCTGCCTTTATGCTTAAGTGGCTCTTCAACTTAATGGGTTTGGTGTTCAGTTGAATCTCACGTTTATTTGTTCCCTGAAAAATACAGACGTCACTAAAAGAAGCAGAGCAGTGCTCAGAGAAACACATGGAGAGGAAGACAGAAACAGAGAGAGAGAGTGGGGGAAGAGTTAGAGATACAGAGAGAGAGAGAGAGAGAGAGGAAAAGACAGAAAGGGGAACAGAGGGAAGAGTGACAGAAAGAAAGAAAGAACGACAGAGAGGGGAAATGGAGAAAGAAAGAAACAAAGATGGAAGAGAGAGAGGGAGAGAAGCATATAGAGACAGAAAGAAAAACAGGCAGAGGAGGTGAGAGAAAGAGAGAAATTGAGAAAGAGAACAAAAGAAAAAAGAAAATTTGAGAAAATAAGAAAACAGAGAGGAATGGTGAAAGAAAGAAAGAAACAAACAAAAGAGAGAAATGGAGAAAGAAACTTAGAAAGAAAGAACAGAGAGAGAAATGGAGAAAGAAAAAGAAGAGAGAAAAAGACAGAGGGGAAGAGTTAAGCGAAAAAGAAAGAGGAGAGATGAAGGAAGGGAAGGCGTGAGAAAGAGTGCCAGAGAAAGAGAGAGAGAAATGGAGGAAGAGAACGAGAGAGAGAGAGAAAGAAAGACAAAAACAGAGAGGGGGATATAGACAGAGAGAGAGAGGAGAGAACGACAGAGAGACAAAAAAGGGAGAGAGAGATATGGGGAGAAGGTTGAGACAGAGAGAGAAACACGGAGAGGTGGAGAGAGGGAGAAACAGAGTAGGAGAAAGACGACAGACAAAAAGGGAGAGTGATACGAAGAGATAAAGATGGAGAGAAGGTTGAAAGAGAGGGAGAAGGTTGATGTTTTACAAGTGTTTGAAGTGTTCTGCTGTCTTGATGTGAAACACGTGGACGTCTCTGGAATACTGTGATTATGTTTTGAAGGAAACTGGCGGAATGAGCCGAGCTGTAATTAAATACGCACTGAAACCGTGTTCCACCTTCACCTTCCTCGCTTGTTGTTTCTGAAGGAGTTCTCTGCAGCGGCTCACGAGCAGCTCACTCTTTTCACCACAAGGCCCATTATCATCCACCGCTTCATCATTTATTAATGAAGGACATCAAACGAAGCCACTCTCGTTCCCCTCACACTTGCACACCTGAGACGCAGCTTTGCATTTTCACACAAAGACACAAACTCCTTGTTTTTGCAGTCGCTGCTACAGAACCCCGACGCCACCTGAAGAGGCCAGTGAGAAAAAACTCGGAAACATTGAGTTCCACATGAGCACTAGATGTGTTTTTTGCAGGAGAAACATTATTTTAGGTGTCACTGGATTGTAACTTTTAATTTTGTGACTCCAGTGATTGAAACAGCACTAGGTTTGCCATGTCCACACATGTTTTTGCCCGCTTATGACGCGTCATTTCTAAGGGCCTGTTCACACGTACGCAGATATTTTTCTAAACGCGTATTTTTTAATATGTTTGGGTCTTTCGTGTCAGCCACCTCAAATGCATATATTTTAAAAACGCCCTCCAAAGTGAAGATTTTTCAAAACGCTGGATTCTGTGGATACATACAAACAAGTCAAACGCAGTTTCCTTAAAACGATGACGTCAGGGTCGTCACTAGGATTGAAAGATAGGTGAGTTTAGCCTCTAAGGGTGTGGTTAGGATCAGGGTTAGGGTTAGGGGCTAGACGCGTGCCTAAATGTGACTCTCCACGGCAAAACCAGTCGCTTGTCGCACATTTTCAAAATTGAGTCATTATTTCATGAAAGGGCATAAATTAAGCTTCAAAACGATACCTATATGGAATGAATGGGACGACATATGACTGAGATATCAACATTCAAAGGAGTCGGGTTTCTCCTGTCACGCCAAGTGAGAAACGGAGAAATCTGCCTTTGAAGTTGACTATCGCCGTAGCACTCACAGACGCTTGGTGCGGTCGCGGCTACGTTTGCATTTACGGTAGCCTACGCTGCATTCACAGCCACACGGATAGCCTACCTGCGTTAGGTTAACTGAACTCGGGAGACGAAGATGGATTCCGGATAAATATCTTCACGCTAGTCAACCAGTGGATTTAGCGTAAATATTGAAGTAGAGCGGTCAAAACACAAACTTTTAACATTCTGCTGGAATTGAATTCCTCACCTCAAGAAAGTCAGGTTTTTAGGATGGAAAGGGTAAGTTTTTCAGCCAAATTTATTCACAACAGTACAGTATAGACCTTCCACTGTTTCAAAACACTAAAAGCAAAAATTCCAAAATTTTACCCCACGCAGCATAAACGCTCGTTTTTCTCAGAAACCTCCGTTGCGACAAGCGACTGGTTTTGCCGTGGAGGGTCACAAATGTTTTCATTGCACCTATATAGGCTTAATCAGCAATGACATGCAGCTTCCGCCTGGGTCCATACGCCCACCAACTGCCTAGTATCCGTAATGGCAAACAGAACGATAATTTTAATCAGATAATAATAGGTCTATTATTATTTATTTCCAATCCTTTTCCTGCTGCTTTGTGTTACGTTTACGCCAGCACTAATTTCTTATATGAACAATAAAAATAAAAATCACTGATAATTATAGAGGGGGTTGACAACTTTTTAGGGTGGCTAAAACCCCTCTAAAATTGACCTAACGACATCCATGGATGAGGTATTTAGTTCTATGGTCGCCCTGCCTTAAATACCTTAAATTTTTTATACATGCGTTTATAAAAATATCCGCATACGCGTAAACAGGCCCTAAATGGCATTTAATCCTGAGCTCTGGAAATCGTCTAGCGCTCATGTGAAACCTCTTGTCCTCTTACGATCCATCTCATGCACACATAAAAACATCTCCTGCACATGCAAAAACCTGTCAGACCCACAAAAATATCTTGTGCTCACCCAAAAACATCTTTTAGTGAACCTGAACATCCTGACAAGAGGTCTTCACATGCCTTAAAAAGAAATTATGAGCACTTGAAAATATCCTCACATCTTGTGCACCTGCAAAAAACATCTGCACACAAAAACATCTCATGAGCATGCAAAAGTGTTTTCGTGTGTTTAGTAGATGCTATATCTGAGATATACATGATGAAAACATCTTGTGCTCACGTGACACTTTCTCGTGCACGTATAAACATATAAAACACAAACATGTACCGTAGCATTTCTTTATTTTTCTCACGGGTCCCGTACGTTTCCGCGCGCTGCTTCACCTCTACGCCTCATCCTTGTTTTTAATTTATTTGACCTGAGCACGATTACTTGCCTCCCACAGAGTGAATTCAGACAGCAGCGAAGCCCACATCCGCAACAAGCCGCGTGACGCTCCGGCTCTTCCGCGCTTTACCTTCCCAAGCTGTACTTGAAGCTGTCGACACGCTTCCGTGTCCCATGTGACTTGACTAATGGTGTATTGTGTGTGCGCATGTGTGCGTGCATGTGTGTGTACGTGCGCAGTGAATTCAATAAAGAAAACTACAAAACCACCGCACGGTTCGCTGGTGAAAAATCTGCTTGAAAACCTCTTTTATTTGCAGGGGGTCAGTAGCTTGGTGTGTGGAGCAGGTGCAGACGCAGAACGACCTCCTCCACCAGACTGGACGCTTGGACGCTTCACCAAACTTGCGGTCGAACCCTGACAAAATTAAGGGTCTGATGGAACCAGCTGAGGCCTTTTCTCCACTTTAGGTTCTTAATCCAACACATGCTGCCTCAGACATAATGGATACGTGGTTAAGGGTTTGGATTTGTAGTGTTCTCTACCCTTCAGGTGTGGGTTCAAACCTGGGGGTGGTGCTGGTCTAGTGGTTAGGATACTCACCTCTGGACCAAGTGGTCGTGAGTTTAAATCCTACCTCCGGCACTACCATAGATGGGTCCCTGAGCGAGACCCTTAACCCCAAGAGACGTAAAGAATTAGGAAATGTTAGCTGTTCTAGATAAGAGCACACGCTAAATTCTGTAAATGTCAATCTCACTAACAGTACTTCTTAAATGATGGAGAGGGTGATCAAGTAGGATACACACTGGCATCAAAACCATGTAAACCAAGACCAAGACCAGAGTATGTCGAGACTGAGACTCATCGCTAGCATTATGAAATGGGAAAAAAAATATGTTCTGATCAATTGAAAATGAAGAAATTCTAAATTTTGGGGTAATTTTAAACTGATTTGGACTCATTTTAGGCTATAAAAGGAGCTGCATTTGGTCTTTCTGGAAGAGAACTATATTTTTGTGCATGACGGCGTTCCACATGAGAGTCGCGAGCGCTAATGCATGTTTACATCGCGAATAGTGTAATTAATGCCTGTTTACGCAAGTACTTCAGTTTATGCATGAAATAATTTCACATACAGAGGAATGAATATAATGTGCGGTAAGTTGAAAGTCTTGTGATTCTGACGGTATGTGTGTGGTTTCTGTAAGTTAAAGGGATTCTGGGTTATTAAAACTAATTAATAAACAACGCAAAATGCCTGCGTCGGTCTCAAAGAGTTTTAATAGTAATATTCTCAGAGTTGTGTTCTCGGCTGGTCTCCAAATAAAATCCCGAGTCCTCTTTGCTTGAGTCCATGACAAGAACGAGTACAAATATGGCCGAGTCCGAGACAAGACCAAGACTTTTAGAAACTGGTCTCGAGAACTGTCTCCCAACACTAATACTCACCTCAAGAGGTCATGGGTTCGAATCCTACCTCCAGCTTCAAAAACATAGGCCCCTGAGCAAGACTTAAATTCAATAAATAACTTCTAATAGCATTAGAATGTAAAATTTTGATTACATCTATTAACATAATCTGTTGTGGACATTTCTAGAAGATGACATTTTTAGTCTTCTTTAGATTTTGTAGACAATATGAATTCTTCCTGGTACACACACACTCTTCCCTCTCTTTGTGAGGTGATTTATAGATATTATAATGACTAGATATATAATTATCCAGCTATGTCTCACTCTAACCCTAACCTTAACCTTAAATAAGCAATAAGCTCCAGATTTTAATCATTTAATAATTCTTTAATTTCTTTAGACCTTATCAGGAGTAACCACAGCAACAAGTGATGAGCAGGATAACATCTCATGAGCAGGAGAAAACATCTTGCGCAGTAGAGGTGTGAACCTTCATTGGTTTTACGATTTGATTCGAGCCATAAACCTCTTTTAGGCCCGGTTTCCCAGACTATAATTATACTATAATTAAGTCTAGACTAACTTTGAGCTTTAATGGTGTATCTCCATCAGTACTCCAGATTAGTCCAAGACTAGGCTTAGTTCTTGTTGAAGAGACTAGCCCTTTCTATGAAATCATTTTGCCTTTTTGGGAACAAAGTCATAAAAGATGGACAAATTGTGGTTTTATATTTCAGGGCACAGTCAGGTCCTAAGAACCCTGACATAATTCAACATTATCTGTGTTTGTGAATACTGTAACTAAGATCCACCACCAGGTGTCTCTATAACCCACACATTACTCGCCGTCATGCTCTGGGTCGGACAGCAGGTGGCGCACTTCCCAGATATTTTTAGATTGTGCTAAAATACACGTTTTTCAGCTTTCTAGGATTTAAATCCTGTTTATTGTCTTACATAATCTCCCATTTTCCAGCCTGATGATGCGATGTGTTGCTCTCGGCTTGAGCAGCTCCCATCAAACCCCCCCCGGGCGTAACCCGGGGCAACGGGGCAATTATCGCACCGGAGCCTACGGGAGAGAAGCATAGCAACGGAGTAATTATGAATACATATTAAAGCAGGGCAGAGACACCCGCTTATTATCCTCAATTTGGCCGTCGACTCGGAGCTTCTATACATCACAACAGTAAGGAGATCGACCTGTTTATTGTGAGCGACGTCTAATTAAACGCAGGGATTTAATTGCAGTGTCAGGTGTTCATCAGCTCTTCTATATTTTGTTTTATTGAATGGTGATTAAAAGAGTACAAAGTTCAACGGGGAGCGTTTTTTGTTTTAATGCAGGTCTGGACCACAGCGGAGTGCAGTCAGTAACGTGAGATGGGTCGGGATGTTACCCGTTTCTTCTGGAACAATGGTTTGTGGATGAAAGAGTGAGCGGTGCGTTAAAGGTTAAAAAAGCTTAAAAGGTTAAAAAGATCTTTTGATTGACTCTTTTTAGTCCTTATCAGGAGTAACCATGACAACAAGATTTTAAAAACAATAACAGACTTTGAATTAACTGTAGACTTTTGATGCCATATTGCTAAGTGAGTGGTTATCATTGTGAACACAGCTTTGCACACAATGCAACACAACCAAATGTGACCGCTGTATTTGACCCCTCTGTGAAGGTGCCGTGGGAAGCTGACATGGGTAGCCCCCGGGGGAGCAGTGTTTGGGAAGGGTACTTTGCTCATGAGTACCACATTGGTACCTTTACCGGTCCAGGAATCAAACCGTTGACCTTCCAATCATGGGGTGAATGCCCAAACCATTATACTACCGACTGCCCCAAAAAAGTGGTAGTGTAACGGTTAGGGAGATGACCCCATGATGGGCAGCCCCCGGAAAGCAGTTTTTGGGAAGGGTACCTTGCTCATGAGTACCACATTGGCACCTTTACCAGTCAAGGATTCGAACTGCCGACCTTCCAATCATGATGCGAACGCCCAAACCATTACACTACCAACTGCCCCAAAAAAGTGGTAGTGTAACAGTAAGGGAGATGACTCCATGATGGGCAGCCCCCGGGAAGCAGTTTTTGGGAAGGGTACCTTGCTCATGAGTAGCACATCGGTACCTTTACCGGTCCAGGAATCGAACCGCCAACCTTCCAATCATGATGCGAACGGCCAAACCATTACACCACTACCTTTTTGGGGCACTTGGTAGCCTAACTGTTAGTGCGTTTGCCCTGTGATGTGAACGTTACTGGATCAAATCCCGGACCGGTAAAGGTACTACTTAGGTACTCATAAGCAAGGTACTGTCCCTGGTGGCTGTCAACAAAAGCTGCTCCTTCACAGAGGGGTCATATGTAGAGGTCACAGTTCATTATGGTGCAGCGTGTGCTGTGCTGTGTTCACAATGACAAATAATCACTCACTTAAAAAATTCACTTAAAGTGGAATACAGAACTAAAGCAAAAACTCCAATGGACGATGCACCACATGGTTCTGAGATCTTGTGTTAATAATCATCACCGCCTCACACATTCCTTATTAGAATCCTGCACGGTTTTTAACCCGACGGTGTTTAGTCTTTAGGTGTGTGTGAAGATCGAGACTCGTTCACACTCTCCACACGTTTTTTATTTCGTGTTAGCTGGCAGTGGCTCATAAAGCCAGCCATGGGCTGTTAAGCTCTAAGTAGCTCCTGCTGGTGGCCAGACCCTGACGGTCATTACACCTGGTGTGTGGGCCTTCAAGACGTTTTCCTCTCGCTCTGTCTCTTTTTCCGCTCGTTCCTTCCTCCTCTTGTTTTTCCCTCACTTGTGGACATTGGCAGGATGGCCGGTTGTAGAGAGTCCTATGAAATGCAAAATAAAATACGTGCTGCAAAGCCTTTTCCCACATTTTACAAACATGCTGCACAGGACAGGACAGGACCTGTGCCATGAGTACCTCAGTGCTAGCTTGACCGGTCACCCTACTGTTATGCCACCAACTGCCCCAAGGTGACTTCCAGTGAATTTTTGAAGCAAAATATGTGTACATGCGGGTCACCGAAGTAAGACTACTGTAACATATTTTTATATACAAAAGGAATGCCCTGCAGGAAAACAAATCTCTTTGGAACTTTGATAAAGACTAAATCTAAACCAGCAAGTGAAAGTGAGTAATTATTTGTCATTGTGAACACACCACAGCACAGCACACAGTGCACCACAACCAAATGTGACCTCTGCATTTAACCCATCCGTGAAGGAGAAGCGAGCAGCTAACAAGCGCCCGGGGAGCAGTGCTTGGGGACGGTACCTTGCTCATGAGTACCTCAGTGGTAACTTTACCAGCCCTGGATTCGAACCTGCGACCTTCTGATCACGGGCCGAACACCCTACCGTTACGCCGCCAACTCCCCCTAAGTGACCTTGCATCTCCGAGCAGGTCTGTGTGTGTATATTCAGTAAGGAAAGCAGATGTAAAGGAACTCAAGAGCTCGGTCTGTTTCTGATTGAGTGACTAATGAGGACCAGAGAGTGGAAGAAAGGAGAAAATAACTCCTGTCTCCTGGCATAAATTCTCCCAAAACCGTCCTTCAGCTTTCAAGAATGTCCGGTTCTGCCTCACCCCCTAAATATCAGCCTCCCTCAGGACTCCTGTTATCAAAAAGATATTTCACTTTTTCTTTCCAAGAATGTGGAAGATTATTTTCCTTCTGCTTTCTGGAGAGCTTGAGTGTTTTATTCTGTCCTCACTAGACGTTGGTCTCCTTACGCTAGTACGCAGTGAGACGGACAGACTTTTTATTGTCTTTTTGGTTTATTTCTTATTTCCTAATTTTTTCTCTTCAATTTTTATTGTAAAACTAAAACATTTTGTATATATATATATATATATATATATATATATATATATATATATATATATATATATATATATATATATATATATAGCAGCAAAACCAGTAAAACTATAAGCTACGGAGCTTTCCGAGAAAAACAAGCGTTTATGTTGCGTGGGGTAAAATTTTTTGTTTTTAGTGTTTTGAAACAGTGGAAGGTCTATACTGTACTGTTGTGAATAAATTTGGCTGAAAAACTTACCCTTTCCATCCTAAAAGCAGGACTTTCTTGAGGTGAGGAATTCAATTCCAGCAGAATGTTAAAGTTTCTGTTTTGACGCTCTACTCCCAATATTTCGCTAAATCCACTGGTTGACTAAGCGTGAAGATATTTCTCCGAATCCATCTTCATCTCGAGTTCGAGTTAACCTACGCAGGTAGACTATCCGTGTGGCTGTGAATGCAGCGTAGGCTAAGCGTAAATGCAAAGCCTTGACGCACCAACAGCGTCTGTGAGTGCTACGGCGATAGTCAACTTCAAAACGAATTTCTCCGTTTCTCACTTGGCGTATTAGGAAAACGACTCTTTGGCTGTAAAAGGCGGCGCTTTTAAGACTTGTAGAACTGGACTCGGCCCTACGGGAGGGACTTGTGTACCGGATTTTGGGACTGCACTTTATATGTGTGACCCTCCACGGCAAAACCAGTCGCTTGTCGCAAATTTTCAATACACATATATATATATATATATAACTTTACCGGTCCTGGGATTTGAACCGCCTCACTGTACATTTAATGCAAAAAAAACTCAACTCCAACAACTGTAGTTTTTCTCTACTTGATTGCTGCTGCAATATTTGAAGATATTATTATTGAACTCCTCACATAACTAAAATGGCACATTTTCCACCTCTAGTTTATAGTTTATATTTTATAGTCTATTTCTTTATGCATATTCTTTGTGTAATCTTTGTTCTTTGTACTGTGTATAACCTGGAGCCACCTCGTCTCGTCTCTCTGTACACATGTATAAAGCTGAGACGATAATAAAGTTGACATTGACTGTAAACAAATGCTCAATCAAAATTAGGTTAGTAACAATAGGTGAGCTTCAATATGAAAAAAATTCTGTATCCAGTCTATTAATAAAACAGTATTATACCATTCTTTTCCATTTGGGTGGCATTTTGAGCCCCTCTCTCTACTCGCTCTCTGTCTCTCATCTGTTCAGGCCTCGAGCGGAGGATTAGAGCCATGATATGCCAACAGACGCCTTTACGTTAGGGATTTATGTGCGCTGGACTGTCATTAAGCGCCAGGCTGGCTCGCTTCCTTCCAAGTCGTGCTCAAACTTGTTTTCTTCTTAGTTTCTTCTCGCTGGGAACTTCCAGCCTCCCGGGGGAGAGAGAGAAAGAGAATCTCAAAGCAAGTACCTTCAAAAAACCACAAAGCGTCACGCTGCAAGCTTTATAAAAAAAAAAGTCCCATTACATTTTTTAAGCTGAACTTGAATTCGGGCGCTAACAAGAAATTGGGGTGTTGAGATTTGCCGGGAATCCAGACGTCTCACGCAACAAAAAGGATATGGAACGCTGAGCCTTACACTGACAACGTACAGTGCAGAGTTACGAGTTACTGTTTGGAGAGCAAATCTGAATTACGATGAACTGATACTTAAATGATGAAGTTTAAAATGACACATTTGCGTCCAGTATTTTAGGCACGATTACAATTTTATTTCCATTATTCAAAGGCACAAAGTTGCTAAAAGTTTAAAAGTTAGAGTTAAACAAAGTTTAATGCATTTAGTTTCAGCATTTTATGTAAGATTATATTTTAGTTTTCGACAGTTGCAGAGTAAAAAATAGCAATGGAACGCCATGTAAAAGTTTGAGCACTTTTAACAATTTTCTAACCAATCAATGACTTGTTCACAATCATCATTTTACAAAAGTGCATCGTTTTGGCAGCACCCAAAAAAGGACAGTACCTTGTTCATGAGTACCTCAATGCTGCAAAAACTCAAGCTAGCTGACAAACCTGTCTTGGCGAAGACGGAAAAATAATAGTATTTTGTATTAATGTAGCATTTCCTATTGCTGTTTGTAAAAATCAAATGTTACTGCAAAAGCTACAATGTTTTAAAAGTAGTTTCGCTACTGATAAGCTACTGGAAAAAAATAGTTAAGCATCACTAATTTTACTTAGCTACTTCTCAACTTTTATGTTCAAATACCAAATGAACTGACTTAAGTAAGTTCAAGCTTAATTTTTAAGCTAGGCTGCCCAAACTCTTACGTGCCACCATAAAATTAAGTTTGTGGCTGTTAATAGTGGGACGTAGCCACTTGTCAAAAAAGATCGACCGTGGTATTGGGATAATTAGGCATTGGGCAAGAGTCAGGGCAGAAAGGGAAAGCAGAACAGCAACTCCTTTGTGTCTGCTGTCAAAGGGAGCAGAAATGGTGTTGGACAGCTCGCAGCTCGAGGAATGCAGTAGCAACCAACGCTTTGGGGCCGACGTGGAGTTCAACTGGCGCTGCTTCTGCCACTTGACCTTCCCTGCTCCCGGCTTCCCGAAAGAACCATGCCATTATTATCTGGAAAAGAGAGAAGGACTCATTTGGAAAGGGACAAAGTAGCTCTTAATTAGTGTCAGCTAAAATTAGCGACACTACTAATGTAACTATGTTTTTCAGTAGCTCATTAGTAGCAACGCTTCTTTTTAAACATTTATTGAAAGCTTGAAGGCAACTGGATTCTATTCAAAATTCTTGAGGCTTCTTCACAACCTACACAGCCACATTTTATCTTTATCAATAACTAGCTATTTTTGGTGAAGCAGCACAGCAAATCACTACATCTATTTACAAAGACAGATATTTTCAACAAGCTTGTGTTTCTAAATGGTGTGGAATTGGAAGAAGTGGCATCTGATTGGCTCCCATGCCAGCGCAGTACGCCTTTATTGCATCACAGCATGCTCTTGTCAGCTGCAAAATGGAATGAGAGGATGGAGTCCACCTTGGCCGAGATGGACACAAGAATCTGGGGGTTTATATAGTGAAATGGACAGAACTTATGCGCTTGTGCTTTGTACTGAGGGCTTTTCATTCTTTTGTTCTTTGAAGCTACGTCTTCTTCTTCGGGCAGTTGGTGGCATAACGGTAGGGTGTTCATCATGTGATCAAAAGGTTGCAGATTTGAATCCAGGACAGGTAAAGTTACACTGAGGTACTCATGAGCAAGGTACCGTCCCCAAGCACTGCCCACTGTTCCTTCACGAATGGGTCAAATGCAGAGGTCGCATTCATGCATCGTCTTCAACTCCTTGTCTGTGTCCCATCTCCAGCAGTTTCTCAGCCGCCCTCTCTACTTTCTACCCTGGGGCTTCCAGGTCAGTGCTTGGTGGGTGATGCTGGATGACTTCTTCCTGAGGGTGTGTCCAACAGGAAGCCCCACTTTCTTCCCAGAATCTGTTTGGAGACTGGCTCCTGTCCTGCCATTTGCCACCGTTCTTCGTTGCTGATTTTCTCAGGCAATCCGATGTTGAAGACAGATCTCAGACACGTGTTCTTGAATGTCTGTATCTTCTGCCATGAAGCCTTAGTTATTCTCCATGTCTCAGATCTGCCGAGCAAATCTGACTTTACTTGTTTGAGTTGAAGATGTGCATTGTATTTAACTTGTGTAGCTATATTACAACAGTAGCTGCTTTTATTCATTGGGAGTTCATAAGAGTAGCTTGGGAACGGAAGCGAGCCAGAATAGAGACATGGACTCTGCAATAAGACCCCAAAAAATAAACAGCCTTTACGCTCCATAAGCAACACAATGCCGCCTGGTCGCGTTCTCAGCTACATGCAGTATAACATTGTGACGACCCAGAGCAGCTGACTGCGCCGAAATGACTCTGGGCGTAAAGTAGACAGAAGTAAGATTGTTTCCATACCACTAAAGACACCTCGTTTATGAGCTGCATTAAATCAGCAACGCATGGACTAGCACGCGATTCCTGTATCTTTAGGGTTTATTGCAGTTTTACCTCAATTTTTTTTGCCACAAACCTCATTTACATGTGAGAATATGACCTCGCTGCAAATTTGCGGCAACATTGCTAAAGTTAACAGCGATTATTTGCCAGAAGCCTAACATTTTTGTAAGGGTACGTTTAATCATAAGTAGCCTGAAGTTTGCAAGTCTGGCAAGTTGTATATAAACAAAGTCAACTAACTGAAGAAAAGTCAAAGTGAAAGGCAAGAACGTGCAAGTTGTGTAAGAGTATTTTTGTTGAAGATAAAAGTTCAGCCAAAGTGATTAACTTAAGGCAGTAGAACATAAAGTAATTTCTAGCTTCCTTTTTCAACTGGCCAAGTTGCAGATCAAATATCCAAGGCGAGTTGGTCCTAGCAGTGGGCAGCAAAATGGCCCAATGCCATTTCATCTTGTTTAGTTTCTTCTCCAGACTTCACTATTTAAATGAGTGATTTTTTGGCATTGTGAACACAGCACAGCACGGCACACAATGAAATGTAACCCCTGCATTTGATGCATCCGTGAAGGAGCAGTTGGTAGTTTTTGGCATCGCCCAAAGAGGTACATTGCTCATAAATACCTCAGAGGTACCTTTAGTGGTCCGGGACTTGAACCGGTCATGCTGCTAACTCCCTCCCCCTCAAAGCCATATATTAATTATATTTAAATATAATTATATTATATATTAAAAATATATATAATTGAAAAAATTGAATCCAAGTCATTATGCTTGTGCGCAAGATAAGGTTATTGGGGCAGTTGGTGGCATAACGGTAGGGTGTTCGCCCCGTGATCAGAAGGCTGCAGGTACCGTCCCCAAGCACTGCTTCTCAAGTGCTGCCCTTCTTAGCTGCCTACTGCTCCTTCACGGATGGGTCAAATTTGGTTTGGAGGTCACATTTGGTTGTGGTGCACTGTGTTCTGCGCTGTGGTGTGTTCACAATGACAAATAATCACTCACTCACTCACTTTCTTTAGGTCGATTGTCGTTTGATATTCTACAGTTTAAAGGTAAACATTCATCATCATTACGAGAACGAATTTGCCAACAATTTAAGATCAAGTCATGAATCTGTTACTATACTATTTAAATGTTTAAACCTTCTCAAGACTGAGCCCCATTGTTCTTTACATTTTAATACTGAGTTTAAACCTGATGCCAGAGCAAGGATCTGAGAGTAGTTTTAATAGTGTGTCCCTTTAAATGCAGTGGAATCAGATCAGATGGGCCGACTCCCTCGTTACCGGGCTCTGGGCCAAGTTTGTGGTGGAGGATGCATATAAGGAAAAGAGGCCCTCAAACAAGTGGGAAACGAAATGCCGAGCGAGGAGAAGGAAGCTTACCCAGTCATGGGTCAGTCTGTAGTAGGACTGGGGGAATTGATTTAAAATTAATCAAAGCTGATATTCAGACCCTTTAATTAATACAATCTTGCCCATAACTGTTACTGCGATTATATTTTAAGTTGCGTTAATCTTCATACATTCATTTCCTTCCACTTGTCCAGGTTCGGCTCGTGGTGGGCAGCAGCCTTAGCAGGGATGTCAAGGAAGTCCAGGACCTCCTCTAGCTCTTCTGGGGGGACCCCAAGGCATTCCCAGGTCAGCCGAGACATGTAGTCTCTCCAGCGTGTCCTGGGTCTGCCCCGGGGTCTCCTCCCAGTTGGACGCTCTGCAGAGGAAACTTATTTTCGTAGCTTGCATCCGCAATCGTATTCTTTCGGTCACTACCCAAAGCTCATGACTGTAGGTGAGGGTGGGAACATCGATCGACTGGTAAATCGACATATTTGCCTTTCAGCTCAGCAACCTCTTCACCAAGACGGACTGGTACAGCGCCCGCAAAACTGCAGACGCTGCACCAATCCGTCTGTTGGACTGTGTAAATCGTGTTCATTTGGGGCGGCACGGTGGTTAGCGCTGCCACCTCACAGCAAGAAGGTCCTGTGTTCGAGCCCTGGGGCGGCTGTAGGGCCTTTCTGTGTGGAGTTTGCATGCTCTCCCCGTTTCCACCTTCTCGCTGTGAGGCGGCAGCTCTAACCACTGCGCCACCGTGCCGCCGCCGGTGAAACTGTTAATCCAAATATAATCTTTTATGGTCATTGTTAGGTTAATTAATGTTCAATCAGCTAATCCCACGTGTTCAGATTAATAGTGGTAATCACATGCATTTAAATCTACTCTGTTTATTCTATTCATAGTTTATACTCAAAATGTTAATTAAACTGCCACAAATGGCAAAAAGGGGGTCAAGTGGTCAGTTCCGAAATCCCAAGCGTCCAGGCCTCTTTTTCTTTGAAGTCCAGGATGCCTATCAACGGGCCTCGAGTCGTCTCCATGACCACCAGCAGAGAAAAGAAAAGAATGCCAGCCGTTGCCATGACTACAGCCTACTGGTTCACCGCCCGGTCAGCGGATGTCGTCCAGCACTTTAGTGACCTGAAAGACTCGGCTCACACGCCAATTATCATGAACAATTAATACAATTAAAGGCAGGAAGTTGGTATTTTACGCTACTAGTTTTACCTGATTCAAAGATCTCGGGTCGTAATCGTAATTATGTCCATATTTCAAGAAAAGACACATGTGTAGTTCTGTACAGTCACTGATCTCTACTCTGAAGCTGTGTAAAGTTCTTACGGCTGCATTAAATGTGAGGTTTGCTGACAGGGGTGGGCTTTGTGTGGGCCGACATCTCATAGTGCCAGCCATTCAGGCTGGGTTGGCAGTGCACCAGGATGGGCATGTGAGGGGTGGCACGTTCCCCCCGTCGTGCCATTCCGGCAGTTTGGGAGGAAAGTATGAACTCTTTCCGAAATGAGACGTCAACCACAGTGTGGAAATAATAAATCTCTTATACTACAATAAAAGAAATGTCAACTTGTAACAAATAATTTTATTTGTTGATCTTAAATGTTATGTTTCCACAATGCAAATATCTACAGCTCTGGAAAAAAATAAGAGACGACATCGCTTTATTTCTGTTCACTGACTTTGCAATATGTGGTTGTGAGTGAAAAATGTAAAATTCTTTTATGAGTTATTGCAGTTGCCGGTGTGTGAAAAATAATAAAGCAGTCCATATTTTATATATAACTGTAATTCTGTTTTTACAGCAGCTGTTATATTCCAACACCTTTACACCGTGGACTTATGCATCATATTCTGTTAATGACATCATTGTAAAATAAAATAATATATATAATGTAGTTTGCAAATTCCAGTTTAGATTAAGATCATTTACTCCATAAGGTAATAAGATAATATAGAAGATAATTTACTCCAAAAATGTCTGAAATTTTGAAATAAGCACAACAAAGTTATAAAAGAATATTAACTCGTATATTTTGCACAGACACATGGGCACAAACAGTTAAACGAATGAATCAGAAGTGAAGTGAAGTGAAGTCTCTTATTTTTTTCTGGAGCTGTATATTCAATTCAACAAGCCAGCCTGAGATGATATAGTTATCTTGAATTAGTTTAAAAGTAATAGTCTTGACACAAATTGAGTTTTAAGTGTCTTCAAATTAAGTTTTTTAGTAGTAAATAAATAAGTAAGCGAGAGTGAGCAGGGGTGTAATGGTTCTAAACCTGAACCATGATACGAACATCAGCGAGATATTGCATGTGTGTAATGGTCTCCAACGCTGTGGTAACCGGGAGTGTTGGTGATTTTGAGGTCGTTGCATTAACGCGTATATACACCACAAGAGGGGATGTTGCCAATTGGACGACTTTACCCTAACCCCCATAACCGAAGTCCAGAAATCATATGTGAGCCTCCACGGCAAAACCAGTCGCTTGTTGCAGATTTTCAAAATTGAGTTACTATGTTTTCATGAAAGGGCATAAATCAAGCTTCAAAACGATACCTATATGGAATGAATGGGACGACATATGTCTGAGATATCAACATTCAAAGGAGTCGGGTTTCTCCTGTCACGCCAAGTGAGAAACGGAGAAATCTGCCTTTGAAGTTGACTATCGCCGTAGCACTCACAGAGTGCGGTCGCGGCTACGTTTGCATTTACGCTAGCCTACGCTGCATTCACAGCCACACGGATAGCCTACCTGCGTTAGGTTAACTGAACTCGGGAGACGGAGATGGATTTTGGAGAAATATCTTCACGCTAGTCAACCAGTGGATTTACCGTAAATATTGAAGTAGAGCGGTCAAAACAGAAACTTTTAACATTCTGCTGGAATTGAATTCCTCACCTCAAGAAAGTCACGTTTTTAGGATGGAAAGGGTAAGTTTTTCAGCCAAATTTATTGACAACAGTACAGTATAGACCTTCCACTGTTTCAAAACACTAAAAACAAAAAATCCACCATTTTACCCCACGCAACATAAACGGTCGTTTTTCTCGGAAACCTTCATTGCGACAAGCGACTGGTTTTGCCGTGGAGGGTCACAAATACTGTACATCATATTTACTGTATATATCTTGCTTTATACTTTTGGGTTACTCTCTTTCTGCATGACGTATTTTTGATCTACACAAGAGCCTTGAAGAGATTCATATGAGCTGTAAGGGTGTTGAAATTAATCACATAGTTGATGCATCACGATACAGACGTGGACAGTTCTGCATCGATGAAGAGGCAAACCGGAATCGATTATAACGAAGGTTTTCAACCGGCTGTCCGCTGCTCCTTAGTGGCCTGCGGCAGAATTGCAGGTGGCCCGTGATATGCAATCCAGTTTCACTACTGAAATCACTTTTTTCAAAACATTTCAAGATGATTTGGGCGTCTTTATGAATAATGAATTTAATGCAAATATCTAAAAAGTTATACAAAAAAAACTACCTCCCACACTCATACTGCTTAGTCTGGGGTGTTGGTGGCCTAGTGGTAGGACCCTCGCCTTTGGACCAAGAAGTTGTGGGTTTGAATCCAACCTCTGGGGTTACCAACATTTGGTCCCTGAGCAAGGCCCTTAACCCTAAGTTGCTCTCAGGGGAACTGTCCCTGAAATTAGGAAATCTAAGTTGCTCTGGATAAGAGTGTCTGCTAAGTGCTGTAAATGTAAATGATTGATGGTGGTCCCTGGGACAGAAGCAGTTGAAAACCCCTAAATTATTTTCTCACATCTCTAATATATAATAACATAAAATATAATAGTATAATAACAATTATTAGATTTTTTCTCATTATGAACATGCACCACAACTGTAACCGTAAACACTCCTCGGGAACAGTACCTCATAGGTACCTTTTACCAACCCAGGATAATAAAATGAAAATGTCTTGCTGTCTATCTCATTAATATTTCTCGTATTAAGTATTTTGCTGGATAATAATTTCTGTTACCACACTTTGAAAATTAAAAAAATTGTTCATTTCCAGTCAATCACTTGTCCTAGAGTTTAAAAAAGCAAAGCTTCAAATTATCTTCAGATTCTTACAGTTAAGTCTGGGAGGGATTACAAGCTAGCGTGAGATAAAAGGCGAAAGGGATTGTAGTTATATAACTGAGTGTCACTGGAAAGGGCAGAAGCAGCAGAACGAGGCTCGTCCGGGGAGATCTGAAAAGTCAAACCTGCCGACAAATTACACTCTGCAGCGACTTCATTAACAACGCCATAAAAGTGCGCTCAGTGTAAAATTCCCTGCGGCTCGATGCCGAGACTCCGGCAGGCACGAATTCCCTCCTGCTCCGACCCCGCTGACCCCCGAGCCAAGCGCTGCAGGGGATTGTGGGAACGCTCCCAAGTGGGGGAACGGTTTCCCGCTCAGGACAGGGGGCGAGTGTGAGAACCCCAAAATTCCACAGAGGCCCCAGTTTGCTCATGTTGGTGCAGACAATATTCATATTACTGTAAAAAATGATTTGCTCAATAAGCCATGTTAACACTCTTTTATTTTTAGTGTGAGCTCAGGTTTTTAACTAAACATCGACTTAAAATAGTGAGTTGAAAATTATTTTAAGTCTAGCTTTAGTTGGTATAAAAATCAACACCCAACTGCCCCTGACTTAAAAAGGTTGTAACACTGAAAAAGTGAGGACTGGATTAGTTCAGACATCACTCTCATGCAACATGCTGCCCACTTTTGCCCCCCTGAGGGGCAGGTCACCGTGGAAACACCCCCTCTACCCTCCAGCCTCCAGGGGGCAGCTTTCCAGCCGGCATTCCTGCGGGAGAGAGCGGGAGGAAAGCTTTTTGATGTGGGCAGAGCAGCTGTCCAAATGTTATCTTAGCATTTTCCCCAAACAGGCAGAAACACAATGTTTTAACAAAAGATCTACAGCTCGCCCTCGGCTGGCTCGCCTCCTCCAGCTCGAACTCAAACACACAGAGAACATGTTCGTGTCTGTCACGGGAAAACACCACCGCATTTATTCGGGTTTTCTCTTCTTTTCTGTACATGCGTCAATCAACAGCCGCTGTATTACGCTTCAACGATCGGGGATAAGAGGAAATGTCAACACTGTGATTAATAAAAACTGAAAAACAGGCATAGTGGGCATCAGCAAAAGAAGCATCTGGAATATTACACAATATGTTCATTCATTTTCTGAAGTGCTTCATCCTAATCGGGGTTGCAGAGACCGGAGGCTATCCCGGGGGGTCGGGACCAAATGAGGGTAACCAATCAACCTACAGCATGCCTTTGGGCTGTGGGAGGAAACCATGGCACCCGAAAATAACCAACCTGGGCAACTACGGGCACAAGGCAGGGCACCAACCCTGGGCAGGCACCATCACACCACAGGGCACACACACTCACGAGCCCAATTTAGAGTGTCCAATTAACCTATATCGCATGCGTTCGGACTGTGGGAGGAAAGTGGAGCACCCAGTGGAAACCCACGCCAACACATGCAAACTCCACACAGACTCCGGGTTTGAACACAACACCATCTCGCTGTGAGGCAGCAGCGCTAAACACTGCACCACCGTGTCGCCCAGCATGAAGACATCCGTTCTATTAATTTACTGAGATTATGAGTGTGATTAAATTTAGAATATGATCCTTGCACAGGGTTGAGGTGTCTTAATGGTACAATATTCATCAGTGAATCAAGAGGTCATAGGTTTAAATCCAGCTCTATCCCACCTCCAGCACTATTAGCATTTTACCCGAGGCCAAGGCCCTTAACGGTAAAGTGAATTAAAGTGAATTAAAGTCAGTCAGTCATCATCTGAACCGCTTAATCCCAACTGGGGTCGCGGGGGAACCGGAGACTATCTCGGGAACGTACGGGCGCAGGCGGGGAACAACCCCGGGCAGGCGCCAACACACCGCAGGGCACACACACTCACACAATCACACACACTCACACCTTGTGAATTAAAGTGAGTGATTATTTGTCATTGTGAACACACCACAGCACAACGCACAACACACAATGTACCACAATATGAACTCTGCCGGGCTTCGTGATCGGCCATGTTTTCTTGCAAGCGCTAGGGTAGTAAAGGCAATGAAGAAGTCTACCGCTGGAGTGTTGTGTTGAACATGTATGGCTGTATGGACGGTCTGTTAGCAGCAGCCATGTGGATTATTTTATTGTTTGTCTGTTTTAGAGTCTTTGAGATCCATCAACACGGCCAGCCCCACTCATGCTACGCTACCCGTAAGCACGGCTACTGAAAGTTCGCTGGACTGAGAGGCTCTGGATCTCCGTCTAGGCTGATTGCTGTTGAGTTTCACTGTTGCTACATGAACGCAGAGTGCAAAACGTAAGCTGGAGCTCGGGGCAGACCACGTGTTTACTAGGGCTAGGTTCAAAAAATCGATTCACTGATCAAAAATACAATATCGATTCAAAAATTTGTGGATCGATCTTTTACTGCGGCTATGCACTACTTCTCGCGACCGCGCAAGGAGAGCTATAAAAACATGAGACCGGCAAAACCTAAACCAAATAGAGCCATGGCTGAAGCTGCTCCGCTCAAATCACCGTCTGGCCTAAAGGCCGTCTGACCTTGTGAATCGGAATCGAATCGATTCAGGAAATCAGCAACGATACCCAGCCCCAGTGTTTACGTCTGACCCGTGTTGCTTAGTGGACACTGAGTTAGATATGCTAGCCTAAGCTTGGCGCTGTGTGACTGTCATTTTGTTTTGGACTTTGGTGAATAAAAGATTCTCTCCCACAAAGGGTTACCCCGAGAATGTGACTGTGTGTGTTTCTAATCTACACTTACTTTGAGGACAAATTTCGGCTCTGTGCCAGCAGGTTTGGGAACTAACATTCAGGACAGAAAAACCCCAGAAAACTAAAACATGCTAGTATACTAAAAGATATGATTCATTTTCATTACCAAGGTTATGGTTAGGGTTCAGGTTTAAGGGCAGGCCTGTGTGTGTGTGTGTGTGTGTGTTAAAGTGCAAATGTGTGTTCCTGGTGCTGGGATTGGAACTAAATCCAGATGTCTGTTAACAGACTCCACCAGCTCAGCATCGACCGTCCTGCAAAAACCTAACACAACATTTTACTTTGTCTCATCTGCGCCTCCCTCCCTCCCTCCCTCCCTCCCTCCGACAAGTCTGTATTCCACACCCAGCTGGAGTTTGCTCTCCTTCTCCATTCTGCTGTGTCTTTCCACATCGTCTCATCCTCCCCTTTTCTTTTTTTCTACTGCCTGTGGACATCCACATGACTGTGAGGAGAAAGGCCAGGGATTCGGCTTCAGGCGAATCACATGCAGTGCGTCTTCTTACTGCCGTCTTTGTCAAAGTAGAAATATATGTCAACAAAGCGTTGGTGAGGCAACGGTAGAGTTTCAAGCTAAAAGCTACTTATGGTTAAACGTACCTAAGCGTTGAAGTGACGAAGCTACCTACCTACGTCCAGGCTCTTTCATCCAGTAATACGTAATATTTGTTCTGTAGGATACTTTTAAAGCAAATGAATTTTCAAAAATGTGAACCTTAAAAGTGGTATTTTTTTAATAATGTAACCTCAAATGACAATAGGGTTTGAATGACTTTCTAGAAAAAGAAAGCGTTTTGACTTAATTGTGTAAGTTTTGTCCGTTTTGCCTATATTTTGATAAATGCGACCACAGATTCTTGCTTCCATCTTGGCCAAGGTGGACTGCATCGTCAGAATCCATCTTTCAGCTGTCAAGAGTCTACCATGATGCGATGGAATGGCAGCCGATCAGATGCCACTTTTGCCAATTTAACGCCAATCAGAAACACCCGGTTGTTAAAAACAGACACCTTTGTATATAGAAAAATATATATATTTAATGATGGTTAAAAAACACAATATTTCAGTATTTATTGAACATATTGCTGGTAGTTTGACATGAATTGGCCAATCCCTGCAAATTCATTTTCTACTGAGCAATTCTGACCAATTACTGCAACTTTTCCGCAATTTTTGACCAGTCATTGTCATTTCTCGCAAAACGTCAGCGAACTCACCTCCTCATTATGTTTAGAAGATGCAGGAAACGTGTGATAAAAAATGCCTCACATTTACCTTCAAAAATAACAAAATGATGTTTAATGTTTAATAAAAATAATAGTGCTTTTGTTTAAATTTTAATGAATTGTTAAAGAATCATTATAAAGGGCCGAAAATCGCACACCACAACTTTCATCAGAATTTTTTAGGAAAGCTGCCACAAAATCAGGCGTTTCAGGCCACAACAATCTCAAAAAAGGCCCGTGAAATCCTGGAGCGACTGGTATAAGGCCTGACTTGGTGTTGCTTCTCAGTAAATATACATATTAAAAGGAAAGCTGTTCAGATATAAGAACCGTGTGAGATACAGGTCAGCCTCCTCTGTGTTTTATTCGTCCTGACTCAGTCTCAGCAGGGTGACGCATGGTGTTTCTCTCCGACCAGCAGGAAAGCTGGAGATAATGGGTAAATATGGAGACGTTAATTGAATTCCTCCTTCCTGTGTGATCCAATAAGGAGCAGAAGAGCAAGGCTTCCTGCCATCTGATTAAACCATCTGGAAATAACAACACAAACACAACCTGATCCAGCCTCAAAACAAGCAACACATGCAGGCAAGAAACCAAAGGTGCTTAGCACGTTCCCGTTTATTCATTACACTACAGATTGGCTCTTCATGTTAAGCACAGAAACGTTGTTAAGTATACAGTTAAATTGTAAATTAATTATAATGTTGCAGTTCATGTTTTACATCACGTTGGAATCTTGGATAAATGATGGCACTCTTAACGCCCTACGTGTTTTTGTCAGGTTTTGTAGCTGCACTTGATTGACGTCAGTGAGGCATTACACTGGCTTTCGTTTGACGCTGTTTAAGGCCTCGTTCACATGGACGTCTGAACCAGGCGTTTTTCTGGCGTTCGTGGTGCCACTTGAGCGCCGACTGAACGCCAACTGTTTTCCTGCTCATTGGAGGAAATCAAAGCGTCCACACGGGTGTTCAGCACCGGCGTTTGGCCAGCTGCGCGTTCAGGTGGCGTCAAATAAACGGCGAATGCAACGTTTTCTTGGCAAAATCCCGACGGACGTGAGGAAAACGACGCTATTGAGAACGCCAGTGAAGCGCCAATCAAACGCAGCTACAAAACGCCGCAAAAACGCGTATGGCGCTCAGAGGCCGTTCATTTCGAACGTCCGTGTGGACGAGGCCTAACTTCAACCTCCAGCCCAGTTTGTAGTTTACCTGTGGGGGCAGTAATCGGGCTGGTCAAAATGTTTACCTGTGAGCTGAAAGTCTTGTTGCACATGAAGGAAATTAGTCTTTGTGCTGCACCGTTGGTTTAACATCACTCACTGAAGCGCATCATAGGAATATTAAACTAACTTAACGGACTCGTGGGATATATTCGGTCCTTCAGGACGTCAACCGAACGCCATGTAAATGCAATAGTGACGTTTTCTTCGCATTCTTCCGGATTTTGGCAGAAATTGGCGCCATCCGAACATGCATCCGACCAATCGCAGGTCTCAAACACCTGTGTAGATGCTCTGATCCACTCCAATGAGCGGAAAAACGGTCGGCGTTCAGTCCCCATTCAGCTGATGCCATGAACGCCAGGAAAACGGCTGATTCTGACGTCGGTGTGGACAAAGCCTAACATTCTAAAACTTAAGAATCTACACGTCTACAGTACAAGTACACATTTAAATTTAAAAGGCTACCACCAGGACAAAACGATTTGGGATTTTCTGGCTAATAAATGTTTTCAAATGGTGAACATGCTGTACATTTTTTTGTTAACAAAGAACAGTGTGTATTTATATTAAATCTTAAGTGAGCAACATGCAAATCTGCCAGACGTGATGACAAGTTCACCTCATATCACTACATTCAAATCAATGATTATTTGTCATTGTGAACACAGCACAGCTCCGCCCCGCACAGTGAAATGTGACTTCTGCAGTTGACCCATCCGTTAAGGAGCAGTGGACAGCTTTTTTGGCAGCACTCATGGAGCAGTTTCTTCGGGGCGGTACCTTGCTCATGAGTGCCTCAGTGGTACCTCTACCTGTTCTGAACTTGAATTGGCGACCCTTCGATCTGATCTTAGATTTGTTTTGATTACTCGTAACATTTTGTACCATCTCATGACAATCTTCACGCCTTCACGAGTTCTAAATCTTATGAATCACTTTGCAGCATAAACCTTTGGCATAATGCTTTATTTGATTTTTTTCTGGGTCCTGGGTTCGAACCCCGGGTCGGTTGTAGGGCTTTTCGGTGTGGAGTCTGCATGCTCTCCCTGTGTTCGCGTGGGTGTCCTCCGGGGGCTCAGGCCAAACAGAAAGATTATGCATTGAAGTGAATGGGAAAAGCACAGTGTTCAGTGAGGTGGTCTGAGGTGGCATAGGAACCGCGTTGACTGTCGCGTGAAAACAAACGAAGGAAAGCTTTCGAGTCCCAAATCCCATGTATTTTTAACGGAAGAAAACGAATGAGAAAAATAAATGACAGACTAAAAGGATGAAAAAGATGAGTGCGAGTTGTGATGCTTACAGGTGGGCCCTGGAATCACTTCGAATTTGGTGGCTTTGTGAAGAACGGCAGCCGTGCAGTGAAGCGTTGAAATGTCAGTCTAACGGGGAAAAAATGGACAGAACGAGTGCACGTATCAAAAACATATACACAAGCACCCCACACCGCAATAAGCTGCACATTTCAGAGTTGGAACAAGGTTTCTAGCACAAAAGCTGTAGGAGGAGTGCTCACCACAAGGCTTTGTCTGGAAAAATAAAACTTATAAGTGAATTAATGAATAAATAAATTGATAAATACATTTCTCAGGAACAAAATTTAAGAAAACTGGTGAATGAGGCCCAACGTCATTGCATTTTGTGTACTTTTTGGATGTCCTTTTAAAGTCTCAAGTTCCTGGACACCTGTGTGGCAATACTCCCATTAACGGACCAATACGTAGCTTTAATCGAGTCCTCTTCCCGTGTGATGCAATTAGAGGCAGGAGGCCAAGGCCTTACTAAAATCTAATAAACAGCATCTAATCCTCCGCCGCTGGTTCCTGCCTGACGCCGGTACGAGTAGGAGCTGAGGAACCAACAGGAAAACAAAGAGGCTCTTGTGTGCGGAGGAATGCTCGGCTTACCGCACCTTCTGTTTTCAGTGCTGGCTTTTATCTGATGCAGCGTTGGGGAGGAGAGGCCGAGGTCTGGCCAGTTGTTCTCACCCTGAAACAGATCTCCTGTTCCTGTCCCTAGAGGAGAGGGTGGACAAGGAGGTGAGCGCTCAAGTCCGGCACCGTGATATGAAAAGCAGGATTTTGGTAGAAGTAGCCACTTGTTACATGTCCATTACACACAGGACTCATTAACAAATACGTCTTAACTAGTAAAGAGAGTTCTAGACATAAATGTATTTTATCTTCAGTTGTTCTGTAAATACATCCAGCATATATACATACATTTCAATTAACTGTAGTTGAGTCTCCAGCATGTTCTCAACATTTATTCCAAAAGTAAAATAAATGGATGGAGATGGATGAAAATGGGGTGGAGATGTATGGATAGAGATGGATCAATGGAGATGGATAGAAATGGATAGAGCGGATGGATGGAGATGGATGGATGGATGAATGGATGGATGGATGGAGATGGATGGATAGAGATGGATCAATGGAGATGGATAGAAATGAATGAATGGATGGATGGAAATGGATAGAGATGGATGGTTGGATGGATGAAAGGATGGATGGAGATGGATGAAGATGGATGGATGGATGGATGGAGATGGATAGAGATGGATGATAGATATGGATGGATGAGATGGATGGACATGGATGGATAGAGATGGATGGATGGAGATGGATGGATGGAGATGGATGGATGGATAGAGATGGATGGTTGGATGGATGGTTGGATGGATGGATTGAGATGGATGGAGATGGATGAATTGATGAAGATGGATGGATGGACGGATGGATGGATAGAGATTAATGTAGATGGGTGGATGGATGGATGGAGATGGATGGAGAGTGATTAAGCCATATATGGTACCTTTATGATAAAAACTGTGGAAGGAGTTAAAGAATGATCAAAAGAAAGCAAGAAAGAGAAACAGATAGATAGAGCTGTTATTCATAAATGGTGACTTTGTGACAAAACTGTGGAAGGAGAAAGAAAGAAGGACTTGTGTTTTTATAGAGCGTCACCTTGACATCACTGTGTAAATGTGACTGGTCCCTCAACTATGAGGCTGTGTTTCCTGGAGGAACAGAGTGTTTTGCTGTGTGGTGTGGTGTGTGTGGTGTGGTGTGTGTGTGTGTGTGTGTGTGTGTGGTGTGTGTGTGTGTGTGTGGTGTGTGTGTGTGTGTGTGTGTGGTGTGTGTGTGTGTGTGTGGTGTGTGTGTGTGTGTGTGTGTGGTGTGTGTGTGTGTGTGTGATCTTCATAATGACTTGTCCCAGCCCCTCTCCATATGGGCCCCACCTCTGCCATGACCTCAGAAAATAAAATCGCTCTCGCCCCTTCTCCCAGCGGAGAGGATCACAAGCACATCCATCACTCACTTTCTCTATCTCTTCTTGTCTGTAGATGGATGACTGGATGGATGGATGGATGGATGGATGGAAAGAAAGAAAAGATAGATAGATAGATCTCTCGTTCTTCCTCTGTTTTTCCCTCCTTCTTTACCCACACACCTCACACATCAGGAGCGGTCGTGCTGCCAGCAGTAGCCGATGTTCTGTCAGTAGCAGCCAAAGGGTAACACGGGGAAATAAAATTCTGACCGCTTGTGAAACAAACTCCAAACTCAACATGTTCTCCACGGCTGAGACACCCTCGTAAAATGACTCGTACGAAAAGCAGAACTCGACTTACCACTCGGCCAGAAAGGAGACACACACTCAGCAGCAGAATGTGGGTGGAAGAGTCTCTCGTTCGGTAGTTTGTTTTTGTTTCTGTGTGGTGTGTTTAGTGTGGCTGTATTGAGCATGAGGCATGAGGGGTTGTGTGTGTGTGTGTGTGTGTGTTTATTCCAGCTTATTCCAGGCTCTGCACCAGAGGAACTGAGATTTGCAAAGCCTCAGAGTAGAAGAGGCCCACACAGGGGTCTGAGACCCTAACCCAGGCCACACACACACTATCTCTCACACACACACACACTCAGCGAGAGACATGTCTTGGTATCTTTGCGAGGTACTTCCGTGTAACATTTTTCGTTTTTCAAATAAAAGCTGAAACTTTGTGTAACTAGTGGGTTAGTGGGTAGAAAAAGAAAGATATAGATATGCAGAGAAAAATAGATAGACGAATGGATGGATGAATGGACGGATGGATGAGTGGGCGGAAACGAAGAAAGTAAATAAGAAATAAAGAAACAAAGAAAGAAAGAGATATGCAGTAGACATAGAAGACATGGATAGACTGATGGATGGATGGACAGAAATAAATAAATAAACAGATAGATAGATAGATAGATAGATAGATAGATAGATAGATAGATAGATAAAAGAAAGAAAGAAAGAAAGAGATATGCAGATAGACATAGCAGACTGATAAATGGACTGATGGATGGATGGATGGACGGATGGAAAGAAAAAGAAAGATAGACAGAGAGACAGACAGAATACATTAATATAAAAAGATGTTTTATCTTTTGAGCTTCGACCCCCACATACAAAATCCCAACAAAGTCACACTAATCTGACAAAGTTTGTTTTAGTGGTTGAGTCCTCACAAATTCCTAAACACACACACACACATCACTCCGCCACTATAGCACCATCAATCACCCCATTCTACACTCCTCAACGTTTTGAGAGCTGCAGTATGAAGCCAGAGCTAACGGAGTGAAAACACAACATCAGCACATACTTCAGGCAGTGCCGGTCACGCTCCGGAACCTCCACTCCGATAACGCCGGCACGTTTACATTTGCTCCAGATCCCTCTTGAGCCGAGTCGCTGCAGAGAGACAAAACCTCAACTCAGAAGGGGTTAAACGCCCTGCAGATGAAGGCCCAATCCCAATTCCTCTCCTGAGCCCTACCCCTAGATTTGGAGCATCCTTGATTTGGAATTGGCTTTCAGAATGGAGTCACAAAGGACAGGGGTCGTAATCTTTTAACAAGGGAATGTTACACCACTCGTTATATCATCAGTAGTTAAAACTAGGGGTGGGAATCGAAAACGAATTCTGAATAAGAACCGTTTCCAATTGATCAGTTCCATCAGAATTGTACAACGCCAACGTTATCGATTCTTCTTAACCATTCTCTTATTTCCCAGCACAACGTTTTCCGGTTTACTTTAAGTTTTGCGTCGCGGTACATTACATCACACTCTCTGTGACTTGACCTTCAGCGACGAGGAATCACGACGCATAAAGGATATTTTTCGAGATGTAAACAAACGCTGTTTGCTAGCGCGCACGACTCTTACAAGGAAGTCCAACATTCACTAAAACCTGCCAGTTCAGTTAAATCTTCCCATTTACTACAGACAAAACTTATATTTTAGCTGATAAATAACAACAACCAGAGTTCTACTCACAATACAGACATTTACTTGATATTTCAACAGAGCTATTGTGCCGCGGCTCTCATATGGAACGCCCTCATGGCAAAAATTTAATTCTCTCCCAGAAATGAGTCAAAAATTAGTTATAGGCAAAAATGAGTCCAAATGCTATATAATTGCCATAATTTTAGTATTTCTTCATTTTCCATTAATCAGAACATTTATTTTTATTTTCTATGTTAGAGAGTAAAAAATAAATCTAGAAAAAGGCATTATTTGTTAGAAAATATTTTTATTCTACTCCAAATGGATAAAGAAGTGTTTCCAGCTCGCACTAACCTTATTTTTCTTCATATTTTGGGTGTAAGACTGTGTAAAACTACTTTTTTTCTTTAAAAAACAAAACAAAACACAAAAAACAACTCAAGAATCGATGAGAGAATTGAACAGCAATTGGGTTGATAGGCAGAATCGACAATAGCATTGATATTGATCAAGGCAGAGAATTAGCCCCTGGTTTATATTTCATAAAAATCACATATACTGTAATGTTAATCACAAAACAATTTACACACGTATAGCAAACAGCAATATTCTGAAACTTGCTTTGGAATGATTCAGGCTTGAGATACCATATTAAAATCCAGCTTAAGTGTTTTATTTTACAGTTGAGTTGTCTGGCTTCATGTATTTAACTTTCATGTGAATTCCAGGAATTTCATATCTCTTGAAGCCTCCACCACACGCGCTCTGATCTTTCTCCGCCAGCAAAGCGGACTGACATATTTTTCACTTTTGTCCTCTGAAAGATCTGCTCAGGAATGCCGCTCAATTCGGGTTACGTAAGAGTTCGGCTGGCTTCTTGTCGCTTGAGTAGCTTTTGACCGAACATGTCAGAGGGAAGGCTGGGGGACGTTATTGTGAGGCTTCAATTTGAGATCCAGTTCAGAATCCCAGACTCCGGGTTTTCTGAAAGACCTTTGATTACAAGATTTTGATTATCTGACTACTAGTTGGACATATCGTTTGTTTTGTATTTCTCTCAAAATTAAATTGATAATGGAGGTGCTGCTGCTCTCAAAGGAACATGTTACAATGTCGACATGAAATAGGAGCAAATGCAGAAGGGCCCAATGGCGCTTTTCGTAACTTAGCAACAACAAGCACTGAGAGAAGTGCCAAGAAAGCGCTCTGGAAGTGAGGTTTTGACCGCTCCCAGCAGAAAAAAAGTGTTTGGTGGACACAGGCCTTAGATTTAAGTCTAGCTTTACAGATTAAAGAACAGTCGTGGAATACAAATCACTGTTGTACGTCGCTCTGGAGCATCTGCTAAATGCTGTAAATGTAAATGCATCTGAGTTCCAGTTCTACTCTGATAGGTGTGTCTTTTATTCTGAGCCATAGCTGCTCATGAAATTTTACCAGTTAAAACATTTACAGCTACATATTAAAGCTGGGTTTTTGTTCTTAGTTAAAACCACACTCGTGTCAGGATTGTAGCTGACGCGTTTATATAGAGCTACATATCCGTAGGACTGTTGAAAGAGCGGTGAAGGAAGTAAAAAATACACGATAAGACAAAACATGGGCCGAACCAAGACGTTCTGGACTGGAAACGATTTACTCCCTGACTTCCACGAACTGCCGTGTTCTCTCTCTGTGCGTGAGCCGGCGTAGATTAATGGGTTGGAGCGTGCGCTGTGTAAACACGACATACGATACGACCTTGGAAAAAATGTGGGCCTTTTTTTGGGTTACATGCTAATGGGAAGTAAACGCCGTCCTGTTTAACTGCCCACATTTTGCTGAACCGCGATCGTCATACATGTTCATACAGGAGAGGATTCCTCATAAAAGGAAAAAAGGCTTTTGATGTGAGAAACAAGGACATCGCTGATAACAATCTCCCAAAACGGAAAAAGCTTCAGGAATAGCATAACGATAAGATCACCACTTGCACAACTTGGATTTCCCAAAAAGTCACCAGTCACATGGTTCATACAGAACTGTAGGAAGCACATCCCAAACATTTAATTAAATAATAAAGCATTTAGTTCATATCGTATAACTGGTTGTAGTCACAAATATATAAAATGGTATGAAAGGTGAAAAATGTAAAGATGCAGGTCATTCATTCATTCATTCATTATCCAAAATGTTTAATTCCTATTGGGGTCTTTCCCAGGACTACGGGCATTCACACAATCACACTCTCACTCACAGCTTACGGGACCAAGTGAACTTCCTCTAGAGCTGGAAACATACAGCTGAATCTGGGGTGCAGATTCCAAATGCATAGTTGATAACTACGTTAGCAACTAACATAGTGTACATTAGCAACTAGCATAGTGTACATTAGCAACTAACATAGTGTACATAAGCAACTAGCATAGTGTACATTAGCAACTAACATAGTGTACATAAGCAACTAGCATAGTGTACATTAGCAACTAACATAGTGTACATTAGCAAAGAAAACTGTGTACATTAGCAACTAGCATAGTGTACATTAGCAACTAACATAGTGTACATAAGCAACTAGCATAGTGTACATTAGCAACTAACATAATGTACATTAGCAACTAGCATAGTGTACATTAGCAACGAACACTGTGTACATTAGCAACTAGCATAGTATACATTGGCAACATTGTGTACATTAGCAACTAACATAGTGTACATTAGCAACTAGCATAGTGTACATTAGCAACGAACACTGTGTACATTAGCAACTAGCATAGTATACATTAACAACATCATGTACATTAGCAACTAATATAGTGTATATTAGCAACTAGCATAGTGTACATTAGCAACATAGTACACATTAGCAACTAACATAGTGTACATTAGCAACTAACATAGTGTACATTAGCAACTAGCATAGTGTACATTAGCAACATAGTATACATTAACAACTAACATAGTGTACATTAACAACTAACATAGTGTACATTAGCGACTAACATAGTGTACGTTAGCGACTAACATAGTGTACGTTAGCGACTAACATAGTGTACATTAGCGACTAACATAGTGTACGTTAGCGACTAACAGTGTACGTTAGCGACTAACATAGTGTACATTAGCGACTAACATAGTGTACGTTAGCGACTAACATAGTGTACATTAGCGACTAACATAGTGTACGTTAGCGACTAACATAGTGTACATTAGCGACTAACATAGTGTACATTAGCGACTAACATAGTGTACATTAGCAACCAACATAGTGTACATTAGCAAACGTAGTAGCCCTGTCTTCATACTTTGTCATTTATTTGGAAGTGTATTTATTTTCATCACATGCCATGTACACTTCTGACTCAAGTGACTCGCACACACACGTCAGTTTAGTGAGTATCCTAAAAAGGAATATTACAACTCTATTCCTAATGTTTGTTTTTTAAAGTCCTTCTTACCTTCGTTCTTACATTTATTCATTCATTTGTTTTAACATTCATTCATTCATTTCTTAGATTCAATTCTTACATTTCTTCTCACGTTTATTTATTATATTAGTATCCAACACTCACTTCTTACAGTGGCTTGTTTGTATTTCTCTGGAATGTGTCCAGTGTGTTGTGAAGTAAATGCCCTGAATGTGTGGGCAAAACACGGGGATGGAGGTTGTTTAAGGGAATCTGATGGATTTTGACAGCAGCAGCAGGTGATGCTGGAGAAGTGTGTGAGAGCTTGCCAAGAGGCAACACCTTAAAATCCCCGTCCAAATGGGCCGCAGCCAAACTTGGGCAACAGCGGTGCATTCCCGGGCAGACGCTTCGCATCGCTTTGTTGCTGGGCTGAAACTCAAACCACATGCCTGTGTCTGGGAGAAAAAAGATCTGGTTCGTGCTAAAGACGTGTCAGTTTTATCAGACGAGTGGCGCAAGTGACGGCAACAAACATTTCTGTCTGACACATGATGGTTTAGCGTGATGGTTTAAAGGCAGCCTGTCAGACGATGTGGGGGTCAGTGTGTCACTAATGTGAAAAAGTTTCACATACTTCTATGTGAGGGTGTGGTCACACCTGCCTTGTTTAGTTCTCTTACAACGCACCACAGTTGGTTTCCTCCCTTGGTTCAGACCTTTTGGGGCAGTTGGCGGCGTAACGGTAGGGTGTTCGCCCCGTGATCAGAAGGTTGCAGTTTCGAATCCAGCGCCGGTAAAGTTACCACTGAGGTACTCATGAGCAAGGTACTGTCCCCAAGCACTGCTCCCTGGGTGCTTGTTAGCTGCCCACTGCTCCTTCACGGATGGGTTAAATGCAGAGGTCACATTTTTTTGTGGTGCCTTGTGTGCTGTGCTGTGTTCACAATGACAAATAATCCCTCACTTTCTTTTGGGCAGGTGTGAATACAAGCACCCGAACTCATGTGCGGATCAAACAAGCGTAACAAGACCCAGCTGGAGAGGTGGTCTCGCCTCGGGTCCAAACCAACTCTGGTGCGGATGGTTCCGTTGTTGTCGCGCATGTCAGGAAATAATTGTTTGGATAACAACACAACACAGACGTATATAGAACTGGAAGTGCTATAAATGAGCCGTGGGTTAATGTGGAGCTCCGAGGACAGCTCTCCTTCGCAGCCGTCTTGCAGCACGTCCTCGCTGTTGCGAAATTGCTAGTATTATATTGTAAAACTGACGTTGCATCAAACGCTCGTGACGATTAAACATTTCTGCAAACGTATGTAACTGTATAAACCATGTCGCTATAAGGAGAAGGAGAACAGCACGCAAAACCTCCACGATTGTGTTCGGGGCGGGCGCTTCCATAATGCGTTCTCCTTCTTTCCCCATTCACTTTAATCAAAGTCTTTCTACTCAGACAGTTTTCATGTTACAGCTACAAAACTTCAGCAATCACACTGGTGTTTTCTTGCAGGAATGCATCTTTAGTTTATATCTAGTAGTTATGGGAGTGTGTGTGTGTGTGTGTGTGTGTGTGTGTGTGTGTGTGTGTGTGTGTGTGTGTGTGAAAGAGCGAGAAAGAGGGTGAGCACTTTGTCGTTCTACGTTGTTATCTGATCAACTGGCCCCATGGAGTCTCAAGCCTGATGGGACTTTAAGAGTGTGTGTGTGTGTGTTTGTCTACTTCAGATCCATTAAGACTGCATGGATGAGGAGTAGACTCCAGCACAGCTCCAGTGTGACCAGCTATTCAGACTGCTGGAATCTCCTGACCACACAGCGCAAAACATACACAGACCAGGGGCCGACACACACTTAAGCACACACACACACACTCTTGTAATACCATCTTTGTGAGCTATTTCCACATGACTCCAAAAAACTAGTTGCACTGGCAACCAAATTTAGTCGCCATCTGGAGCCCTGCGATGAGAGGTGCTTCATGAGATTAGTATAGTTTACAACCCAGGTGGAGCAACACTTCCTTCCTGGTCATAATCTACATTTCACATATACATTCTTGCCTTTTATCTCGGTCAGAGGAACAGTAATGTCTGTACGTCCAGTTTAAAAACACTCCCGCTCTGGGCTTGGCCATTGCTGCGTGTGTCTTTGTGGTTTGTGTGTGAACTCTACCTCTGATTGGCTTACCGTGAAATTTTAGTCTTCCCTCAGAGAGTCTGGTCAGATGAAAACAGCTTTAATGAGCTTAATAACAGTAATGCAACATTTTTAGCAACTGTTACAGTGTTGTATTGATGGAAAAAGTAATGTTAGATTCAACGTTACAGACAAAAATAATGCTGTTACTAACGCCGTTTATGTTTAACACTGTTATTCCCATCAGTGATCAGAATAACCTCTCGGTTACTGGTAAAACAAGTTCAAAACAAAAATGCATGTGAGATTTGCATATGGAAAATTTTATAAACAAATTCTAGAAGGTAACATGGAAATGATCTATAAAAGTTTTTCCCTATCGGGACCGTTCCTCAAATACCAAAAAAGTCATATCATAATTTTTCCCATCTATTAAGGGACAGTCATGTCCCCACAACCCCCTAAATACACACACTCACTCACAACACACACATTGGAGACACGACTCCGCTCACTGCTTGAGCAAAACCAAACAAAACCAGGATCAATGCTATCGCTTGAGTGGACGCAGACAACAGGAGGTGGAGGGAGGGAGCGACAGAGGGAAGCCGGACGAGTGTTAGACGAGTAAAATTCGCCGTTCAGGGTGCAGGGTTTCCTCCTCCTTTCATACCGTGCCAGAATAACCTCTCCATTACCGGTGAGCGAGTTTAAAACAACCAGACATGCAAAGTGGAGCTTAAAACTGGAGATGGATGTGAGATGCATTTGCATGAGGATTTTTTTTAAAATCTAGAACGCAAGATTCAACCTTGTTGTTGAAAGATGCAGTTCACAGAAGAGACACAAAAACAAACTCTTTATTCACAGCCTCTCTTCACTTCTGGACACTCAGAATAGATGAGAATATAATCTCGATTAGGGGTAAATGAGTTTAAAACTAGGGATGCAACCAAGTTTTTCAGGCCCGATACCGATGCCGACACTCGGGCTTTGGGTGTGGGCCGATCCCGAGTATCGAGCCGATACCAAATACTTAAATACTGTTTAACTAAAACAATGTCATAATTACACACCCATACGTATATGCTGAATTATTTATTATTAAAATAACAGCTCAAAAATAATTCCTTTAAACACAGTTGTATAATTTAGTGACGGCCCCCAATCCTGCGGTGCTAAAACCTTCAAGAACACAGAGATTGTGAGTGAGAGCTGGTGTTGTTAAGGAAATTCAACAGTATAATGGTGTGATTTGCTTTTGGGCTTGTAGTGTGTTGTGCTGCTTGTTCTGCTCATTGTCATGTCGGTATGTAGGAAATAGCGTCAATGTCAGACGATAAACCAGCTTTACTGCAGTGACACTTCCCATGCAGAACCAATTAAGCATGCACGCATACACAAACATAGAAAACAAAATAAGACAGGAGGCGTGGGCCCTATAAAATCCCATCTTGGACTTTGGACATGCCTAACATAAACGCTACCTTTCCTACATACAATAGGGGGTAAATCTAAGCATCGGTCCATTGCCCATGACTTAAAAAGCAATTATCAGCCGATTCCATCGGCCAACCCTGAGCAAATTATTATCAATGGTGAACGAGTTTAAATCAACCAGAAAAAGAGACCAAAAATGGAGATATTTGCATGAGGAAACATAAAACATAAATTCTATGATGCAAGTTTCTTTCAAACGTGTTACTTTAACGTCAGTTTACTTTGCTTCAATTCATACTTTCTGAATGTGCAAAATTTTCCTTTATGCAAAGTGCCTTCCAATGTGCTGCTTTGAGAAGAGAGGCAGCGCCCAAAACACACACACAAACATACAAAGAAACAGTTTTATTCACATCCTCGTTGACTCTCTAAACACTCCCTGACATTAGGAAACTAGTGATGAGAGCCGCATCCAGGCTCCCGAGAGTCGCGCCGAGGAGGAGGCCGTCACCACCACATTAATGCCCCCTTTTTACCACCGACACAGACTGTTGCACTTACATGCCCCGAAAATGACACCAGCAACTGCACTGCACGTAGAAAACACCTCACTAAAGCCATCGCTCTCGAATCAGCCTCAGGGAAATAGATGAAAAACACTTCGGTGCTCTCATTAATCCTGAAGGGGGGTGGGAATCGAAAACCAGTTCCGACTCAGAACCGGCTCCATTTGATCAGCTCCGTGGGAACTGTACACCTCCAACGTTATCGATTCTTCTTAACGACTCTCTTATTTCTAGGGAGACCAGATTTGAGCTTGTGAAAAAGAGGACACCTTAGCGCGCATGTTTGTGATTATACAATTGTGTCAACACAGTCCGGGTGACCCGATCAATGAGCTTTATTGGCTCTAAAGAACATTGTGGCCCCTAGGCCTAGATTGTAGTGAACATTTTGAGCTTTTTCAGAAATCTTTCAGAAGATAACATGTTCTGGCCAATGTTGTCCTTAATGAAAAAAAACACATTTCTTATATAAGGCCACAGATTTGAAAACAAAAAAAAGTTCAGAAAATAGGAGAAAAGTTAACTCGCGGATTAGACACTTTTCAGTCATCCTGAGGTGGCTGGGCATATTTTCCTGAGGACTGGAATCCTTGCATGTCATATGCTTAAGTATCGCTCTCCACATTCCTCGATCTCGGCTAAAACAGAAGGGTGATAGAGCCTTTGCAATTGCTGCGCCCCGTTTATGGAATCAGTTACCGCATGACATCAAATTTGCTCCAACTATCTCTGCTTTTAAGTCTAGGCTGAAAACTCACTTGTTCTCAATAGCCTTCCCAGACTTTTAAAGTTATTTCCATTCATATCTCTTCGTTTGTTGCTTGTTTTTGATTATGTTGTATTTGTATTATTTGTTTGATTTGTATATTATGCTTCTCGTACAGCACTTTGGTGCAGTGCTACTACTGCTGTTAATGTGTTATAGAAATAAGCCTGACTTAAGTTGTATTAGGTGCATAGGATCCCCTTCAATAGGTCAACACTGAAGTAATTCCTTTCCTTGGTCCATTGTTCTTGCATCAGGGAAAAGACTTGCTCTTAATTAGCGTTGTGAGCAGGTATGGCAAAAGAAAAACAACTGGGCTATCTTCAGCAGCTCTGAGCGAAAATCAGTGCTCTTTGATCACGTCTGGTGAGCCTTAAAACCAGTGTAATCTCCATCATCTGTACTCCTCTCAATGAATTTTTCTCAAACTGGTGACTTCTTGTAACCAAGGAAATCAGTGCTGATGGCAGTGATTGGTGCTATTTGCGGTGCTGACTAATTAATCTTTTAGCACCATTCAGATGAACAATCAGTGACGGTAGGCTGAGAAAATGCAAGGAGACATCCGAAGCCCAAAACTGCTACCTCGCTCAACATGCACTAAAACCTTCCAGTTCTGTTAAATTTTCCCATTTATTACACACAAAACTTATATTTTAGCTGATAAATAACAACCAGCGTTCTACTCACAGTACAGACATTGACTTGATATATATTTATTCCCGACGCGCGTCCACAGCACTATTGTGCCGCGGCTCTCATATGGAACGCCCTCATGACAAAAATGTACTTCTCTCCCAGAAATGAGTCAAAAATGAGTTATAGGTCAAAATGAGTGTAAATCCTCAAAAACTGGCAAAACGTCAGTATTTTTTCATTTTCCATTAATTGAAACATATTATTGATTAAAACATAAATATTGAAAAATGCATTGTTTGTTATAAAATAATTTTATTCTATGTCAAGATGGATTCCAAATGGATATAGAAGTGTTTCTAACCTTATCTTTCTTTATAGTAATAACCCATAGAATGTCTCTGCATAATAACAACTCTGAATATGAATGTGTTGATGCTCACAGTCTTGTGCAGACATTATTTTGGGGAAAAATAAAATGGTTGTGGAAGACTGTATAGAATTACTTTTTCCTCACTCAAAAAATGATATGAGAGAATTGATAAGGAATTGGATTGATAGGCAGAATCAACAATGGCATTGATATTGATCAAATCTTACCAATTCCCACCTCTAACCCTGAAACCTTTTGAACCTTTCACGTTCATTGTCAAGTTATTGGGCAAAACTGCTTTGAAATAAGGATGAAATACTGTATATACCAGCAGGTGGAGATTGGACGTTAGTCTTGTGATTTTCTCAGCCAGGTGTTTGACCCTTACAGCTTTACTAACGCCTGCAAGCGCACATGTCCTTGTAAAAAACAGAGCCGCACCCACAAAACACAATGTGTTCTGCCCGAAGTGTTGTGGGTCTTGTGAGGCGATTCGGGTGCGATCACGCTGCTGGACAATCGCTCCACACTGATGCAGAGAGCATCAGCTGATTCTAGAAAGAAAGAGAGTGAGCAGTAAGCAAACATCAATGCGCTCTGAACACCATCTGTTTCACTTAAAGCCCTCGGGCGGATAAAAACATTACTGTTTTTGCTGAAAAGATCATGTTGTAGTGGAGCCTGATTTTTGTTCAGATGAAGTCACACATGTTAACTTTACTATGCTTTCGGGGATGTTCCATAGACGTAATGAGGAGTGTAGCTGTCCTTACGTCTAACACATAACACATCCCTCAGTGACAAAATGCTCTTTTAGTTCTTAAATTTGCTTTACATAAAAAATCTTAGCAAAACATAAACTTCAATGCCACTTTTCATCCCTAAATGTAGGTCTATTCCCTGAAATCTGTCCCCAAAATAAGTCATCAGAAACACACACACATTACACTGTAAACTCAAATTTTCATATTTTTAAGGTCATAAATCCTACTTTTTCAAAACATATCTAACTTTCTGAAGCAAAAACATTTGGCTTCATAGGAATTATTCCATTTTCCATAAGTGAACATTTAACACACATTTTCTTCTGCTCTTTTCGTTTCTTAAATTCATTTTAAATCAATAGATGTCGCAGCAAAACGCGATGTCGAAACTCCAGCCCAATGATTATTCCTAATCCCCAAATTAATCAAACACACACACACACACACACCACTACAGACTATTTCTCTTGCTTTTCTATTTTTGTTAGTTTATAAAAATCCCATTTAAAAACCTACTTTTTTACAACAAACAACATGACCACAACATTTTACCTCATGGAAACCTTTCCACTTTGCTGATCCTCTCACAGTCTACTTTTTGAACTTGCTATGATTTACTAACCATTTGACACACACACACTTTGATGTTCTTTTAAGGGATTTCTTCACAAAACCAAAAAGAAACATGATTTTTCATCTGAACATGTAGATCCATCCCCAATGTCCAGGGGTAGAGTCTGAAATTTGTTCCCCAAAGAAGTCTAGGTCAGAAACATATACAAACATAAAAACCAAATTTTAAAACATTTATTTATTTTTTTAAAAACATTATTTCGTCATGGGAGTCATTCATATTGCTGATCCTCTCACAGTCCACGTTTCCAGATTTCCATGATAAGTAAACATTAGTTCTGATCTTTTAGTTTTCTAAAATATTTTTTAATACAAAAGTGTATCATAGCAAAACCCAGCTGGAAAGGTATGTTCATTCCCAGTGTGCAGGTGTAGAGTCTGAAATTCGTCCTTAAAATAAGTCAGAAACTTACGCTACACTACAGACTCTCCTGCTTTTCTAATTTTGTTAGTTCATAAAAACTCCATTTAAAATTGTTTCACAATAAAACAACACCAAAAACAGCTTACCGTCATGGGAGGCATTCCATTCCATCCTCTGACAGTCTACTTTTTAAATTTGCTAGGATTACTAACCATATATCACACGCTTTTCTGCTCTTTTAAGGGATATCTTCACAAAACCGAATATTTTTCATCTGAAAATCTAGGTCCATCCTCAGTATGTCCAGGTGTAGAGTTTAAAATTTATTCCCAAAAGAAGTCTAGGTCAGCAGGATAGACATAAAGACCCAGGTTATAAAAAACTGTTTTTAAAACATATCAAAATTTTTAACAACAGTAAAACTCCAAAAAATGTATTACCTGATGGGAGACGTTCCATATTGCTGGTCTCAACACAGTCTATGTTTTCAGCTTTGTATGTTTAATAGTTGTGTTATTTTACTTTTCTTAAATTCATTTTAATACAAAAGCAATTTTTTGTTTGAAAGGTAGGTTCGTTCCCAATCTGCAGGGGTAGAGTCTGATATTTGCCCCCAAAACAAGTCAGAAATACACACTACACTACAGACTACCTTGCTTGTCTTCTTTTTTTGCAACTTTTTAACAACAACAGCAAAACATTTTACCTCATGAAAGTCATTCTGTTTTGCTGGCTAGTTTTTCAGTAGGTCCTATTCTGTTATTAGAACAATTTAACAAACACTTTTATGCAATTTTAGTTTTCTTTATTTCTTAATTTCAATTTGTCAGACACATAGATTAGACTGCAGACTATCTCTCTCGCTTTTCTAATTTTAGGAGGTATAAAAACCCAAAAAACCCAACTGCAACTTTTTTACAGCAGCAAAAAATATTCTGGTCCTCCCACTGTCTACTATTTCAGCTTTCTATCATTGGAACCATTTAACACACACTTTTAGTTTTTAGTTGTAGCTCTTTTAATTTTCTTAAAATCCTTTTAATGTTAAATCTGATCTTAACAGTTCACTTTAGTGAAACTGGGTAGCTGCTTTTCCCAAATCATCCCAATCTGCAGTTGTAGAGTGTGAAATTTGTCCCCCACGATAAGCCTAGTTTAAACTACGCACCAACTCCCTTGTTTTTCTGTTTTTTTGACGCTATAAAACCAACATTTTTTTTACAAAAAATTACAAAATTACAACACCATTTTACCTCATGGAAG
The DNA here is from genome assembly GCA_032718565.1 of Distichodus sexfasciatus. Classification (NCBI taxonomy): domain Eukaryota; kingdom Metazoa; phylum Chordata; class Actinopteri; order Characiformes; family Distichodontidae; genus Distichodus; species Distichodus sexfasciatus. The sequence continues at coordinate 3,021,626 of JAVGVS010000040.1, forward strand.
CAATTCCGTTTTGCGTGTCCTCAACTTTCTATGATTACTAAACATTAAACACACACTCACACACCCACTCACACACACACACACACACACACTTGGCCGGCTCTCCCCTGGTTGTGAGGCCACAGGGAGTAGGCAGTGAGCCAGAAAGTCAGAAAGAACCCTAGAGGAACTCAGCGGCCCTGACTGCTTTTAATGAGAGCCAGACCTGAACAGAACACACACACACACAGCAGACCTTCAGTTGAACGCTAATGTGTGTGTAGAGCTCACAGGCCTCAGTCCCATTAACACACTCCAGCAAACAAAGACAAGTCAAGAGATAATGCTGTGCACTACGGGTGTAAGGGCCAAGATATACTTAACGCTCAGAGCACTTACGAGCACGCATCATGGCTGCCACACGTTCTCAGTGTTCTCTCAGCGTCCACCGAGCACGTTGTCAGACATTAATGTGACGCGTGCGCGGGTTGCAGTACCAGCAAAAATTGTGCCAAAATTTTGTGAGTGTGCAATGGAACTTCCACCAGCAAAATCTGTTGTCTGTACGAGATCAACTCAGTACTGTGTTATAAACGTGCAAAAAGCAGCCAATCACAGGCCTGGAGAAAGCTGATTGGCTGATCTGGTCTCCAATCAGGTGACTAATATTTTTTCAAGTTGATATAGAGAATAGCAACACATGTTTCCAGTACGACAGCAAAAGCAGCAACAAGAAGACGAGTTGTGAGTTATTTGAAGATTTTGGGTGTGATGTGTTCAGCCAGTATCCTAGTCTAAGGCCATGTCCACACGTACACCGGTATTTCTGAAAATGGAGATTTTCCGTTTTCGTTTTTTGTTGAATCACGTCCACACGAGCACGTTTTCAAAAATATCTCCGTCCACACGCAATCGAAAAAAACGCTGTCAAAAGCATGCCAAGTTCCTCGACATGCGAAAATTCTCTCGCCATTCTTGTGGAAGCACGAGCTCCTTTTCAAAGTTGTTCCACCATCCGCTGTTCCGACCGGGTCTCGTCCAAAACTGGCGACGATGTCAGCGGCGGGTGCTGGGTAGAGACAGTGTCTGTGTTGAAAATAATAGCATCCGAAGCTGACTCTGACGTCTATGTCCTTCATACTGGATGGACAGTAACTCTGCGCATAAGTATAAACACTGCAACACTTCTAACAAGGTTGAGAGCAGTAGTACTTTGTATACGTCGAGCGTTGTAGATGAAAACCTAATGTAGACACGGCGCGTACTGTGACATCACACGGTGTGACGCGAAATGGTCCATTTTTCAAAATCTTCGTTTTTCTTGTCCATACCTAAACGCAGAAACAAAGGCAGAGTTTTCAAAAATCGCCACTTTGGCCGGTGTTTTCAAAAACCTCCGTTTTCACTGACCCAAAACGCCGTTTACGTGTGGACGAAAGGCCAAAACGCAGAGAAAAACCTCCGTTTTCAGAAATACCCGTGTACGTGTGGACATGGCCTGACTGTATCTGTTAATGCTCCTAAATCTGTTGATCTAACGTGTTTTAATGAAGATGTTGATTTTATAATGTACAATCTGATGATTTAATGAGATGATTTACACTTCGATTAAAAGTTAGAAGCTGATGCACAGTAATGGTGTGAAAAGATGAAGGAGGAATCATGCAAGAGAGAGACCGGTCACTTCATGCACTAAATACACGCAACATTTTACGTCTTTCTGTCACGTAAAAGGTCATATTGAAACATGACTGGAATCCAATCTTGTATATCGTCTCGTCTCATGAGCCGAGTGTCTCCTCACATCCCTAATCGAAACATCAATTCAATGATCAATAAACTCATAGCATCAATAAGAAAAATTTGATCAGACAACATACATAATGTAAAGTCACTTTATATTGAACAGGAGGTCTATTTTTACTCAAAGAAAAGAGGCACAATGAGAAAATTTTAACTTTGAATAGCATGCGAATGTAGAGAAATCCCAGTGTGTGTAAATCTTCGTTCAGCCTGAATTTCAGAGATGCAGAAAAGAAGCATTTTATGCTTTAATAAATCGTCATATCACATCAGTGTGGTTCATCAGACTCTGTGTCAAACAAAAGCATGCCTCAAGGTCTGGATCTTTTTTGTTTTTTTCTCAGTCTGTTCATGTTCACCTCCTAACATCAGCGCTGTGTAACTAAAGATGTTTTATCCTTTATGCTGCAGACTTAGAAAAAATGTCATAATTGCATGTTCCATGTTGTCGTAAGGGATTAACCGTCATGCATTTTCCATGAGAGGATCTGCTTGTCTACAGCTTTTGTGCTGTGTGAATACAGGCTGTCACCAGCAGCCACTAACGGGATCCTGGCAGAAAACGAAACTCGATCTCACCTGCTGACAAACTAAGAGCAGAGCTTTCACTCTCGCGCCGCTCACGCCAACAAAGAGGACGCTAGTAGAGTCTGCGATTCGCAGTGTTGGGAAATAGCTACCGTCACCTAGCTGACCGTGTTTTAAATCCGAATACAATAATATGTTAAATGTGACTAATGTCCAACAAAGAGGCACTTTACTCAAGTCATAGTGCAACTCATACATCAGCATATAAATAATATGTGACCCTCCATGGCAAAACCAGTCGCTTGAATGGGACGACATATGACTGAGATATCAACATTCAAAGGAGTCGGGTTTCTCTTGTCACGCCAAGTGAGAAACAGAGAAATCTGCCTTTGAAGTTGACTATCGACATAGCACTCACAGACGCTTGGTGCGGTCGCGACTACGTTTGTATTTACGGTAGCCTAAGCTGCATTCACAGCCACACGGATAGCCTACCTGCGTTAGGTTAACTGGACTCGGGAGACGGAGATGGATTCCGGAGAAATATCTTCACACTAGTCAACCAGTGGATTTAGCGTAAATATTGGAGTAGAGCGGTCAAAACAGAAACTTTTAACATTCTGCTGGAATTGAATTCCTCACCTCAAGAAAGTCAGGTTTTTAGGATGGAAAGGGTAAGTTTTTCAGTGAAATTTATTCACAACAGTACAGTATAGACCTTCCACTGTTTCAAAACACTAAAAAGGGAGGTGGGCCTCGAATAGGGAATGTGATTTAACCCGTTATATACTTAGAAGGGTTATGTTAGGGCGCTTTCATACCTAGCTCGTTGTTCCGGTACTGGGAGCGCTTCCCCCCCACAGGAGGGGTTCGTTCGGACATGTGTGAACACAGCAAGCGTATGAATCAGCCGGGCTGAGATCACTTGGAGAGGGTGGTCTCAGAACGCTTGCTATCATTTCACAGGATGGTTCATTTGCAGTGAGATCACACCTTACCCACAAACCGATTCGACTATCGCAAACATATCCATGACCAAAACGCTGCACTGAGGCAACGTTGCCACTGTCAGCTGTGAACACCTTTAACTATTTCATGGGGACCAAGATGAGTGGCGGAGCTCTATGGTGCACCTTCTTGTAGTTAACCACCACTAGGTCCTTGAGCAAGACCCTTAACCCTAAGTTGCTCTCAGGGGAACCGTCCCTGAAATTAGGAATTGGATGTGGCTCTGCTAACATGGCATACATTTAAACACTGGGTATATAAACTCTGATAAACCCACCCTAGAATAACAATAAATGAAAGTACTATCAACAGTCGTTGTTGCTCCATTCTTTGATCTAAAAAGTCTCTGAGGGATTCCTTGAAATTTCCCGCAAAATTCTGACCAATCACAAAACTGTTTGCAAGTACATAGTCTTGAGGACGTGTCAGACATTAGGAGAGCACAGAATAAGCACTGCGAGTGCTCGAGTCACTACAGAAGCTCTCGGTTTCGCTAAAAGAATGCTCGTTTCACTAAGAGCGTTGGGCTTCTCACTACCGCGCTCTCGCTTCTCAGTTTAGTGTTCGCTTCGGAAATACGTCAAAGATTCAAGACCCGGATAGCTGATTGCAGAAACAATTCAAAAGCTGTCAGCGGACACAATGGAGCAGGTCAAATAAACTGCAGGACACTTTGATTCTTATTTGCTTAAAGGTAGAAATCATTATTCATTAATAAAATATTAGCCCTAAAATATTAAGGACTAATAAAATTCTAAGGTATAAATTAGGCTAGGTATATAGTATTATTAAATATTATATTTAGCTTGCTAACTTAGGGAACTTGCACTGATATTTGCTGTTATCTGGTTGAACTGTTAAGGAAATGTATGACGTCACATTCTGGGACGACTTTCTTCAAAACTTCATGTGTTCTTCAGCAACCTTGGCTTGACCTAGATTATTTGGATTTAGGTCGCAACCAGGATTTAAAATTAGGATTATGTTATTCAGTAGCAAACTTTTGAGTTTTTACATGTATTTATTTTATTACAATATAGGGTTAGATAAACTTTTGAATTTCTAAATGGTAAACATTGTGTAAATAAACAAGTTAACGCATGAACAACGTCTGGTCAGTGTCTCAGTTTGTCAAACGGTATCTTTAACACATTATCCCTGAAAAACGTACTTCTTGTGTACGTATACAGTATATAATGTGACATCTAAGTGACGTTTATTATTTAAATTACAAAGTCAAAGTAAATTTTATTGTCATCTCTGCTACATACTATACAAGTATACAGAGAGACGAGATGACATGGCTCCAGTTTTAACAGTGCAAAGAACAAGGAACAAAGAACTAATGAGGCACATAGAATAAGCAATATATAAATAGAATATAAAATATACACTTTACAATCAATAAAATAAAACATACCTTTTGTCTTGGTTCCATTCTGAAACAGCTCAATCTATTCTGCAGTTCTGCAAACAGCTATCTGGGTCTTGAATCCCTGACGTATTTTCGGTTTTAAGTACCAAGCGAGAGCGAGCAGTAAAACTGAGAAGCGAGAGCGCGGTAGCGAGAAGCGAGCACTGTTAGTGAAACCGAGCACTCGTATTGTCTTTTGTTTGATTTTGCATCGCATCTGCGCTCTTGTATTTTTGACAGTAATCTCACTGCATAGTTAAGTATATCTCTGCCCTTAAACATTCATGGAAACCAAATCAAAATAAAAAACATGGATTAGCAAGTCGCTGAAAGCTTTACCCGATAACCATTCCTCTCTAACGACTTGAAATACGGTCAGCAATGGTCATTTTTGTGAGGGTTGATAATGTAGGTTAGAGTTGGCCTTGTGGTCGGAAGGTTGCTGGTTCAAGTCCCAGACTGGTAAAGGTACCACTGAGGTAGTCATGTGCAAGGTACCGTCGCCAAGCAGTGCTCCAAAAAGGGTGCTGCCAAAAAGCTGCACACTGCTCCTTCACAGACGGGTCATTTCGTTGTGATGCACCGTGTGCTGTGCTGTGTTCACAACCAAAAATAATCACTAGTCGCCACTGTCCACATGCAAATTCTACGCCCTTGTGTAACCAACACACTGTGAACCCAATGCGTAGGACGTGAAGCACTTGCATCTTGAAAAGCTGCCATTTAAAAGTAGCTTCCACAACACTGGTGATATGTTACAGATACTTTGTGTGGTACGCTGTGAGATTACATTTTTCCACTTATCCTCTATCCCATTTTTCCATAAAAGCAAAATTTGGAAATTACGACACCATCATATTTTTTGAATGGCTTCCTGCATTTCATGTCTCTGAGGACTATTTCAGTTTAGGGGCTTTGTTGCGTCATAAATTAATTAAACACCCAGACCAAGAAACAGATGCCAGAGTTTGGCTCATCTCAGATCACTCTGGTGTGTGTGTGTGTGTGCAGCTTGAAACATCTGTTCCGAGGCATTTCAATTACAGCTATACCTCTCTGCATGGCCAGCGTCACCATCAGTCTGAGAGAGACAGTTCGGGTTTCCTCGTGAGCTTTCAAGCTGTCAGCGGGGGCCGGGGAGCAGCCAGAGACAGGGGACAGGGGGCGGGGTGGGAGATTTGGGAGAATGGCAGCTTAGAAAGAATATGTGGATCCTTCCACATTCTTTTCCTTTTCAAAATAAGAGCCAAATACCAAAAAAAGCTGAAAAAACGTACACACTATTCATTACAAACTATATATATGAATATGTAATTTTTTTCAATTCTACTAATATATACAACCTGAAAATGTTTTTGTACAACATTCGAAAAAAAAAGGCAAAAAAACAAATAAAAACCCCCAAGCCAAATACGTTTCTCCAAATAAGGCATGGACAAAATGAAAAATGCACACTCATATTCTCAAAAATTTCAGTTAGTGCTTGTTGATAACTTTACCTAATGCCCCTCCTGGATGACTAGAAATCCAGTCTGCAATTTTTGGGGCAGTTGGTAACGTATGGGTTATGGAGTTGGCTCCGTGTTTGGAGGGTTGCCAGTTAACATCCTGGAGGTACCACTGAGGTACCACTGAGGTACTCATAAGCACGGTGCTGCTCACGTGTGTGCTGCCAAGGTCTTCTAATTTTTGCTTTTTATTTGTGTATGTTCTGAATCATGCCCTGCATTGTGTTGTACCTGACCGGGGTTGTTTCCTGTAACCCATAGTTCCCTGGATCAGCCGTGAGGTCTTTCTGGTTGGGATTAAGAGGTTTAGATAATGAATGAATATTCTGAACAAATGATACTGGGAATTTTAGATGAGGTTGAAGAAGAAAAGGTTAGGTGAGAATCAGACGAGTTGGCGTATAAAATCTACAGAACTGGCAGCTGCTTGTGTGGGCGATCTGCAGCAGCAGCTCTGCTAATCCTCTTTAGATCTGTTCATCAGAGGCAGAACTGAGCAGAACTCATCCCTTAGCAGCAGGGCATCTGCTGGGCAAAAAGCAGAACAGGCTTAGGTTATACTTTGAGCGGAGTCCCTCAGGGGTGTAGGTTTGGGCCCTATAATGTTTAACAGCTCTGGAAGATTGGAGGGCATGGCGGGATTTCTGGTCTCTGGTTTCTGGTAGTGCCTACTTGTGAGTCCCTCCAAGTTTAGGTAAGGGCTTTTTGAGATTATTCAGCTTAAAATGTCTGTTTTGCAGCAGCAAAAAATGTGTTGGGGAATTACAGTGTTTTAGGTGTTTTGTTGCAACAAAGTTGTGGAAGAGAAGGGAACAAAACCAAATGCAGGGAACAAAACAACTTTGTGTTCTGAGCCATGTTGAGGTCCACCCAAGTTGGTCCTTCTGCGACGGGTGTAGTCAGGATAGGCTCGCTCATAACCCCACAGGAACTAAGCCGGTTCGAATAATGACTGACTGACTAACCAAAATCACCGTGTGTTGTGTTAACCTTTATGATAGATATTTTTGAAGGTAAGACATTTCCTGCGTCTTCCAAGCGTAACAAGGAAGTGAGTTCGCTGACGTATGGCTCAACGCTTTGCAGGAAAAAACAATAATTGGTCAACAATTGCTGAAAGGTTGCAGTAATTAGTCAAAACTGCAAATTCGGGATGAATTTGCGGGGATTAGCTGAATTTGCATCAATAGTTGTGATCGTAACATTGAGAAATCCTGGAGGGTCTGTCCAGTCTAAATAGGGCATCTGATCCAAGCAGGTAGATGGACGGTTTTGTGGAGTAATAACTTCCAATTAGTGCTAATAATAGCAGTTTAGCTACTCCTGCTTCTCAACTTTTAATAAAACGGAGTTGTAGCGCTCCCAAGGGTGACGGAGAGAAGACTGGGCAATGATCTCATTTTGATTTTTTCTGAGTTGGGACTCAGGATCAAGTCTAAACATTCAGACATCAATCTGTCCTTCCTTTTGCAATCCTGAGGCATTCCAGAAACCTGATAAGAATGAAAAATGATTTAATATCCAGGCATATGGTTCAGACGAGGTTCCGGAAGTGAAATCTTGTACTACTTATGCATTCTGCAAACCATTACCTTAGGCGCTCCCTGATGCATAATCATACACTCGCATACACTGCTTTCATTTACTTATATTTATTGCGTTTTGGATCTCAGCCTCTAGCTCATGTGCGAGTGAAACATATGGGAGCTATTTGCATCGGAGCTCTTGAGTCCTCACTTCCCCGTTTTGGTTTTTTTTTGCGCATTGGAGAATCTCCACAGACCTGTTTGCTGATTGTGTTGTGTTGTTTTCGCAGTAAGGCCCAGGCTTTAGACAAAGGCAGGCCCGTGTCTGAGTTATCAGAAAATTTCAGAGTCAGTCATGACCTTTTCAGAGTATTTCCTAAAGATGTTGTAATCTGACATTTAACAAAGTCTTGGTTGACTCTTCCTTTGGTAACATAGATAGTCAAAAACCAAAGCTTCAATAAGATAGAGCAAATAAATTGTTTGCTTTTAACCTGTTATCTACAATGGCGTATTGTAGATATAAAAGAAAAAATGGAGTGCGGTCGAATACAGATTAAAATCTCGTAGATTTGCGGAGAAAAAGTCAGACATTCTCTTAAAGTGGCAAATTTCTGAGAAAAAAACTCGCAAATTTGAGACTTTATAATCTCGGAGAATATCTGACATTTTCTTCTCGTAAATCTATGACTTTAGATTTGGAAGCCTCATTGGATGCTGGATTTCAACACCACACCAAGTAAAGGGTAACAGTGAGGTGCTCATAAGCAAGGTACCGTCACCAAACGCTGCTCTTTGGGCACTGTCAAAAAGTTAGCCACCGTTCTTTCCGGATGGATCAAATGCAGAGGGTTACATTTGGTTGAGCTGCACTGTGTGCTGTGCTATGCTATGTTCATAATGACAAATAATCAAATTATGAAGCTTTTGGGAAACGCACCGCAGAAGAATTATTTCACCTTGACTCTCCTAGATCAGTATCCCATCCGCTCCATCCTGTCCGTTCTTTTCATTTCCACACTAACACAAACCTTCATTGGACCAGGCCTTCGATGTTCTGATATTGTGCTCCAGAAACTTCCCTTTTCAGAAGCATCAACTACTATTTTATATCAATTGCAGGACTGAGGCTCGTAGTTCTGAGGCTACAGATTTCTTCTTAGCCAGTGTGACTAAATGAAGTCGTGCTCATGTGGGGAAGCTATGGGCATTTTCGCATTTCAAAGTCCGTGTAGCCTGGTCGGGACCGCGTGTTTCCAAGAATTCTAACACTGATCCTATTAATGTAACAGCAGCTGCTGTATGTTGCCTGGTTCAGACACCGAATATGACAGTTTGCTGAAGGTGGTTTGGCAGCGCGACCATGCACACTGAGCCATGTATTCCAACAAATCCGTAGGCAGATTATAGATATACTGGGAAAGCTAGCACTTTGGGTTGGCAGAGATAGATGATGATTTCATAGCTGGCACCAATTTCTCTATTAATGCACTAGTCAATTTGACAGTATGTGGCCTGAAAATTAAAACAGAAAATATTGGACGTCATTGACCAATATTTTCTTACATGTCTCCCGAAAAAGTTTGTAATGACGTTATCACCAACAAAGGTCCCGGGTTGGCGAAGAGACAACCTTTCTGTGTAAGTTGTATCTCTCCAGCATGTTTAAATAGATTTCACCGAGTTCTCCAGTTCCAACAGTCTCCTTGAAGTTAAGGGTCTTGCTCAGGGGCCCAGTGGTGGTAGCGCTAGAGGTAGAATTTGGACTTACAACCTCTTGGGGCATCTACAACTGGTAGTGTAATGGTTAGGGTGTTCACTCTGTACTCAAAAGACTGCTGGTTCAAATCCAGGACCGGTAAACGTACCTGGTACTCTTGAGCAAATTCTGCATCTAAAAACTGCCCATGTTATTTCTGTATCACCGGATAGGTCAAATGTGGGGTCACATTTTTCTTGTGATTCCTATTAAATAATTATAATTGCATAATAAGTAGGGTTTTAAAGATTCTAAATAGAACAAGCATTGATATGAATGTCCTGGTCTCTGGGAAGATATTTGTGATCAGTGGTTCAGTCACCAGACCAGTAAAAGTACTCGTGAAGATTACTCGCAGAGCAAGTACTATTTCTTTGCTGCTCTGGCGCTTCAAAAACAAGATGCCACTGCTCCTTCACCGGAAGGTCAGCTTCTGCAGAGTCCCCGCATTTGTATTTCTTTGGCATTACTCTGGTTCTACCCTAGTGCTACCACCGCTGGGCCCCTGAGCGAGACCCTTGGCCCCTAAGTCCTCTGCAGAAGACCATCTGCTGAATGCCAGAAATGTAAAGGTAGACAAATGTTGGTTTCTGCTTGAAATTGCTAAGATGATTGCTGACTTTTGACCTCTATAATGGTGTGCTCTATTTGGAATCATCTTACTGCTCTGCTGAGAGCGTTACCTCTGTCAGCCTGGGGCAATGGTGGAGTGTAACCGGCGCCCCGTGATCGAAACCGCCGGTTCCAAAACCGGGCAGTAAAGTTAGCACTGAGGTACTCATGAGCAAGGTACTGTCCCCAAGCACTGCTTCCCTTAGTCAGCTGATAGAGCCGCTGCTCCTTCACGGTTGAAAACTTCGTGTAAGGTCATTGCGTATGCTGTGTTCTGACATCAAATAATTACTCACTTTCACTTTATGCTTATATATTCTATAAAGTTGTTTCTGCACAATAATTTGCAAATAATTAAATATGTGAACATTATAAACCTGTGCCTTCACTCTGGAAAACTGGATAGAATAAAACATTGTATATATCGACATTTGGTCCAAAAAATATTGGCGATAAAATATCATCATCTAACTGGTAGCTCTGTATTTTATACATGATTTCTGGATCATGTACCTGCAGTCATGTGAGTGTGCGAGTGGCAAGGATCAGCGAATCCAGGAGGATTTTTTACCTCATACAATAAAACCGCCTTTAACGCAATAAATTCTTAACTGGATTAGGTGTGAGCGGATTACTGTAGCCTCCCACGTCCAGACCAACGCTCATAAAACCTACAAATGCTGACTAGCTGAAAGCCAGAGTAAAATTATTATTATACTTAACCCGGGTGCATCCACGGGCATGATGATGACAGCGATGATGGGTGGCCAACTGTGACTTTTAGGGCAGTCGGCAGTGTAAAGGTTAGGGAGTTTGAACTCGTGATCAGAAAGTTGCGTCAGTTAAATCCCAAATTAGTAAAGGTACCACTGATCAAGATACTCATGAGCAAGATACTGTCCATAAACACTGCTCCCCAGACACTGTAAGCTTCCTGCTTCTGCAGATGGGTCCATATGATTGGTAGCATACCATAGGGAGTTAACCCCATCATCAGAAAGGTCACCCGGATCTGAGTCCAAATTAGTAAGGTACCACTGGCTCATGGAGCAAGAAATACTGTCCCTGCGTATTTCTCCAGACTGCAAAAGCTGCCCTTCCACACGGATGGGTCAAATGCAGTTGGTACTGTACCAGTTAGGAAGTTGACCCCATGATCGGAAGGTCACCAGATCAAGTCCCAGACTAGTAAAAGTACCACTGAAATTACTCATGAGCAGGTGCTGTACATAAGCACTGTCTCAGACACTATGTCCACTGCTCCTTCACGGATGGGTCAAATGCAGTTGGTAGCGTACCAGTTAGGGAGTTGACCCTATGATCGGAAGGATGCCAGATCAAGTCCCAGACTAGTAAAGGTACCACTGAGGAACTCATAAGCAAGGTATATTATGCAAGCGTTGATCCCTGGGGACTCACCAAAGGGTGAAATGCATTTCGTTGTGGTGCACATGTTCCATATTGTGGTGTGTTCACAGAGGTTTGTTGTAGGGGACCGGAGGTTGTTGGTTCAAATCCTGAACTGGTAAAGGTACCACCAAGGCACCAGTGAGCAAGGTATTTTTCCCTTCCTGCTCCTACACAGATGGTTCAAATGCAGGCATCATTTGATTATGGTGAATTTTGCTGAGTTGCATTCACAATGACATATAATTTCACTTTCTAGTCTAGTCTAGATTGTGAGAAGAGGAAAACAACAGTGTCTGTCAAAGATGCGGGCTAAGACTTTTTTTTAAACCATACAGGAAGCGAAGAGTCGACCACAGCGATCCACAACAATAGAGACCCATAAAATCCCCCTGCACACACCAAAACAGGATGTTTTTCTTAGTTCAAATTGAACACCTGCCATTTTGAAATATAAGAAATTTACACACTGGAAGCTCTTGAGAGGAGAAAAGAAACATATGACGTGAGCAACACTAAATACAGTTGACAAGGTTAGCCGAGGTGGATGTTATTAAAAGGGTTGTGTTAAGGGTTGAGTGTAGGTCACATCTCAACTTTTATATTAGAGTTGGCATGAGAGAGCATCTCTAGAGTTGGGTAAAAAAAAAAAAAAGCGCTGGACATGGATAGTATATTGTAATGTCATTTTTAATAAATAACATATTCAAATGTTTGATGCAATACATTCATGTCATATATTTCTAACATATACAAAGAACATATCAATGTGAGTGCATTGATACATTATTTTAAAATATATTAAACATATTATCCCATAAATTTGAGCGTCCACGGCAAAACCAGTATTGTTCCTAGAAATAGCGTTTATATTCTTGATGAGGGTAAAATTGTGGATTTTACATTTTGTGTTTTAAACAGTGGAAGGTCTATATTGTGCTGCTGTGAATAGAATTTTGCTAGTATTGCCTTTCCATCCTAAAACAGAGACTTTCTTGAGGTGAGAATTCAGATATTGATATCTCAGTCATGTCGTCATTCATTCCATATAGGTATCGTTTGACTTGATTTATGACCTTTCATGAAAACATAACTCCAATTTTGAAAATTGCGACAATGACTGGTTTTGCCATAGGTCTGAAAAATATAGACAGAGTATTGTTAACAAATTGCCATATATATTTTACAGATCAATGTTATAGTTTTTTTTTTTATATATTAACTCATGCATCATGTTGCAAGTGTTAAAACAAACAAATGCATAAACATACATATTTAATGATAATAACAATCTTTGGAAATCCACAAAATGCAACTAAATGCTGTTAGAAAAAAGTTTTTTTAAATGAATTAATATAAATAAGAATAAGCCATATATATATATATATATATATAATACATATATATATATATATATATATATATATATATATATATATATATATATAACAATTTAAAATATATTATATATATAGAATATGTTGGTATGTGGTAATTATTATTGTGTGTGTATGTATTGTGTGTGTGTGTGTGTGTGTACACATAAAGATGGGGCAATTAAATTTAACTAGTTGCAGTTAATAAATAACTGATGAAAGAAATGATGGTAAATTAACCTTAGAAAAGAATGTTGTCACTGTGTTCAGTATATTAATATATATTTTATTCTTATTTTTTAGTTTTTTTAGTTTATCATAAGATTTCTAAATTCTATATTTTGATTTGTATACTCTTAGGATGTTTCAGTGTTAACTTCACTTCATGTTGTACTTGTATAGCTATGTACGTGATGAATAAAGATTCCTGAATGTTGTATATGTTGAATGTTATATATATTTTTGTTATATATACTGTATATAATCCTTGGATCTGGAGTTGGGATTTGCACGCCATAAAGCTATCAGCCCGCTTCACTTACACAAGGAATGTCTCTCTTTGCCTTGAGCTGTTTCCGGCAGCCAAATGAATGTATACGTGGACTTTCGTGCCACTGTGTGTGCTTTCGTTTGTATGTGTGTGAGTGTATGAGGATCGCAGTGACATCAGTGTGCAGTGAGTATGGGTGTGTTTTGTTTTCATGCGTGTGTGCATGTGTTTCCGAGCCACTCCAACGGCCTCTTGATGACATACGGCCCCAAACGTCGTGGCTCTGCTGTTTTACTCTTCAGCCTGATTTTTTCAAGCTCTGCAGTGCACCTCACCACTTGTCTTAATTTACCTCTCATGGCTCCACTTTCACAGTCTCTTCAAGTTATGTTTGGCTCCTGGAGACGAGAAATCCAAATAAGAGGCCATCGGCTGGTAAATCAGGCCGGAATAAATAGGTTCTGGGTCTCATCGTTCATCGGCGATGCTGCACTCTTCATTTGACATAAACGTCAAGAAATAGTTTGCAGCAGAGTCTCATCACTGTGATGTCATTGAAAGAGGGTGGCAGGCGGCATAGAAAAAAGTCTCTGTTTTCTGATGCGTTTGCCTAGAGTAAAGTCACACTTTTGTCAAAAAACAATAACAAGCGTGAAAACCGGTCCTGTACTGCTGGAATAGAAACAGCAAGTGGTTATTGTCATTGTGAACACACCTTTAGTGCACCCTATATGACCTCTGCATTTGACCATCTGTGGAAGGAGCAGTGGGCAGCCTGCTGAGAGGCGGCGTCTGGGGAGCAGTGCTTGGGGCGGTAGCTTGTCATAGATGCCTCAGTGATATCTGCCGGTTCTTGAATTCGAACTGGCACGACCTGAACGCTTACCCGTCACTATCAACTGCGAAGTCATTGTAATGAAATCTCTCTATGGTAAAGACTGCTCACTCTAAACACATTGGCACCTAACCTGATTCAAACCAAAATCCAAGCACCAGCCGCACCCTCTTTCTTCATATTTCAATCATTTTTGTTGTTGATTTAATTACATGAGTGTTTAAAACTTTTGGGGTGACATCAAATCAACAAGCTGGCTTTCATGGCATCGCCGTTATCAGCATCCATAGCCGTCTCCCAGAAAGCAAACAATAACAAACTGATGGCTGCCTTCTCGCTTCGAACTTCAGGAATAAAACCTCTACACACACACCTGCAGGGGTTGGTCTGCCTACGACTTTGCTGTGTGATGAGGGTCCCCGAGGCATATGGTCGACTGGTCTGACGTGGTGGCAAGCCCCAGCATGGTGCCAGACATACGCATAAAACGGAGAATGTGGGTCTCGCTGTGATGCAAGTCTGGTTCTCCTGCCCCAAGATTCAGGTTTTCCCAAACCAAGTACGCCTGGTGCAACCGATTAGGTAATTAACAATGTCTAATCAAGGTGTGTTGCTGCCGGAAATACCGAATCTGTGCAGAGCATTGGACCTCGAGGATCAGGGTTGAGAAAAGCTGGAATAAAGTATAGAATGCCTCTTTGCCTATCTCTTGTAAAAATATAAATTTACTTTTAAACCCACCTCATTTAAAAACGTATCCTTGCTTCTAATAAGATTCTGAAAGAACGAGGTGCGTCACTAATTTTAGCCAGCTACGCCGCAACGCTTATTATGACTATTAAATTGGCAGGAAGCGGATTGCAAGATCAGTCAACTCTATTTCCTCTTTATCCTGTTGATACTTGATGAGGAACAGCAAAGACTCATCGTGGCCTCTGACTGCTCAAGCCCTTCGCTCTAATCTGACCCACGCCCTAATGGGCTTATTGGGAGATACCGAGGCCTAAGAGCTTTAGTTCAGCTCTGCCTTTGTGTGCTCCTGGGCAGAAGTGTGTGTGTGTGTGTGTGTGTGTGTATGTGTGTGTTTGTCTGTATGTGTGTATGAGGTGGGGGTTTGTGTCTCAGCATGGCTTATCTCAGATCAGACGTTGTGGAAAAGCAATTTTGATGTCTGTGAATCCTGCAACATCACTTGCGTTTTTCAGCTCGGTGCCTGAACACACAAGCTGCAACTAAGCAAGTTTCCCAAAGTTTCAGTGTGTGATCCTTGCTTGTGTGCTTCAAAGTAAACAACATAGTGACCTGATGTGTGACAGTCCAACCCTATACAGAATTAAATATATACTTTATAATAGAAATGCATGATATACATATGTCTAATTCACATGTAAAATGCTGAATATTCATCAAATACCAGTGCATTACCAATTGTGTTTAAATCTGTATTGTATTGTTTTTAATGTTATATTAATTTATGTATGATGTTGTCAGGATTAGATCAAGCTAATTCATTGACAGACATTGGTAATGTAAATTACATTGATTCATTCATTTATTATCTGAACCGCTTAACTAACTGAAGTGCAGAGGACGAGGCCTATCGAGCATTACAGAGTATGGAGAACAATCCTGGGCACATGCCAACACACCACAGGGCACACACCTTAAAAAATGTTGGAAAATATGCAATATGCAACTAAACACTATTAAAGTAAAACTTGTCATTAAAACAAGTTGAAATAAATATATTAATGTATTTGAATATATAAAGTATATACGTTTGTCTTTGTACATTTTGGGTATATTTAAGTATGTTGGTTTTTTATAGGCGATATATAGTATGTTGAACCTTGTATTAATTATTGCAGTGTATTTATAATTGGATGCTCAGTGCTTGGGGGAACATTACCTTCTCATAGGTACCTCTGGTACCTTGCAGTCCAGAGACTTCAACTTGGTGACCTATCTATCTATCTCTCCTTTTCCTCCTCGTCTCTCTCTCTGCTTGGCAGTGGGATATATAACAGCTGTGATAGCGCCTGTTATGGCGTATACCAACAAAACAGCACCTGAACTAATTGAACTTTTTGCCTAATGCCTTCCATCCTTCTGTTTCCAGGTGCTTCACATTCCTTCTGATTCAAAAGTGTCTCCGTTCAGTTATCCAGCTTACATGTCTGCTTGCAGGAACCAGAGAGAGATAAAGAGAGAGAGTTTGAGACAACAGCTCTTAGTTTAACCATATGCTGCTTTGGCGTGATCGCGCCTTTAAAGGAAAAGAGTGGAATGAGAAGCCTCCTGAACTCTGCTTGACTTCAGGAATAGAAAAAGAAATCTCAAAGCAGTTGAGGATGAACAGTGATTTAAGATCAGACAGCCATACCACCACCTCCTCTTTCCAATCTGTCTCAATCCTCCTCTTGTTTCCCTTCAGTGTCCAAAGCAATGATAATCAAAAGCAGAGTACTGAAGATTCAATATTTGAAGTCTGTTATTTCATCAGCAATGGAAACAAATAAGAGGAATAAACCAAACAGTAAAACAATGCCGTCGCCGATTCTAAAAAAATATTAGGAGATGCATAAAAAGCCAAAAAATATTAAACAACCTGGAGGTATTCACTAACCATGCTTAGAAGAAATGTAATGTATAACCCCACTTATATGAGTTTTTGATACAATCTGACCTTCACTTATTTTATTATGAATTTCTTTACCTAGTAGAGTTGGCAGACCCTACCTAAACCGTGTGAGAGACCAGGGTATTCATCAAAGACCGAGACAAGACCGAGACCAGGGTGTGTCAGAACCCGGTGGGGTTGAGACCAAGTTAATGTCAAGACAGGCAGAGACCGAGACCAAGGGTAATGATAAAGGCGAGGCAGGGCGAGACAAGTGTCAAGACGAAGGCAGAGACCCGAGACCAGGGTGTGTCAAGACGAGGCAGAGACCCGAGACCAAGGTGTGTCAAAGACCGAGACAGACCGAGACCAAGGTAATAATGTCAAGAAGCTGAACAGACGAGACAGAGTGTGTCAAGACGAGGCGAGACGGAACTAAGGGTGTGTCAAGGCTGAAGGCAGAGACCGAGACAAGACCAAGACCAGAGTGTGTCAAAGGCTGAAGGCAGAGACCGAGACAAGACCAAGACCAGAGTGTGTCAAGAACCACGAGCGAGACCGAGACCAAGGGTGTGTCAAGACGAGGCAGGAACCCGAGACAGGAATGTGTCAAGAACCGAGGCAGACGAGACAAGGGTGTGTCAAGGCGAGGCAGAGACCGAGACCAGAGGTGTCAGTGAGCAGAGACCGAGACCAGGTGTGTCAAGGCAGGCAGACCAGCAGAGACAGGGTGTGTCAGACGAGACAAGACAGAGACCAAGGTGTGTCAAGACCGAGGCAGACCAAAGAAACAGGGTGTGTCAAGACGAGGCAGAGGGCCAGAGACCAGGGTGTGTCAAGGCGAGGGCAGGAACCGGGGCTCAAGGGAGTAATGTCAAGACTGAGAGCGAGACCGGGAACCGGGGTGTGTGTGTCAAGACGAGGCAGACCGGACAATGCGTTTTACCACATGACAAACCAGAGTGGAAGATGCAAAGCCCTAAGCAACATTCCAGGTATTTATTCAATATTTCTCTCTTCCATATCCTATAATAGGAAATCGCCACTAGTGATTATCAGCACGCCAGTCATCATGTGTTAAACTCAACAAACCTGATGAACACTCCTCAAGACCAAACTTACTGTGTTATTGACACAGGATTTGGTGTTAATGCGCAGACATTCTATGGCTTAGTGCTGTGAAGAAAAATAAGAGTTAGTACTTGAATGGAAACAGCATTTGGTCTCCTATCTGGATAGAATAAAATTATTTGGTAACAAAATAATACATTTTCTCTATATTTATTTTCCTTTTGATTCTTGCTGAAAATATGTTCACCAATCAATTGATACTAAAGTTTTGGGAAATTTTGAGCCTATAAAATGAGCTGCATTTTGGCCTTTCTGGAAGAAATACATTTTTGTGCATGATGGCGTTCCATGTGAGAGTTGCGTAATCGTCATTTACACTACGAATAATATAATTAGCGTTTTCTTAATTACTTCAATTTTGTGCTCAAATTATTTAGAAAATAATTTCACTTATAAATTGAAATATAATGTCCTGTAAATTGTCCTCTCATAGTCTTTTGTGATTCTGGCCAGTATGTGTGTAGTTTCTACTGTAAAATAAAAGGGATTCTGAGTTATTAAACACTAATTAATAAACAATACAAAATACCTGCGTCAGTCTCAAAAGAGTTTGACAGAGTCCATAATAGAGACTGAGTACAAATATGACAGAGTCGAGACAAAGACTTTTTATAAACTGGTCTTGAGACCAGACTAAGTACTTCCTAGATAAAAGAACAGATATTCAACTCTTTAAAGGACCTCTTAAATAAATTGTATTGTATGCTTATTGGAGCTTTCTTTGAATTCTACAACTATGCGATATTATACTTTTAAATAACTTTCTTAAGAACAAATTTAAGAAAAAGCTGAAGAAAATATTGGTAGATAGGGTAATTGGGTACGACAGCAGCACTCTATAATGAGTCAGAAATAAGCCTCATTCATAATGCTGTTTCAGAATAATTGTGTCATTTTAGTCATGTGGTCCACATACTCCGTACCAGGCACACACACATTGTCCCATATTTTACCTAATATCAGCATAAAAGACATCAGACCATTCATCAACAATTCTGCAGCAAAATACATCAGCAAGATAAAAGTGTATGACCATATGTGTATGGAACAGCATCTCTCTTAAGAAAGCAAGTGGTGCTTCATAACGGACCTACACCCACCCACCACACACACACACACACACACAAAACCAAATACTGATAAATACATCTCTGCACAAATTTGAAGATCTTGGAATAAGTAGAAAAGCAGAAAGGCAGGTTTGCTGTTGGAATCGGGCAAATATGTCCATGGCGTGTTTTTCAAGCATATTTAGACGCTTTGGAAAACCTCTGTATCCTCCTCTGTGATGTAAGTTTATGTGAGTTACAGCTCCAATATATACAAGGCTGTAGGGAAAAGCAGGGCAAACATTTGCCTTTTTGATTCATCACTCATTCAAGCTTCAAATGTGTGTAATTCCTCTGCACTGGGTATTAAAATATTTTGCTGCTGAAGTTATTATGTAAAGTCTTGGGCCTCCTTATTCTTTATATTTTGCTAGGTAAATCAAGTACAGTGATTTATTGCAACATGTGCAAACTTCCATAGACATACTAATCCTCAACCCTAAGTATATATCGACAGGTTTCAGAAAAGTATGTTGCAATAGCGTAAGAGGAGGATCTGGCAAGTCTCAACATAAATGAGATAATATAGAATTCCTAAATCTTTCACCATTACTGCTTGTGTCCTAATCCCTGCGCTCCTCCTTGTGGATATCATGGGCCTTCTACAAGCTTGTGTGCTATAAAAGTCATGGTTACTGCCTCCAATCGGCCAGATCTGAGACAAGGGAAATTCTCTCAGCTCTCCAGCCTCCCGCTTCACCATGAGCTGCATAATCACACCATTAGCCTCAAGTTACGGCCCGTGCTCTCTAATTCACACCACACACACTGATGACAATTCCACTCTCCAGTCCTGACAGCCTCAGTGTATTCTATATCAAGTAGAATCATCTTAAATTGCCGTTTTGTAGTTGGAATCGTAAACAAAAACATATAGAATATGATCACAAATGTTCTCAGTGCTGTGTGCATTGTGTGATTTTATTTATTCTGAACTAATGGTGTGTAAATAAAAAAAAATAAAAAAATAAATTAATAAATTACAAAAGCATATATAACTTGGTACTTTTGATCATATAGTAGACATATTTATTCACTTATTTATTTATACATTTACGATCACAAGTTCTAAGTATTATACAATTTTTTGACATTTTATCTATTCTGAAATACCCAACCTTAATAAATAAATAAATAAATATTTAAATAAATAAATATTTAAATAAATAAACAAGTAAATAAAGCATAAAATAATAACAAAAGCATCTAGCACAGGAGAATTTTCTGATCATGTGTCATTTGTCAATTATTTATTTCTTTTATCTATTTATTCATACATTTAAACAAGAGCAGGAGGAAACCGGAGCACCCAACCCACGCAAACACAGGGAGAGCATGCAAACTCCACACAGAAGGATCCTATGGCTGTCACCGGGGTTCGAGCCCAGAATGTTCTCGCTGTGAGGCGGCAGCTCTAACTACTGCGCCACCGTGCCGCCTGATTAGTTTATTTATTTATATTTATCTACACATTAAAGTAAAACCACAAACGCATATACCATATGTTCACAAAAGTTCCCAGTACTTTTTGACCGGCTCTGCTTGAATTTTGTATCGTAAATTACTTACAGAGTTATATTCTGGACAAAAGGCAATACAATAATGTCTGTTCCATTTTAAAGTGGGTCGGGCAGTAGGAGGAAGGAAGAAGGAAAAGGAAAACGCCATCACAGTTAGACAGCCACGACCATGTCTTTGAACACAGTTCCGCTCATTGTAAGGAACTAAATAGTGCCGATGCTCTACGGAGGAGTTCTAAAGGTTTGGGATTGTGCAAAAGGATCTCTTTGTGAGACTTGGCCTTCCTTATGCCACTCTCGTGCCCTGTAATTACTTGGCAAGAAGGTTAGGTAGAGTGGCAGAGGCTGGATTTAGGGAGGATCAACTTTAAAGTGTGTTTTCTTACATAAAGCCTGTTGTGTTGAAACTTTGTGCCACATCCACACACACACACACAAAGGTGTGTGTGAGTCAGTGTGGGTTGTGCTTGTGGAAATGAGCTGCCATAATAACACACCTTACATTCCACCATGCGATGAACGCTGGCAGGAGGAGGGCGATTAAAATACATTCACAATATAAAAATGTCTGAACTGCCTTTTATTTCAGCAATAATTTACAATAATACATTGGAAATGTACCTTTTGTATAAAAGTCTCTGTTATGACCAAATATTTTACATAGAAAAACAATTTCTTAGTCAAGGTTTAAGCCTAGTCCTAAACTAGTTTTGAGATAGAATGGTAAATCATCATTGATACTACAACTGAGTCCAAGACTAGGCTTAATCCATGAGCAAGAAACCAGAGTTAAGAGTCTAATTTTGTATTTGCAGACTCAACGGGCCTATTTACCAATTGTTCTTCAGATGAAATTTGCATGAAGATTCTGCCATTGACCAATGTTTTCTTAAGATTTGCATCTAGGTAAGAACAGACACTACAAAGAGCGCACTCTTGCACAAATCTTATTGTATTCCCATCAGCTCATAATAAAGACCAGGGTGTTCCTCATATGTTCCTCACATCATTCTCACATTACCCTAGTTATGTAAAAAGGACATTTCCTAAAAAACTGATTGTGTTTTTGAGATGTGGAAGCTCAGACAAAAGCTTACTGTAGTAAATAATTGTTGTTATTTGTGTTATGTTGAAAGCACAATGGCTGGCATTGCTTTGGGACTGAATGAAGGCTGGCCTCACTGCTTATGAGAATGCACAGTAACCATCATGTAACCACAGTCACTGCAGGACAGGAACCTGGCGGATACAGAGCAGTCTTTTAAAACTGTTGAGTCAACGTTCGCTCTGTATTGGACAGGTTCTTACCCTACGTGTCTCGCTACACTTAGATCATTTTTCGGCTTCTGAGTCGTTGGTGGTTTGCTTATTGAAGTAGTTACTCAAATGTGTCTGCTAGATATTACAAATGTATAAATAAACCAAGTTCCAAATGAAACACAATATTGTTGGCAAATGTTGAGAACTTTCCCAATGTTAATCTGAGGCTCACATTTGGTCATTTTTGGGAAATCATGTTATAATACGCTGGGAAATGTTTTTCATAACATCAAAAAAATTCTAGCAAGTTCAACATAATATTTATTTATGGTTTTCTTAAAAAATCCCATAATTTAAGGCATCTCTGTTTTACCTCAATTCTCCAACTCTCATCTTTCTAGTGAGTATGTGAAACACTTTGATGGAATTTTAATTTCTGATTCTGTTTCATTTAGAACTGTGTGTGTTTGAGCCATCAGTGAAGGAGCAGGGAGCAGCTAACATGGGCAGCGCCTGGGGAGCAGTGTTTAGGAACGGTCCCTTCTCATTAATACATCAGTAGTACCTTTACCAGTCTGGAATTCGAACCGGCGATCACGTTCTGATCATGTGATGAACGCCCAACCGTTAACGCCCCTCTAATAGTTCTGATGATTGTCAATGTTATAATGCAGTGTGTGCTGTGTCATAAAACACCTCTGATGTGGACTGTTTTGTATAGAAGTGGTCAGTGTCAAATATTTGAAGGACACATAAACTTTGCCTTGTTAAGAACGTCACTTTAGGTCAGATCTTCAGAATGTGGGTGATAAACAGAGAAGTATTTACAGTTACACACACTTCTGTAATCCTTAATCCTCTTAGAAAACTAGAGTCTCTTTTGCAGGACACCCTCTGCAAACATCCTGACTCATGCTGGGCTGAACCCACAGATCCAAAATTATTATTACACTAAAGGAATGTTGATGTTAATAGACAAATGCAAATCAATATCATCCAATATAATGATGAAGTCAAATATTTGTGGATTTCATGAGGACTAGACTAGAAGTGAAATGAAAAATATACATTCATCTGAACAGTAGGAATTTCCTACTCAGTTATCAGGCGCTACAGTGCTCTACTGTATGTCCACTCACTATGATCCTAGGTATTAATCCTCTTACATAATACACATCATAAATAGGACTGCATGCGCTATTTCCCAACGCAAATGACATTACTAAGACGTTTTAGCGGATATGTGCATTTGAATTTTTCAGACATCCATATGTAAACTAAATGGCTCGAGTATGTTCAGAAACCATGTGTCTTCTTTTTATTTTGCATTTATATTGTTCTTTTTATTTGTTACATATTGTATACAACATTAAGACTGAACGAAATATTGAATATATTTCTTGTAACACAACTTTTTCTACATGAGATGTAGTAAATGCTTATATATACTAAAAATTCACTGTTAAAACTGTTAACCCACTGGCACTGAACCACAGCCATAGGCCTACAATCGGGTAGGTCTGTACATATAACAATGAGCTCTGGTAGTGTTGCAGCAAATCTGCCCTGCAGCAAATTCATAATCAACTTATACTGATGTGGCAAAAAAATACTGAATCTGTAACTTGCCACAAAGGAACTGGCAGTAATTTCACAACACATCACAACTGGGTTGGGGTTTTGGCTGCTCAAATGGTTGGGGTTTAAGCTGCAGATTAGTTGCTCTGCAACCTGTCCTGTGGTTTAAGCTCATTTCGTGGAGGGCGGAGGGTTTTTTTTGCAGAGTCGATAGAACATCAGCTCTCTCAGCTTTGGAGCTTTGACATGACAATTTTGAGATAACAAGAGAAGACTTTGATATGTTTGATATTATTTATTCTGCTTTTATGCTAGTTTTGGATAAAGTTCAAATGGAGACAAAACACAATAAAGTGCATAATTTTTAACCTATTCACCCAGTGAGTTGCCTTCCCGCCACCTACGTACAAGCCACAGATGGAAGTGTTTTTCAAAATAAAACATCCTACGGACTGCGATGGTCAAAAAATATTTACATAGATTTTTTATGGCTTGGCACAAAATGATCCAAGGTAGGGTGCCCAGATCTCCTCTTTTTCAGATCTAAAAAAAGTGAGGATTTTATTTTACCTCAGCCTCAAACATTCTAGCATAGGATTTGCGTTGCACTTTCCTGATGGTTTTCCAAACTAGTTATTTCGACCCTCCCCCTTCTCACTTCCACTCACTTTTCTTATAGCCTTACTGCATAAATCGAGTGGATATGAGTGGGGGAAGGGCAAAGTACATAAGACGAATTGCCACC
Organism: Distichodus sexfasciatus; assembly: GCA_032718565.1. Lineage (NCBI taxonomy): Eukaryota > Metazoa > Chordata > Actinopteri > Characiformes > Distichodontidae > Distichodus > Distichodus sexfasciatus. Next base: position 3,045,837 of record JAVGVS010000040.1, read on the forward strand.
CGTGGAGTAAACTAGCGCATACCCCCCACCCCAGCCCACTTCCAAGTGTCCTCTTTTACACAAACTTAAATCTGTTCACCTTATTCCAAACCCCAGCACTGGTCCGAGGCCTGGTGGTTGGGGATCGTTGTTCTATACAGATCTACTCTTTCCAATTAGAGCTATTCGAGTGAATCTGTAAATTTAAAATATGTGACCCCGCCTGTGAAAACCCGGCTAAAATCGCCAAATCTATTTATGAAATAAAGAGCGTCAAAGTAGTTATAGCGAGAAAAATGTCAACAATATGCCATATGAGTTTATTGCAGTAAATTATGTTATGTACTGAGGTTTTCGGATGTAATGTTTGAAATGTAATTTCTAACAGGATAAATAGCGAAATTCGTGATTTTATTCACCTTACATTTCCATTTTCCACCGGAAAATACCAGAGGTTGGCTTCGTAAACATTGCTTTTCTAACGTCTTTGGGATTACTTTATGTGCAAAAACAACTGGTGATTTGGGTGTTATTCGGTTTAGGAACTACTGTTCTATCATTATAAAGTGCATACAGACATTAAGATCAATGTGTATCCGCGGCAGTCACGTCAGGTAAAGAGGAGGTAGAAAAATTGCGACTTTAGCCGGGTGCCGCTTTCTGTGTGTGTTGCTTTGTGTCACTGTGTACACATCAGAAACAGTGCTTTGTTTTCGGTAGATGAATGTTTTGTCAATCTAACCAGGCTATTTCATCGACATTTTATGCTTGGTATCTCTCAAAAAAAAAAAAAAGACTTCGACGCTAACTCTGAGGTAATTCTGAGGAAATTTTTTTTCCATCCCCCATGGCGACGCCAATAAGCAAGGAACGGAAGGTAGCCAAGTGTTTAAGCATGCTTTTTCGCCATGCATATCATAATAAATAGACCCATTTTCCAAAAGTATCAGAATTTTTCCATAAATGTGTCATATATCACTTGAAATGGGAGAATGTAAGCTTTAATTTGGTATATGACACACAGTCAGGATAATTATGGTTCAAAGATGCATCAGTGTTGAAAATATGTGTGTTTTTACATTGAAATTTCTCAAAAACCTGTTTTTCTGAGCCTGTAATTTGCCAAATCTTTGACATGGCCTTACTTGGTCAGTATTAAAGATATCAAGGTGAAATTTGCTGAAAATGTTCTTTAAATTATGTAGAATTATTTTATGTATAAAACAGAGAAGTTGCCCAAAAATGACTTTAGCTGGGTTATCATAGGCAGGGTCACATATATATGTATATATATCGTTACAAATAAATATCGCGATGTCGATGTTTGTCCCGGTATTGCGTCACGGCGCTCAGTGTCCGGGCCTCAGCGCGAGGTGGGGGAGGGTCACGTGTGTACACAGTGCAGCTCGAGCCGTAGTAAAGCCGCCGCCGTCCTGCCCTCTGGAGAACAGCAGCAGCAGCAGCAGCGTGCAGATCCGCGTCAAGTCCCAGCCTCGCCTCGCCTCACAGCAGCGCTTTAATCCAGCACTTTCCCCCCTCACAACTTCGGCTTCGGCTCCACAACGCAAAGCTTCATCTTTCGGGAGACATTAAAAAAAAAAGGTTTTCTGAGGAGAAATGTCGATGGAAATACGGCAGAACCCGATGCCTCCGTAAGGTCGCTCGCCGAGCCGAGAGAACGGACGTTCGGTGAGTGTTCGAACTTACTACGTTTACTAGGTAGAACTTTTTTTTCGCTTTCACTGGAGTTTTTACACGTTTTTAACCCAAGTTAGGTTGTAAACGGGTGATTTGAGGAGGAGGAGGAGGAGGAGGAGTGGGGCTAGAGTAAAAGTTGTAACGCCGCTCCTGGCTTCTGGTTGGATCGTAGTAATTTTCGGACTTGTTTTTAACGGTCACGTCGCGCTAGTCCTCAAGCGTCAGCGCCATTATCGGTACCGTTTTGATAAAAAATGCCAGACTTTTTCCCTCATATATTTCAGTTCACCGACACCGTTTATCCCTTTTCCACGTCGGTCTGGACTGTAACCTACATTTTCTGTGGTTGGGTCTGCGGATTGTAAAGCTCTCAACTCTCCTCACCTGTCTTAAAGCGCCTCTCGTCGGCATTAGCCTACATTTGAGAAGCTAAATCCCGAAAGAACACCTGAGAGATTTAATGAGAACCTTATTTCCCTCTCAGCACAGATGAGACGAGTTTTTGTAGTAATAGACACATTCATAAAAAAAACTCTGCATACAAACTTCAGACAAGAACTAAATGTGATGTTGTTGCAGTAATATAATCTGTAAACATCCTTTAGCAAATACCACATCCGCCCCAGTGCTATATATGTGTGTGTGTGTATATATATATATATCCCTAAACTGGACCCGAATTACAAGTTTATTAACTTCATCATCAGCAGAAGGTTCATATAAAGTCAACACAAGCTTTTCGCCTCACAACAGCTCATGTGTTAATACAATGCAAGCTTTTATGTGTTGAAAATGATCAAATTTGGCAAAAAAAGTTATATATTCTGAAGGTCTGTGGGGTCAGCTGACACCCCTTGGCTTATTATTAGCACCGTGGTGACCAGGGTTGTGTAAATTGGTTAAATAATATTTATCCAAAAACAAAAGCAGGGTTTTTAAACCAAATGATGAATAATTTCTTTTTGGAAAGAATGAATAATTTTATGAAGATTGAAAAGGAGAAAAATAAGTGTAAAGCACTCCTAGAACTTTATATTAGTTTAAATGATGTTAGATCAAACAGACTTTTAGTAAAATTAGCGATGGAAATAAGGTGGCGAGTTTTCCTGTTTTATTTTAAGTTTGTTTTACACAATTTACATGAACTGCGATGTAGGATTTTCTCATGTGAAGTTTGCTGACATCTCAATAATGATGCTATATATAGAGATATATAGAGTAGCCTTAAAATGCTAACTTTAAACCGGCATTACATTTTTCAAGGTATTATGTCTGTATTGTTAATTATAGTCTTTGTGGTTGACTCACTTAAGTTTGATCTGTCAGCCTTGTTCATGGTGTCTTCAGTCTTACAGAATGTAAGCAGAATTCATTAACGCTACAGTGTAACTCAGATTCTTGTATGTAGTCTGATTACACAGAAAATTGTTTAAAGATTCATTATCCTCATCTGAAATATTGTTCCAATATTTAGCCTGGGTGGTGCATTGCTCTGTAGACTTGTTGCATGTCTTGCCAAGCCGGTTTTGTGTTGAAGTGTTTGAACTGCCCTGGGTGGTATTTGATATAAGAGATAATATTTTTTCTGAAGTAAAGCCAATTCCTTGAACAGTATTCTTTTAACATTATCACATTATCGCCTCTGACCAAACCAAAGTCAGGCTTTTGACTGCACCAAGCTGTTTCCCAGTTATAATAGGTCTATTGCAAATGCTCTTCATATTTCAGCTGTTGCTAACTACATTGTTAACAGGAATTTTGCCTTTTGACCCCGACTCTAAAAGTGAGGACCATCTCAGAGGGAGGTGGTTTTGTTCACGGCCACCTCAAGACGTGATCTTGTGGCACACATTTGTGGTGCACGCGTGACGGACCGTGTGCTTGTCAACACATGGCAGAAATTCACGAGACGTCATGTGAGACAGCCCAGGGCAAAGCTGAGGACACTCAAGCATGCGCTGATGTACACAGCAACTTATGTAACACAAATACACCGTTCCACCAGGCCGTTAACGTTCTTCTCTGACAATCATGAGAACTACTAACACTTTGCTTATAAGTAGTCGGTATTAATTTTAAACCACACAAATTCAAATATATATTGCTTATAAAAATAGATGATAGTATGTTGAAATCAGGACCCATCACATAAGACTTGCCCTGGATAATGCTCTTATTGCTTGTAGACAGCTTTAAATTGTAGGGATTGGGCAAAGTTAGATAATGCCTGGCAGTATGTTTGTGCCCTTTAGATATGTAAATAATATATGAGTTTTCATAACCAGTTAAGTTTCTGCTCAAAGAATCTGTCATCATTTTCCACATCTGTCAAACCACAGTCTGCACTAAAAAGACAGAGAGCATCTTTGAGCATAAGGGTAGATGCAGTTCTGCTTGTTTATTAATACATTCAAGGCCGTTATTGTAAATGCCGTCTGAAGTTCCGGGCTGGATGTCAGGGAGTTTTACGCTGTTGCTTTGCTGTAGCATGTGGTGAGGTCTGCAGTAAAACGTTGCATGTAGACAAGACCGTCAGCGTCTGCGCTCAGCTGGAATTAAAATCAGCGGCTCGTTACCAGACAAAAGTCAGATGCAGGTGGAATGAGAGTTGTGAGTTCTAATGTAATGAAATCTGATTGTACCACAAGAATACTGTGTAAAATTGTAAAACGGTGACAAACTATTATTGATTATGCCCGATCAGTTTTCTTTTTAATATTTTGCCTAATTCAATATTTGTTACTAGTTTACAACGCGAAAATAAAAGTATGATCCTATCTGTACTCCGCTACCTACTGTAAGTCCTTCCGGTGCGTACCACGCAAAGCTCAGAGAAACTAATCATGTGACCTCGCTCGGCCTATTCGGGGAAATTTGCTGTACATTCCAGCGAGGATCTGGTGGGAGTGTGTGTGTGGATCAGCCTTATCTCTTCCCTTCTGCTCAGCAGTGAGTAGTGCAAACTCAGCGTCCAAAAGTGTCAGGCCCTTTCAGCGTCACTCCCTCGGCCCTCGCTCAGCGGAATCGCAGCCAACCGAGCACAGCTTTGCCCTGCAAGGGGAGTTTAACTAATGAGGCGTAGTCGTAGAAGGGCAGTTGGCTGCGTGGATCCAGCTCAGCGACTCTAGAGGCCTCGTAAACTGAAGTTCAACTCACTTTTAGCAGACTTTCAAAAGATGCCTTTAGGTTGACGATCCAGGTAACGGTTATAAGCTTGGAGCAGATAAACAGCGCAGCGAGGGCGGGAAATAAGAGCTGTCCGATAGTCCAGGCCAAAAGATTATTGTCCTCCTGCTGCAATAGGTATGTGCCAACTTTGCAGCTGAAACCTGGCAGCTGAGCACTTATCTGTGGCCTATGTTCACTTCTGCTGTTTTAAGGCCAACAAGCAATGACGGACGGACGACTTTCAGCGGTTAACAGCCATTTACTCCATTATGTAAGGAGGTACAGTGTGAATAGGAACACATAGTATTGAGCTGGGAGGTAACAAATATATCAAGCATCGACCCTAAATGAAAACATTGATCAAACATCATAGATATTGTGATGTCCTTGGGCAAACAGATTTTATTAAACACAATTACACGCACCACTGTGGGCCTTAGCTCAAGAAAAAAATTGTTGAATGATATTTTTGTTGTTTTTTTTGTGTGATAGTGTATCAGAAAACCAAATGCGAGTTGTGGTATCTCTTTCACATTTACAAAAGTGCATAAATATGCTAAAAGTCACTTGCATGGAGTTGCATGCAAAGTCAGTGTAAACACAGCGTCAGTGTTTACACCTGTTCGGCCGAGGCTGCACGCTCAGATCTTTCCCAGAGTAACCCTACACTGCTCCTCCTCCTCCTCCTCCTTCTCTCCCCTCAGTCATCACGGCGAGATCAGGACTCCAGTGGCCGCGAGGGCTGGCACCAGATCACTAACAGCCGTGTCACAAGAGCAGAGCCGCTAAGCATTGTTTATTCCCAAACGGGGGGCTTCTTGACAGGCGAGTTTAAAGGGCGAGTTAACGTAAATGTTAGTAGCAGCATTGGCCACGGTCGGACCGCCATCGGAGATCAGTTCCAGCTCCACTCTCGGTGTTAAACCTTGCGGTTGTGCTCCGTCTGGGTTCCGCCTCACTTTAAGAGCGTAGCCCTCGGGGGTGGTCGGGTGTGAGCTGTGCAGCGGAGTGTGATTGTCCTGAGGCCAAAACAAGCTCTCTGTAGCTTAGCTACATGCAGTTACACCAGACAGAAGAAGAACACCGACTTTCCCTCTGTACATCTGTTGCTTTATAGAGGTAACCAAGCTCACACTCACGTACATGCATGTAATCTTTACACTCTGTACATTTATACATTGATAACGATGTGTTAATACTGGGGATGTAAATCATCACATCGTCATTTTATATTGACTTGGACAGTAATTCGATGTCTGCCAATAGCACAAAGTCTACCACAATACCATTTCAATTTGATCCAGTTCAGGAGACAGCGATCAATATGAGCTCATATCATATGCTGATTACCACAACCACAATCACTTCCATTCATATCAAATCACTAAAAGCAGCTAAAAGAGATTTTTATTCCTGAGAACATCCAGACATTTTAATAAAAAACATCTCCTTTCATAAAAATAGACCTCCTGTTCAATATAAAGTAACATTATGTGACATTATACAGGATTTTGCCGGACTTCTTTAAGACTGTTGCAGCTTAAAATGGCTGATTTTGCGGCAGCTTCTCTAAAAAAAAAAGTTTTGTTGCAGTAAAGTTGCGGGAGAAGTTCCAGTTTTCCCCCTTTATAATTATTCATTAACAATTAATTAAAATAAAGGGGACAAAAGTGCCCTGCGGTGTGTTGGCGCCCGCCCAGGGTTGGTCCCCGTCTTGTGCCCGTAGTCCCGGGATAGTCTCCAGTCCCCACGACCCCGATGGGCATTAAGCGGTTCTGATAATGACCGACAAAACGTCTATAAATTTGATTAACTTTTAACCATTTACTTGTTTTTGAAGGTAAATCTGAGGCATTTTATCACCTTTCCTGCGTCTTTCAAATGTAACAAGGAAGTGAGTTCACTGACGTATGGCTACATAACGCTTTGCAGGAAACAACAATGACTGGTCAAAATTGCAAAGTCGCGATGCATTAGCGGCGATTGGCTGAATTTGCGTTAGTAGCTGCGAAATTCTGGAGGATCTGATTATAGCATGTCTGATGTCTGATCAGTGTTTTTGTTTTGAATCGATGCTATGGTCCTGTTGATCTTTGAGTTGATGCATTATTTTTAACGATGCACCGAAATGAAATTTTTGGCCGAAAACCGAAGCACCAAGAGAAATTATTATGCCGATTTCTTATACCATCGCTGTTATGGTCTGTGTGTACTGACCTCCCTAAAGTCAAGGCATTGCAGTTGCATAAATTAATGTTCATGCCTCAAAGAATAAATCAATTACTATGAAGATATTTATTTAGCACTGATACAGTATTTATCACGCAGTGATACAAATGCGATGTGAGCTTGTGTAGCTTGTGGGCAGAACGACCGTTACGTAACCAGATTTTAATGAGCCGACTGAAGGCTTGCGGGCTTTATCAGGAGGGAAGTGGCTCTCCGTCATGCGTACCCGAGCTGGTTTGCAGTGACCTCTCCGCGAACTCCAACCTCTCAAACCCGCTCCACTCCCGACTCCCGTTTTCACCCCATAAATCCACCTCACCTTCCGGACCGCCGCGGAGAAAAAGCCGGTAGTACAAACCCCAAGCTTGTCGTTCTCCGGTCAGCGTGCAGTGAACCACACCGCCAGGAGGAGTGGAGGTGCTGAGGGGAGTTTGAGGTCAGCTCTGTGTGAAACTGCCAATGAGGATAACAGAACACATATTACTAAAAAATACAGCAAGCTGGTTTTAGCTGGCTTGTGAAGACCTGAAAATGAATCTAAAGCAACATTCAGAACCTCTAATATAACGTACGTAGTCTTGTCCATGACGATCATTTGGTTTTAATTGTTTTAATTCTTTAAAAAGTTTTTAAAAGAAGTCTGTTATTACTTTTCCCAGGGTGTGCTCATGCACCGTCCTCTTAAAAACATATTACCGCTTGTATTGTCACGACAAAATAATCGAACGTTAATCACAACCAAGGTAAAATGTTCAAACTGTGACATTGATTTGAGGTCATTTGACCAGTAACACTATCAACAATCAGAAAGTGACAATCACAAACCAGCTTCAAATCTATTTTGGTCTACTCTGCTTTTTTAAAGCACGTTGGGTATCAAGATTTTGTGACTGAAAAGCCAGACGGAAAGGGAGATATCGTGCATTTTTTCCTCTTATTTCTCCACTATGATGCAAGACTCGAGCCTGAAAGTCTAGAAAGTTGTAGGCTTTTGCTGTCCATTGCACCACATTGTGTCGGCCTTTATTCAGCCAGTGAGATGCAGTGAAGTGGAAATAATGGCGTTAGCGTGGACATAATGGCCGCACCATGTCTGTGGTGTTTACGTGAGAGAAGTTTCGTTTGTTCTTTTTCGCCATGTGGTGCTTTCAGAGCACGGCTTTAAAGTGTCTGATGTTAAACTTTACAGAGATTAAGGTGAAGTAAATAAACTCAGATCTCAGAGCCAAACTCATTCTTCTGAATGCAGTGACAGACGTTGATTTTCTTAACAGACTAAATTTTCTTTAACAATTTTTTTTTTAAAGTCATGGCATCAGAACGATATTTGGATTTGCCCGATATTGTCAGGCGATATTTGATGACGCATTTATTTTACATCGGAAAGGTAGCGCTTGTGCCAGACATGTCCAAACTCTGAGGTGGGATTTTATACGGCTGTCTTAAATTGTATGCCGTTACTTTGTGCCAAAATTCTGAGCATACAGTGGAACGCTCGCATCTAAAATCTCTTGTCTTTAAGCGCTCAACTGCCTGCACGCACGACATGTCCCGTGTTTGCCTCGCACGTGGGCCGTGTCCCAAGCCGCATACTACCGCACTCAGTAGTATGGTAGGTAAGGTGCTCTTGCCATACTTTTCTGTGTGGGAGTATGCATCTCAGGGCTTGTAGCTGGGGTTGTAGTTTAACAGCTCTCTGCACACTAGGTAGTGCACATGGAGAGTCACACGTGCCCAGTTTGACTTGGTACACCACATAGGGCAGGAAGTGACTCCTGCCCTCGCTCCACTCTGCTTTCATGCTGGCTTGACTTAGTGCTGTGTTAGAAATGTCAGAGTTAGGGTGCTATTTTTGTGCCACAATTCTGAATGTGCAGTGGAACTTTGGCGAACAAAATATCTTGTCTTTAGGCGGTCAACTCTGCCTGCGCTCGTGCTTGACTCACTCTTTTCGTTATCGACATCGGCATGAAAAACATCGGATATCGGCGTTGGCCAGTAATTCCCTTATTGTGCATTCCTACAAAATAAAAACTATATTGTCTACAAGCAGCAACAAAAGCTGGATTGTGTGCAGAAATCAGTGTGTTATTGGCAGATGTGTAGGTGATGAAGAACTTTGTGAAGAGGACACAGTGGAACTCATTTACTAACATTTTCTTAAGTTTTGTTGAACTTTTGCTGAAAGCCAGGAAAAGCATGCAGCAAAATGTGTGTAAGAGTCTTCAGCGTCGACAGATTCTGTTCACACCTAAGAACAAATCGCAAGTAAGAAAACGTTGGTGAATGCTAGAATCTTTGTAAAAGCAGTGTGAGCGGGATTTAAGAACAAATTTAACCTTAAGAACGATTGCTGAATGAAGCTGGGTGAAGTTAAGTCATGTTGTAGCATAAAACTGCTTGCCCACTTCCGGTAGCTTTTCAGAAAGGAGTATGGTGTAGTAAAATGAAAAAAAAACAAAAAAAAATTAAATATTGACTCTTAAATATTGAAACAGAGAAAATTGATGATCAACTCTGTGCATCTTCACCCCATTCTGGTGGATTGGAGGCAACAGTGTTAACTTTGCTTATCCTCATGAATATATTTTGACAACCCTTGGGCGTTGGTGGCGTAACGGTTGGTCGCTCCCCACATGATCAGAAGGCTGCCGAATCCCAGACAGATAAAGTTGCCGCTGAGGGGCTCACGAGCAAGGTACCGTCCCCAAGAACTGCTCCCCGTGCGCTGCCCTTGTTGCTCCACGCTGCTCCTTCACGGATGGGTCAAATGCTGAGGTCACATTTGGTTGTGGTGCACTGTGTGGTGTGTTCACAATGACAAAATAATCACTCAGTGCCATTACCTGCACTTTCTGCAGACTCCCAGACGTGTTGAACCTGTCACTGTGTAAGACGGTCTTTGCGTAATTAGGAAGCCTAAGCGTATGAGCCGGGAGAGATCCCACCTGCACTTAATAACAAGTAATCCACTTGACTTAAGTTAAGCATGTTCTGACCTGGTCATTACTTGGGAAATTGACCAGCCAAGAAAGTTTGGGTTACTGGTGGAGGTGACGGTTGCTACTTTCATGCTCCAGCTGCCCGTCCCAGCGTCTAGTCCAAATTGTAAGACTGTGTGGTGTTAACACGGGAAATCACAGATCTGACTCTACGCACGTGAAAAATCCTTGATCATCTCTTACAAAGTGTAGTGGTGATTAGCGTTGTTTCAGTGGCTGCTGTTGTTTCGTGTTGTTGCTGTTTGACAGTCCCTCCAGGATTTCACGGGCTTTTTTGAGATTGTTGTGGCCTAAAATGCGGCAGCTTTTCTAGAAAAATTCCGATGTAAGGTGCTGTGTTTTTAGGCGTTTCGTTGCAGTAAAGTTGTGGGCGCGAGTCAAAGTTGCAGAAACATTCGTGATTTTGTCCTCCTTTATAAAGATGCTTTAACAATGAATTAAAATGAAGGGAACAAAACCACTATTATTTTTATTAACCATTGATCATTTAGTTATTTTTAAGGTAAATCAGAGGTGGTTTTTATCACACGTTTCCTGCGTCTGCGAAGTGAGTTCGCTGACTTGTGGCTCAATGTTTTGCAGGAAACAACGATTGGGGAAAAGTTGCAGTAATCAGTCACAGTTGCAAGGCCACGATAAATGTGCGGGGATTTGCCCAATTTGCATTAATAGTTGCAGTCGCAACATCAGGAAATCCTGGAGGGTCTGACTAATAAATTTTTACCTGAATGATTTGTTATTATTTACATTTTGGTAAGATTTTTTTGGTGTATAGTTTATTGATTATTAATAAGAAATAACATATTGAAGCTAAAATGAGCATCTTTATTTAATCTCCGTGCATTAGTAACATAGATTGTCCGTATAAATATAATATAAAATTAATAATATTTAATAGTTTTGTTCATATCAACCAAGTTGAGACAACATTTTTGTGACTGATTTCAATGTAATTTTAGCTCTGACAGACTTTTGTTTCTGACTTCTCTCACAGCTGATTCCTTGAGGCAAATCAGTGTCCATCCCAGTTCAGCCTGACCATGTGGAGCTGCCTGGTTCACAATTCGACGGACGGGCCGGTGAACCCTTACCTGTGTCAGGACTTGGGTCTGATCCTGTCCGTCATGTCGCTGTTTTACCTGGTGGTGTGCTTCCCGGTAGGGCTGTGCTACAACGCGCTGCTGGTGGCGGTCAACCTGTCCAACAAGGTGTCCATGACCATGCCGGACGTCTACTTCGTCAACATGGCCATCGCCGGCTTGGTGCTCAACCTGGTGGCCCCGGTGGAGCTGCTGGGCCCCGACTTCACGCGCTGGCCCCTGTGGTCGCACAACGACGACGAGGTGCACCTGACGCTGCTCATGCTGTTCGACATCTCCTCGCTGGTCATCATGTACTCCACCACGCTGCTCAGCCTGGACTATTACATCGAGCGGGCGCTGCCCCGCACCTACATGTCCAGCGTGTACAACACCAAGCACGTGTGCGGCTTCATCTGGGGCGGCGCCGTGCTCACCAGCTTCTCGCCGCTCTTCTTCTACGTCTGCAACCACGTGTCCACCAAGATCATCGAGTGCTCCAAGATGCAGAACAAGGAGGCCACCAACGCCATCATGATGTTCATCGGCTACGTGGTGCCCACCGTGGCCATGCTCTACGCCTTCGTGTTGATCCTCCGAATCCGCAAGGAGGCCACGCCGCTGGACCAGGACTCGGCCAGGCTGGAGCCGTCGGTCCACCGGCTGCTGCTGGCCTGCGTCTGCGTGCAGTTCGTGCTCTGGACGCCCTACTACGTCACGCTGCTGGTGCTGACGGTGGCCGAGACGCCCAGGCAGGCCGACGCTTACGTCTTCCTGCGAGGCGTCTCGCAGCTGCTGGCGTTCTCCAGCAGTTTCGCCATGCCGCTGATGTACAGGCGGATGAACAAGAACTTCTCCCTCAAGCTCCAGCGGCTGCTCAAGAGGCTGCACTGCGGCGACCGCTCCTGCCCTCATGAACGCTCCGCCGTGCAGCAGGTGTACACGTGAGACGTCGCTCGTCTCGGAAAGCTTTCCTGCTTCGGTGGAAATTAAGACCCACAGACCTCTGGAATGTTTTTCTCTCTCTGTGAAACTGCAGAAACGTAAAAAAGCGGTGGCGGTTTTCATCTCGTATTTTGTGAGCGAGTGAGGAGGGAAAAAACACTGTTTCTGTGCAAGCTAAACTCAGCTTATCTCAATGCACCTCGTCGGCAAACGGAACATCTTCAAGGATCCGCTCTCGAGATGGGGAACTTAAAGCTGAGAGCGGTGACAGTCTGTTACAGGGGCTTCTAATGAGATGCGTTGTGGGCAACTTGAACTGGTTTAAGGCGAAGGCCGAGGTTTGCCTAAAAGCTCGTAATGGCACTTACAAAGCTACATCACCCTTTCTGTGGAACTAAAGTAAACGTAAAACTAAACCTCAACATGCTAGCAATCACAGTCTACCTTCAAATAATACATGGAATTTACATGGGAATATGTTAACTGTGTAAACCCTGAAATGTCTCCACGAGAGATGTGTATGTGTGTGTGTGTGTGTGTGTGTATATAGGTGGGTATGAGTGTGTGTGTGCTGCTAAAAGTGTGATCTACTAGTGCATCTCAAGAAATTAGAATATTAGGGGTGTGCGGAAAAAAAATCCAATCACAATTCTTTCTGTCGATTTAGAATTGATTCATATTTTCAACTGACGTAATGGCGGTAGTTCAGCTCTCCAGTCCTATAGATAGCGCAATGTTGAAATCTGCCCCGATAGACCTCCTTCACACGAGCGTTAGGGCGATTGAAATTAATCGCATAATCGATGCATTGAGATGTGGACGATTCTGCGTCATTGCAGTGCCAGACCATAATCGATTATAATAGGTTTTCAAGCGGCGGTACGCTGCCCCTAGTGGTCCGCGGCGGTATTGCTGGTGGTCCATGACATGCCGTCCAGTTCCACTACTGAAATCACTTTTTCAAAACATATTCCTTTTTTCATTTTTCAAAACATTTCCACATGATTTGGGCATCTTTATAAATAGCTAATATAATGCAAATATCTAATACAACAGTAAAACAACTAACGACGGCATGATCTCCGTGCAACGTGAAGTAATGTAGAAGATTTGATGGCATGCGTTGTGATGCATCGAGATATCGCATCGCTGTAATCGTAATCGACTCAAATCGTGAGACCAGTGAAGATTCAACACATGAAGGAAATGCAGTCAGTATGCGTAGGTATGCAGTACATTTAGTAGACTACGTTTGATTCAGTGTGATGTGTTTCTTGATCTGCCAAACAGCAATCCGAAAACAAATTCATCTGTGTATTGAACCACAAATCGATTTTGAATCCAGTCATGAGCCCAAGAATTGAAATCGAATTGAATCGGGAGATTTTCTGAATGGTGCACCAATATAGAATACTGTGAAAAAGTTCATTTGTTTTCGTTATATCGTTAAAAAGGTAAGCTCTGATGGACGATATATTCATTACCAGAAAAGTGTAATACGTTAAGGCTTTTGATTTGTTTTCATGTTGAAGAAATGTCAAATGTTTGTCGTTCTACTATTGATGATTTACTCAGTTTACTTAAACTCAGAATGAGATATTATTAGATACTGGATTTCCCTCAGTCATTATCATCATCATTAACGTTAAAACAAAACAAAAAAGCCTTGAAATATTTCACTTTGAATGTAATAAATATATCATACATCAGGGTTTTGCTTTTTGAAATAAATTATTATATAATAACAGAGCTGATATTCTGATGATTTTAGATGCACGAGTACAATCACTACACTGCTCCAAACGCTGTTCTGCCGAAGAGGGGGGAGTCATTCGTTAAAGATGAGGGTCAGCATTATATATTGAGTTCATAAACTAAACTAAAAAGCTATTCTTAGAGCATAATCCACTACTAGACCTTATATTTATTATTGTTCCAATCACATTAGTTCTAGCTGATGGCTTTATCAGGATCATTTGTTCAAATCCACCTGACAGGAGCATTAGGACTAACTCATTCCTACAAGCCGGCCAGGTTTTTAGGACATCTATTAAAGGTGGAATTAAAAAAAAACATTTTCAAGTCGTCTGACAAGACAGTAAGAGCTCTTGCGATAAATACTGACCAGTGATAATAGCGCCTTTTTGATGAACCGACATTCAGCCCCGGACTCAGTTAATGATTACACCACGGCGCTCAAAGTCCTGTTGATTACAGGGAAACATTTGTAGAAAAGCAAATATGTACGTTTTACATCATTTGCTTGAGAGGAAAGAAATTAAGGCAGAAAAATTGTACACTAAAGCAAGAAGCTGTAAAGTGCTGACTGTCATTATCCCTTAACATACCAAGCCTAGGTCGTCAACGTTGTTTACCAAGCTGGGCTCATCGGAGGTTTTTCTCAGTTGTTTGTTGCGGTAGCTTACTCAAAATAGGTTTTTTGGGTTTCTGAAACTATATTTCGGCATATTTTGTTCAACAATATTTTGTTTATTTATTTCAACAGTAGTAATATAATCCATATACTCTTAGGGTGTTTTCACATATGGTCCTCTTTAAAGGAACCGAACTCAGTCCTCTAGAAGTGGTCCAAAAAGTGGACCAACAGAACGGGAACTCGGTTCTTTTTATGTTCACACTGTGAGTTCATTTGAAAGGAGACTCAGTTCTCTTTCTGCTCCACTTCAGCTCAGATGGGGCCTCTATCCTTTTTCTGTTCATACTTAATTCCTATGGAGCTGTCAGACCTTTACTGCTTTGCATTCTGGGTAGTGTTCGCTTCGAACCAAAACTGTCAAAGCGAATCAGGAGCGCTTTATGTTTATAAGGCGCAAGTTAAACGAACCGTGCCGCGGACTTAAAGCGAACAGACTGAGACCACCTCCCGACATGGTCTCAGTTCGATTCGATTTAGAGGGGTCTGAGTTCATTTGGTGTGTTCACATATATGTTAAAAATGCTGCCTAATCGATCTGAGTTCGCTTTAAGGGCTGAAGCGGACCAAGTGTGAAAACACCCTTATTCGTAAAAGTTACATCTCATTTACATCGCACTCATCCAGCATCCGAACAATGTCATCATCTGAGTTTGTTGGCGGGCCATTTTTTAAACTTTGCAACGTTCAAAACCTGTAAAACAGACAAGAATTGATAATCCAAAAATGTGACCCTCCACGGCAAAACCAGTCACTTGTCGCAACAGAGGTTTCTGAGAAAAATGAGCGTTTATGTTGCGTGGGGTAAAATTTTGGATTTTTTGTTTTTAGTGTTTTGAAACAGTGGAAGGTCTATACTGTGCTGTTGTGAATAAATTTGGCTGAAAAACTTACCCTTTCCATCCTAAAAACGTGACTTTCTCGAGGTGAGGAATTCAATTCCAGCAGAATGTTAAAAGTTTGTGTTTTGACCGCTCTACTCCAATATTTACGCTAAATCCACTGGTTGACTAGTGTGAAGATATTTCTCCGGAATCCATCTTCGTCTCCCGAGTTCAGTTAACCTAATGCAGGTAGGCTATCCGTGTGGCTGTGAATGCAGCGTAGGCTACCGTAAATGCAAACGTAGCCGCGACCGCACCAAGCGTCTGTGAGTGCTACGGCGATAGTCAACTTCAAAGGCAGATTTCTCCGTTTCTCACTTGGCGTGACAGGAGAAACCCGACTCCTTTGAATGTTGATATCTCAGTCATATGTCGTCCCATTCATTCCATATAGGTATTGTTTTGAAGCTTGATTTATGCCCTTTCATGAAAACATCATAACTTAATTTTGAAAATTTGCAGCAAGCGACTGGTTTTGCCGTGCCGTCACATTTGTAACTTAGTATACCAAGCGGGGTCCTGCCGGCACGCCAAGGGTGTTTTTATTTTTTAAAAGTTTTTATGAACAAATTTTATATTAGTCTAATTATATATTTTTTATCGTAAACTGATGTGGGACAAATACGAAAATCAAGAAGAGTTGTTATAGTTACAGCAGAATCACTAAAAATGTCAGTCTGGGGTCCTCCGACCCCCCCCCCTTGGTATGTTAAGGGTTAAAGCACCTTCATTTTTAGCCTCAAAAGATACTGGAGAGATGTCAGACGGATTGTAGAGATTAACAACGATTCTCGACGCGAAAGAGTCTCACGAAAATATTGACAAATCCACTTTAATGAGACGATAGCTTAATAAAGGCACTTCTAACACCAGGAGAGGGGGAAACAGCAGGAACATGATCGTTCTCTCTTGCATAAGGGTTAACGTGTTGCAAATCTCTTCCCGCTCCCGTCTGTGCGGTCCTGAGCCGGGGGCGTTTTATCAAAATAGAATATATTTTTTGAATGAGAGTACTGCATGTGCTGTTCGAGGGGGAAATCGTCTCATGGAAATCCACTTACATAAGCAGAGAGGGGAGAAAAAGGATCAGAACGGTCGTCCCCAAAACGACGGAGCCGAGGGTGCTGGTGGTGGTGACGTTCATGCCAGTATAAATGTATAATAGGAATTATGTGTATATATTGTACGTCAAGAGATTTACT
The DNA here is from genome assembly GCA_032718565.1 of Distichodus sexfasciatus. Classification (NCBI taxonomy): domain Eukaryota; kingdom Metazoa; phylum Chordata; class Actinopteri; order Characiformes; family Distichodontidae; genus Distichodus; species Distichodus sexfasciatus. The sequence goes on from JAVGVS010000040.1 coordinate 3,062,457, forward strand.
GGAAGAGTCAACATGCCGTTTCAGAATTACAGTGTTATTTTCTCAGAGGTTTATTCCGTTACCGTGTCCACAGTCATGTCACGCAGCGAGCTGTTCAATAAACTAACATGAATATTATCACACACCTAAGCTTGTTGTCGTGTCTCAATCAGCAAGTGAAGATCAACGTAGGGCTGGGCAGTACGACCTCAAGTTAACGTCTCCATTACGGTTAGCTGACGATTGTTTGTGGCGGTTAGTAGCGTAACAGTGATCAGAAGGTCGCCGGTTCCAATCCCGGACCGGTAAAGTTACCACTGAAGGTACTCATGAGCAAGGTACCGTCCCCAAGCACTGCTCAACGGACGCTGCCCATGTCAGCCGCCCACTGCTCCGTCATGGATGGGTCAGATGCAGAGGTCACATTTTGCTGTGGTGCACTGTGCCGTGTTCACAATGACAAATAATCACTCACGTAGCCGGGTATTTATAAAAACGGAAAAAAATTCCCGGCTACGTGAGTGATTTGTCCATGCATTAACGTCACTGAAATTGGCCCAAGTGGCGATTTCTGAAAGCTTCCGTGACTACGTGTGGACGGAGAAAAAACAGAGTTTTAGGTTCATAGCGTCGTAAATGTGATACAGGAAATGCGCTGACGTCAGATGTGCGAGGTTGTTTACGTTGAAAACTGAAGATGGACACTGTCAGAGCTGCGGTTCTCGTCTCCCTTATTGCACCTTTGGCGAGGAGTAAAGGAGAAGGAGTGCTGTGAGGAGAAACCCTGCTTTTCTACGGCTTTCGACCCAACGACCCAGAACGCTATCCCATCGACGCCGACCCCGGAGCAGATGCGGACGTACCTCTGAATGGTCATTTTGAACGTGAAATTGTCCTACCTTGAAGAATGCCACCAAAATGACCATCCCTCACGAGCTTCTCTCCTGTCCAGGATTCTGATTGGCTGACCTGGTGCCACGCAGCTGTTGATGGCGTATTTATCCGTGTTTGTGTGCACAGAGATGTTTTTGAAAACCGGCTCATGCGGAGGAGAACAAATATCGGCCGACGTGTGAACGGGGCCTTCATTGTGGTGCGCTGTGTGCTGTGCTGTGTTCACCAGGGCTGTACGATATGACCAAAATCTCAACTTTGTGAAACTTGTGAAAGTTCCACTGCGCGCTCAGAATTAAGGCACAAATATAACACGTTGTATTCTCTGTGCCTACGTCCACGTGTTGCCGTGGTGACTACTGCAAACCCTCATCCAAACCATCAACACATACCGCCGTGTATTTTTTAGAGATGTAACTGATCCGATATGTGGATGGGTATCGGTCTGATAACGACTCAAACGGCTGGATCGGGTATCGGTGGCATCGGGCCCTTCTGTGGAGCCGATCTGTAAATGCGTGCACGCTCAAGTCGTTATGCATGGGAAGTGGCACTGCGGTAAAGTAGAGCTGAAACCATTGTTCCAATATCTCCAATAATTCTATTACAAAAAATGGTCGAGGCAATTTTTCTAGATTCGAAGCTTTGTTTAATTCATTTTACTCGCTAGAGCAGCTCCGCTTGTATTTCACACGGACGCTTAATAGTGACACACAAGGTTTTCAGTGGCGCGATCAAGACGAGACCTGATCCCTCTGTGTGTGAAAGTATTTGTGAGATGTTCCTGCACTAAAACAGAAGTAAATGCATAAAAACGCATAAACGACATTTTCCCGATGTAAACGCACGCGTGCATGAGCGCCGTTACTCGCTAGAACGATTTTCCATCGTTTATTCTGGAACACGCGCCCCGGAGCCGCGGCACAATGAAGCGCTGGGCGCGCGTTACAGAATAAACGATGGAAAATTGTGTTAGCGAGTAACGGCGCTCATGCGCGCGGTCATTAACACAGCGTGCGTGTTTACATCGCGAAAATGTCATTTATGCGTTTACTTCTGTTTTAGAGCACGGAAGAGGATCGTGGGAAATGTAGTTCTCTGCAAAAGCAGCTCATTTTATAGGCCAAATTGGTTCAAAATGACAAACGTCAGTATTTCATTTTCAATTGATCAATTTTTTTTTTTCAATTTTTTGTATTTTTATCACGATTATCACAATAACCATTATGTCGAGGTTCTGAATGTCTAATTTTCGATGCATATCCCAGCCCTACGTCAGCGTGACACGTAGGTGACTTTTTCCAAAAAAAGTGAATAAATGTGGTTTCTGTAACTCCTGCCTCGACGTATTTTTCCTCAGCGCTGGACGAAGCTGCCGGAAGGAGCTGTAAGAGAAAACCACAAACCTTCACGCTGTTTTGCTGCTGGAACTTTTATTTTCACACTTGGAACAACCTGAGCTTTACGACGGGGAGTGTTCAGACCAGATTTGGTGGTGGTATTTTTGTCTTAAACAGCTATATGAAGTTTTTCACAAAAATAAACATATTTGTGTATTGTGAAAACAGAACATTTTTCAGATCTTTCCCGTAATTACAGCTTCATGTGCAGCTCGGGACCAGGACGCACCAAACCCCGGTAATTACAACACGATTAAGCAGCGGCGTGCGCGACCTTGTGTGTCATTTGAAAGAGGGGCATTTTTGAACATTCTTTATGACGGGATAATTGCAAAAACAGATAATAGCTGAATTTCTTCATGCTGACTGACTTTCTAAATTCTTTCACTCTTGTATTCAGAGATGCACCTTAAACATGTTGCCAAAATACTGAGCGAAACCCAATCATTTTTCTAATTTTGTCCAGAACAAAGCATCACTTTTAATGCGGTCAACCAGTGGCATGTGTGCTCTTTATTTTTAACATTCTTCATCATTTGTAACTGCAAAAAGAGAAAATAGTTCTTGAATTTGGTCACAAATTGAGATGCAGACTGAATTCTTTTACTCTTGCATTTAGAATTTAAAATATTTTCACCAGCTGCACGATAATATCGGAATCGTATTGAAATCGGCCGATAATCGGCATTGGACTGACGCTTAGATTTGCCCCGATATTTCTAGCCGGTATTTTTTAACGTGTTTATTGTGCGTTATGAAAGGTAGCTCATGTGCTACCTTCCGAGTCCGAGGTGGGATTTTATACGGCTCGCGCGTTCTGTCTTAAAACGTATGGCGTTATTTTGTGCCAAACTTCTGAGCGCGAAGTGGAACGTTCGTGAGCAAAATCTCTCGTCTTTACGCGCTCAACTCTGCACATGCAAATATTTTAAACAAAATTGTGTGTTTGCCTCACTTAGTTCGCACATGGGCGTGTCCCGAGTCACGTTCTACCGCACTTAATAGTATGGTAGGTGAAGCGCTCTTATCATGCTTCTCTATGTGGTAGTATGCATCTCGGGAAGTAGCCGGGGTTGTGGCTTAACGGCTCTCTACTCACTTGGTAGTGCACATGGAGAGTCATACACGCCCTATTTGACTTGGTACACTATGTAGGGCGAGAAGTGACTTTTTCTTAAAATCTTGTGCACTACGCTGGAAATGCTCGGCCCTCGCTTCACTCTGCTTTCACGCTCGCTTGACTTGGCGCTGTGTTAGAAATGTACGAGTTATGGTGTTATTTTTGTGCCAAAATTCTGAGCGTGCAGTGGAACTTTGTTGAGCGAAATCTCTTGTCTTTACGCGCTCGACTCTGCTGTCCTCATTTATCGACATCGGTATCGGCAGACGTAAGCAGTAAAAACCGTATATCGGCATCGGTCAGTAATTCCCTTAGCGTGCATCCCTAATTTTCGCCGTACTAAACACTGTTTACTTTTTAAGTCTATTTTGAGCGTGTGACTATTTGACGGTGGTTAACGTTGCCGTCTTACAGCAAGCCGGTCCTGGGTTCAATCCCTGTGTCGGCCGTGTGTGGGGTCTTTCTGCTCACGAGTACCTCAGTGGTACCTTTACCGGTCCGGGACTTGAACCGGCAACCTTTCCATCACACATTTAACGCTACTGTAGCTACACGTTTAAGATGCGATGGGCAACAAATTTTAATTTTGAATGCTTTTTCATTCATGAATGTAATCATTATTGACCTTAACAAAAAAAACCTCACAAAGAGCGTAAACAGTATCTGTGTTCGTGTATACGTCTGGGTGTGTGTGTGTGTTTGAGCCAGAGTCAGTGCGCGCGCGTGTGTGTGTGAGTTTGTGTGGGTGGAGAGGCCCACTTTCCCCCGGGGCTTACAGCGGTGTGGCATGACGCTCGCCACAAAAACCACGCCGCTCTGCTCCTAAAAGCAGAAAACATTCCAGGCATTTTAAACATTGTTTTGACTTCCGAACGGCAGACGCACGTCTTTGCTGCTTTTTTTCGCAGTGGAAAACAACAATAGCGACACAAAAACAGGGAACAAAGAAGATTGTCAGGATTTTTTTTAGGCCGATAAGGAAGCAAAAACGTTCTCTTTGTTTGAGGAAATAAATGCTCAACAAGATACAAAATGGTTGACTTCTCATCTGTGATTTTTGTTTTTAATCTGATTAATCTCATTTTTAATTTGTCTGTAATAAATGGGAAGATTTAACTGAACTGGAAGGTTTTAGTGAATGTCGGACGAGTCGTGCGCGCTAATAAACTAGCGCGTGTGTTTACATCGTGAAGAATATCATTTATGCGTTTTTACACAATTACTTCGTTTTTTGCGCACAATTACTTACAAATAATTTCACATGCAGAGGAATCAATGTACTGTCCGGTAAGTTGAACGTCTTGTGATTCTGACGGTATGTGTGTGGTTTCCGTAAGTTAAAGGGTTTCTGAGTTATTAAAACACTAACTGTCGCAAATCGCGTGAGCTGAAAATATCAAACTAAATAATTGTTCATTCATCGTAATCAAAATGAAATGTTTATTTAATCGTGATACTGATTTGAGCTGATATCGCCCAGCCCTGTCCCTTTGCTGGACGGTTCTTGTCTGTCCACATGAGTAATTACTTAAGAGGGGGATGAAATATGAGCTTAACCAGCGGAGTCAGTGTTGCGTAAAGGGCAGGGTTTTAATCTACTAGAAAGGGGACCTGCTCCGAAAAAAATCCCTCAACAGCCTGATGCTAGTTTTTAGTCAGGACGCGCTGGGGCAGTCGTAGAGTAACGGTTGGGGAGTTGGTCCCACAATCATCGGAGGGTCGCCTGTAAAAGGTACCACTGAGGTACTCATGGGCAAGGTACCGTCCCCAAGCACTGCTAGAAAGAAGCTCCTTCATGGATGGGTCAAATGTAGAGGTCACACTGGGGCAGTTAGTAGTGTAACGATTAGGTAATTGACCCAATGATTGGAAGGTTGCTGGTTCAAGTTCTGGAACAGTAAAGGTACCAATAAAGTGCTCATGAGCAAGGTACCGTCCCCAAGCACTGCTCCCCGGGAGCGCTGCCAAAGAAAAGCTGCCTGCTGCTCCTTCATGGATAGGTCAAATGCAGAGGTCACAATTGTGGTACCTTTTTACTGTCCGGGATTCGAACCAGCGACCCTCTGATCACAGGGAGAACACCGTAACCGTTACGCTAGCAGCTGTAAAATTTGACTTTTGAAAGCCCAAGCGTCCTAGAATGGGCTTGCACAACAGTTTTGTACAAATCCCTCGCTGTGCAACCGGCCTGCAAAGTTATTTTTCAGTTTTCTGGGCAGAAGCTCATTTTTTAGCAGCGAGGAGACGAGTGTGGGCCTCACTTTGGTCTTCTTCCCCCTCCCACAACGCTCATTTCAAAGAGGGCTTAAAACACTGGCGCAGGGAGATCCGCGAGCGAAGACCACCATGCTAGCCGGCCTGTTCGGTTTGTCGTTTCAAGTTTGCGCAGTGGAAGTTGGCTTCCTCCCCATCGCTCAGCAAGACGGGACCAAACCGGGTTTTTCATGCGACCAATTCAGACTCTAAACAAGTCAAAGCCACCAATTCAAAACACACCACTTTCTGCGAACGCTCGATGAGTCTTTGAACATGTGACGGGGTTAAAGAAACACACTTTAGCCGTGTTTGTCGAGTGTCAGCGAGGCAGCAGAGGGTTTTTTTTTTTACTCGTTTTTTTTTTTTACTCAGGGTGAAGTTTGACCCGAATTCCGCCTTGTCGAGTGCTTGTGATTTGCCCAACTTTTATGACAGTGAAATAGAGCAGGAGCTGTGGACTCGTCTGCGCTTTCCAACCAAACTGTGGAACTTTCATTTTTTTTTCAAGACTACGCATAAAAACAGACTTTCCAAAACCCGTCCCCGAGCCAGCGATCCAGACCCAAAATGATGGCTGGAACCCAAACCCACCCCCCTCCTCCTCCTCCTCCTCCCGACCGCGAGCTGCCAGCTTTGCTCAGTGCTTCCCCAGTTTGTAAATGTACCAGAGAATTCTAAATGGAATAACAAGCGAGCCTCATGTCGGCCGAAAATTACAACAAAAAAACCTGAGCCTGGCACGCTCACGTCGGCCGTGTGGTGGCGGTTGTTGGTGGGAAGAGATTTATAAATATCACATGATAGTCATTTTCTGGTTATTAGGGGTCCAAGCACAAAGTGCTAACGAATCCTCTTGTGATTGCTGTAGTTTTATGATTATTTTATGATTATTTTTATAATATATATTAGGGATGCAGCGATACCACCCCCCGTGCAGTTACTCGTATTCGGAACAAAATTACTACTAAGATACCTACCACCGATACCACATGTGAAAGATATCATGTAGTTATGTTCATCGCCACGCGGAGGCAGTGTAAACGCCACAACACTTGCCAAATAAACTATGCGGAGATACAAATGTCAGCCGTCTGGAGGTACTTTAAAATAAATGATAATGACAGCAGCAAAGCAGACTAATATTTTAATATTTAATATTTTATTTAATTGTTGTTGCATTTTTTATGTTTTGATACTTATAGAACAAATGAATGGATAAAAAAATTGTATCATTTATTTTTTAAAATGACATAATAAGGCTCGTGTACTTTAATTTATATTTTGGGTTTTGAAAGTGTTTTTTTGTTTAGACTACTTGATATTGGTAAAAAAAAATAAAACTTCTAAAGAATTCCTACTATTATTGTCATTGTTATTAATAACAGACCTACACAGATATCGGTATCGGTGAGTACCCAAAAATAAATATCGGTACTCGTACTAGGTCTCAAAAAAATGGTATCGTGCATCCCTAATATACAGTATACATACATATACATATACAGTATATATATATATATATATATTTTTTTTTTTTCCTAGAAAACTAATTTTGCAGCTTGAACCGTAAGTCGCAGAAAGCTGAAAGGGTAAGTAGGATTGGTGTGTATCTCAGCATAGGCAGAAAAACATATTATTCAGCCTATAATTGGTGCTATAGCAAAGGAAAACACATTTTGACCTCTAGGGGCACTAAAAATGCTTAATAAATCTATGCAGTCTGAGTCGCCAAGGCACTAATTATACAATGTCACTATTTAAACAATAGGGGCGCTAAAAATGCTACATAAATGTGCAGTCTGATTCACCGCGGCACTAATTATACAATCCCTTTTTGACTGCGTACGTTACTGTGCTTTCAGGAAAACACTCTCATGCCAGTCATCAGGAAAAGTAAAGATTGGTTTCTAGAACACCTGAGCCGCATCATTATTTTCTGACTCAGCCGCTAACAGACGGTCCCTGAAGGCAGGATAAAAAAAAACCTCAGAGCACAAATTAGAGAGAGGAAACAATAAATAACTCACGCTAAACTGTTGTTCTTATTCCATGGATAAACACTGCTATCAGTCAAATAAGTCCTGTAGGAGAGCAGGAGCAGCTGCGTTTCAGGGGAATAAGAATCCAGGTGAAGGAAGTAAGAAGATTTACCACAAGCAAAAACAGAATAAAATGTTTCTTACTGAAAAATGGTGAATGGTGAAAAGGGTAAAAAAGGAGAAATAAAATAAAGTAGCTGAGAAACTGTGGGAGGAAAATTTACAGGTGAAAAAGATGGAATAAAGTCAGTAGTTTGAAATATGTCAGTGACAAATTTGCACATCATCCCTTTAAATGATAAGGTGAAATGAAGAAATAAAGTAAATTTCATAAATCATACAGTTGTATATTATACAAATTAATTTTTTACATTTTTTTTATCATTGTTCATAATTGTTTTACAAAACATTTTGGCAACATGACGAATCCCACATACTTCTCTCACAACAAATTTGAGAAAAACCTAAGGAAGATGTTGCTGAATGAGTTTATTAGATGCATAACTTAGTGTAAATGAGTGATTTTTTTGTCATTGTGAACACACCACAGCACCACAACCAAATATGACCTCTGCTTTTGACCCATCCGTGAAGGAGCAGTGGGCAGTTAATACGGGCAGCACCCGGGGAGCAGTGCATGGGGACGGTACCTTGCCCACGAGTGCCTTTCTACCGGTCCGGGACCTGAACCAGCGAGCTCGGGGCGATCATGGGGCCGACTCCCTAACCGTTATGCTACAAGCTGCCCCAGTTCGGACAGTTTGCTTTTAAATGGAAGTGACTGCAGGGTTATGAATGGAAGTGATGATGTTAAATCAACATACGACAGGCTGATTTCAATCTCCGGCTCCCAATTGAATCAAATTGAAATCACATCGTAGCACAGCGCTTCCCAATCCCAGTCCTGGCGGAACACCGCCCTGCACAGATTCGAGGATTGGCGCAACGTAGCAACGTAGGATTGGCGCGTGGCGGTGCAGGAAATAACGAATCTGCGCAGATTGCCGTTCCGGCGAGGACCGGGATTGGGAAACGCTGTCGTAGCAGACCTTGTGATCTCGGCCGACATCAAATCGTTAATTGAATCAATAAAATAGCGTATCGTGATGACACTTGTGATTTACAGTCCTCTCTTCATGTTCATGTCTCTATTTCTGCTGGGTGTGGAGCTTCAAACAGGCAGGTAGCAGTAAAATTTGGCACGCAGCGTGTTTTCTAAAGTGGTAGCGGTGATGAGGAGGAGGGTTTCTGCATGTCAGAAGATGCTCTGTGTTCTCAAACCATGGAATTAGAAATAAGCTCTCACTGTTTGGAATCCATCATCATTATCTGCAGCTCTTCCACACACAGAGCAGCAGAGATCACAGCTAAGTGTTTTCTTTGGCCCCAGCGCTTGTGCTGCAGTGACAGCTGTGGTTGAGGAAGACAGTGGGGTGTCAGGCCGTCTGTTTTTATGGAAAAGACATCTGTAAAACCAGCCCCACACACACACACACTTACTTCACCATATACAACAAGACATAAAGATGAGTAGATAAATAAGCCTACACCTTAAACCCTAACCTCATAAAAAATCTACTTTTCTGCTGCTCAAAAACACACACACACACACACACACACACGCATGCATGTGTGAACACACACTAACAACTAACACAGATGCAAGCAGACACAAATACACATATGCACGCACTCACATACTCACAAACATGCAAGCACACACAGCACTCACACACACACCCTCAGCATATGCACTCATCCATGCACACACACAAACGCATACGCATGCATACACACGTGCACGCAAACACAAATACCTGCACATGCACATACGTGCAAGCAGTCACGCACACTTGCACACATAGCACTCGCACACAATACACACATGACTACACTCTCGCACAAATGCATGGAAACACACACCTGCACAAGCACACACACACACACAGAGTACTCACACACATGCACAGGCATGCACACATGCATGCACTCACAAACACACAGCACTCATTAACACGCAAACACACGCTCAAAGCACTTGCTCACAGACTTACACACACACACACACAGTCTTGTATTACTATCTTTGTGAGGTCCTTCCATAGACTCCCATAATGACTAGATGTACATAATTTTACACCTACACCTAATCCTAACCTTAACCTCAGTAACCAAAAGCACATCTTTTACCTCTTTTAGTTTCTCAAATAAAACAAGCACATTTTCTGTAAAGTCATTTCTCCTCACGGGGACCTCTCAAATGTCCCCACAAAACCCAAAATAACAGATAAAAGTGATTTTAGGGGACAAGAGGTCCCCACAATGTGATAAATACATGGCCACACACACACACAGTCCTCACTCACAGGTGCGGAGAGATGTCACAACAAACTCGTCCCAAGTCAGTGACCTGTGACCCCAGTCAGTTTGACATCTCTGACAGCTTTTCCACAGGAGACTCCATCGTCTCATGAATATTAGAAGTTGTATTTTTACCTGCCTTAAAGTAGACTGTGGGATGCCACGAGATAAAAAGTACAGAAAGTTCACAAACATCAACTTTCCCGTTCGCACGCTGGCATTAGTTCCCCGCAGGAGGGTTTGTTTTTCATGAGGGGTTTTATTTATCAGCAGCATGTGAGCGCCCCCTGGTGGCAACATTGGGACGGTGTCGCAGAGTTTTGGAGTGTGTTTTCCAGGTCTTTTACCATCATTTTGTCTCAATACCACGTTCACGTTTTCCTGAAAACTTCACCCTGTGAGCTTAACAAACACACACCTGAACACATCAGTTAACTTTCTGTGCAAAATATGATAAAACCACACTCCACACTTCACCCAAACGTGACTCCTGCTGCCAAAACTACAGCACACACTCTCCCAGTAGACCGCTATGTCACACAACGTACAATGCACGACGAAACACAAACTTGCAGCACTGCAAAATGTAACGATGCTGTGTATCCTATATTTCACACGGTATTACACTGCAAAATAAAGGAAAATATGTGACCTTACAGCAAATAGTCAAATATAAACTAATACAGTAAATATCAGATTCAGCTGTGACTAAGAAAGAAAATCACTCTACAATCAGTTACTGAAAATACCTTCCCAAAAATGCCAAATACCTCAAAAAGCTTGTTGTTTACAGTCATTTACTCTCACACACACACACACACACACAGATCAGCCATAACAGTAAGACCAGCTGCCTAATAATGAGCACAACACCCTGCGGCAGCATTACAGTAACACTTTTAGCAGTTTAAGCTCCAGCAGCCCGTCTAGTGTCTATCAGTGTCTCCAAAGTCTGCTGTTTACTGCCTCGTCAATTCTGGGTCAACATCATCTTTTCTCTTGCCATACATCTGGGAAAAATCCCTTGTGCAAATATGAAATCTACTGCAAATAAACACAAACTTTCAGCTAAAATCTGAATAATTCACGCGTTTGCAGTAGTTTCATGTGTTGAAATGCATCAGACCTCCATCTAAAATGATTTCAGTTTTGTGAGCTTTTGAACTGAACATTAACAGTTTTGAACAGAATCTAAATTCATGCAAAAAATGTTTGAAGTCTTGCTGGTGGTGAACATTAAGGAGGATGTCGTCATTGAACGCATTTTGTGTGAAAGCAGTGCAAAGGTTCTCTCAGTTTAGCTCACATAGTCTATGGATTTGATAAATGTTTTGAAAAAGTGACCATGGTATTGACACACGTGTGAAAATAACGGTAAAACCCTGTAATATTTGTCCCATGACAACACATGTTCATACCCCTTTTTCACGTCCCAACATCTCCAGTTCGCTTGCCATTAAAGAGCTGCTGGATTAGACACCTCTCCTCTTAACAGAAGCCTGCCTTTACTGAGCGTGTGCCTAAAAGTTGATTTAATAAACCTTAGTATAGTATATAAACCAGCTATACTTTATATCTTTAAGATCTCTTTATCTGTATCTCATAGTATATCTTAAATATTCCAAGTATACACTACCAGTCAAAAGTTTGGACACACCTTCCCATTCAGTGTTTTATTCTTTATTATCATGACTATTTCCATTGTAGATTCTCAATGAAGGCACTATGAATGAACACATACGGAATTATGTAGTAAACAAAAAGTGTGAAATAACCCAAAACATGTTTTATATCTTAGATTCTTGAAAATAGCCACGTGACGTTTTAACGTTTAAGTAAACTATACTGTGAGTGAACTTATAGTTATATATTTGTTAAAACAAGAATTTTTAGAAAGTACACTAATTATAATAAAATATAAATAAACAGGATGGAGGGATAGGGATCTAACAGTGTACTAGGGATGGGCAATACAACCTCAAATCAATATCATGATGAATTGGTTTTTACTTGATTACGATTAATTAATGACTATTTTGTTTTTTATTTGATTTTTTGCGCTCGTGGGCAAGGTTATGTCAGTTAGAGCTTCTAAATATCAGTTTTGATTATTTTTCGATTAATCGCCCAGCCCTACATTACACAATTGAAAAATAGACATGAAGCAAGCTTCCTGGATCCAGTCAGTGTCATACAGAGCGGGAGAGAGCTTCACTCCAGATCGTCTGAAGAAGGACACCCTGCACTTTGTCTCTGTCATCCGTTCTTCCCGTCCTCTCTGTTCTTTCTAGTGCCCGTTTCCTCCGTCACCTCGTCCGTGCCGTCTCGGCCTGGGTTTTGAACACAAGCGAGCACAGTTCGGCTTTCATCCCCAAAGCCGGTTCGCGTGGTTGTTGTCATTTCTGCGGTCGGAAAAGCACCTAACCACACCATTCCACTCAAAAACACTGACTGACTGACTCCTTCGTTCATGCTCGGGCTTGTTTACGTACGACAGACAGTGGCCCCGTCGCCTCGTCTCCTCTTATCGTATTTGCAAAACAAATCAATAAAGAAACAGAGCAAACAGACAGCTAATGTCAGGCCTGCATGTTTAATGCTCCAGGGCTCCGTGCTCCGGGGCTGGTTAACCGTCTCCTAAGTGTTCTTGTAAAAAATAAAAAAGAGAGACGTGGGTGACATTTATTCGAGTCTGGTTTGGTAATCCTGCCTTCCCCCGTGCACCCAGAAATTGCAGAATGTACGGGGCGAAGCTAATTATAGCGTAATTACTGAAAATGGAAAATTGAGTTTGGATTTGACTTGCGAGAAACCTTTTTACAAGGTAGTTTGTGAAAGTGAGTGATTATTTGTCATTACAAACACACCACAGCACAGCACACAGTGCACCACGACAAAATGTGACCTCTGCATTTAACCCATCCGTGAAGGAGCAGTGGGCAGCTAACAAGCACCCGGGGAGCAGTGCTTGGGGACGGTACCTTGCTCATGAGTACCTCAGTGGTGCCTTTAACCAGTCCTGAATTCGAACCTGCAACCTTCTGATCACGGGGCGAACACCCTACCGTTACGCCACCAACTGCCCAATTAAGTAAACTCAGCTCATGCTTTTCTCGAGCTTAACGTTGGATTACTGTTAGAGTTGAAGGAAAGCCTCGTTTACTCTTCATCCCAAAGTTACAGGCTGGAGATCTCAAAGGTTCCAGAGATAATTTTTTCATGAAATTGGGGCAGCTGGTGGCGTAACGGTAGGGTGTTCGCCCCATGATCAGAAGGTCGCAGGGTCGAATCCAGGGCCAGTAAAGTTACCACTGAGGTACTCATGAGCAAGGTACTGTCCCCAAGCACTGCTCCCCGGGTGCGTGTTAGCTGCCCACTGCTCCTTCACGGATGGGTCAAATGCAGAGGTCACATTTGGTTGTGGTGCACTGTGTGCTGTGCTGTGTTCACAATGACAATTAGACCCTACCACTAAATGGGTCTAAATAGTCCCTCTCTGGAAGTTCAAATGTCAGATATAAATGTCGTTATTAGGACCATGACCATGAGGGTGATTGTCCGAATCTAAATGGAATGGCTAAATAGAGTCCAATGTTCAAAAATGGACCTGATTACACCTGTCGGCTGACACATGTGTCCGTCTGCTTTACCGCGCAGCGCCGTGCCACCCCCGAGTCACGCGTATTACAAATTCGAAGAACTGCGAGACGCAGTTCTCCATGTCATTAACTTATACAGCCGCCACGCCGGGCTAAAACACGGCTAATATAACGCAGACCCACTTTCCCACGACCCAAACCACAGACCGAATCCAACTAATGTATCAGCTCAATCAAGGCCGGCTGAGGCGAGCGAGTGGGAATAAAACAGTAACTACCCCCGACAAACACTGGGGCTTCTTCTAGCCGTTGGCTAACCGTAATGAGAGGGCGGGGCCTGGCTCTCTCGACCTATCAGCGTCTCTCCGTAATGACGATCTCCATGGCAACTTCGCTCTCCCTCGCCTGTATGTAAATTGAGCAAATAAGAGGCCCGCCGTCGTTCTGCTGCTTTTTTTCTCCAATACAATTATTTTTCTTATTAGTGGCCTGTTATTTTGTTTGGCTGCACATAAACACAAATAATTGTCGGGGAGATTGTCTCGTCCGCCAACACGCGCTGGTCAACGTGATGTGATTTGTACAAATTTAGGACGGGAAATCTGAGCTGCTGGAGACTTTTTGTTCAAACTCAGACATGCCAGAATTGATTTTGGTTTTAAGAAGTTCAAGAGGGCAGAACATAAAATATATTGTAATAAAACAACAGCAGTCACATTCTTCACCTCATTACGTCCTCTTCTCTGATTTTTGGGCTCTTTTTGTAACTCACTCTGTTGGTAGTGTATCGGTTTCACCTTGTGATCAGAAGGTCACCGGATCAAATCCTGGCCGGGGAAGGTACCACTGAGGTACTTGTGAGCAAGGTACCGTTCCCAAGCACTGCTCCCTGGGTGCTGCCCTTGTGGATGGGTCAAATGCAGAGGTCACATTTGGTTGTGGTGAACTGTGTGCTGTGGTGTGGTGTGTTCACAAGGTAAAAATGAAGGTAAAATGACAGTAAATTCCCCACCATAATACACAAAACCTACTGAATAATGTTTGATTTGACCGGCCATGTCCTGAGTACACACATGGACAGCACTGTGCGGTAAATGTTGAAGATAGCAGTTTAATTTGAGTATAAAGTACAGTTCAAACATTAGAAATCATTTAGAGGCAGTAAGTGGAATGACCAGAACAGCGGTGTGACATTAACACTGCAGAAGATTATTAATATAGGACGTGATATGCAGCAGACATGCCTTCAGCAACACTTTTTATTACTCTACAAGACAAGTATAAGACTTGTTTAATTAAAAACCAATTTTCTGCCCTTATTCAGTTTGCTGGACAGTGTAATAAGACATCTGGGTAATTCAATGTTTTCATACTTTCTCTAAATGACATTGATGATCACAAATTTACCAAATAACTATTTACGCTTCATTGAATTGTTTAAACAAATTGCGAGGGTTTGTAACGCCTCCTCCTTCCTCCAGCCAGCGTTCCAGGTCTACTAGCCGGGTTACAGATTGTTAACCCTTCCTCGTTTACCACTTCTGTTTGTTCTGCTTTGTGAAGGTAGTTCCTGCTTTGTGTCCGTTTATGCTGCGTGGGGTAAAATTTTGGATTTTTTGTTTTTAGTGTTTTGAAACAGTGGAAGGTCTATACTGTACTGCTGTGAATAAATTTGGCTGAAAAACTTATCCTTTCCATCCTAAAAACATGACTTTCTCGAGGTGAGGAATTAAACTCCAGCAGATTGTTAAAAGTTTCTACTTCAATATTTACGCTAAATCCACTGGTTGACTAGCGTGAAGATATTTCTCTGGAATCCATCTTCGTCTCCCGAGTTCAGTTAACCTAACGCAGGTAGGCTATCCGTGTGGCTGTGAATGCAGCGTAGGCTACCGTAAATGCAAACGTAGCCGCGACCGCACCAAGCGTCTGTGAGTGCTACGGCGATAGTCAACTTCAAAGGCAGATTTCTCCGTTTCTCACTTGGCGTGACAGGAGAAACCCGACTCCTTTGAATGTTGATATTCAGTCATATGTCGTCCCATTCATTCCATATAGATATCGTTTTGAAGCTTGATTTATGCCCTTTCATGAAAAAATAATAACATCATTTTGAAAGTTTGAGAGAAGCAACTGGTTTTGCCGTGCAGAGTCACATATAGTAGGGATGTAGCAATACATCAGTCGACGTCGATACTTCAATTAAATCATCCAAATACATTGATCAGAAATGATACATATTCCAACGCCACTTTATATTGATCAGGAGGTCTATTTTATTCGATTTTTATTCAAATGAGTGATTATTTGTCATTGTGAACACACCACAGTGCACCACAATGTTAGCTCAGCATTTGACCTATCAGAGAAGGAGCAGTGGGCAGCTTTTTGGGCAGCGGTACTCTGCTCATGAGTACCTCAGTGGTACCTTTAATGGTCCAGGACTTGCTTGGTGCTTGGGGACGGTACCTCTGTGGTAACTTTACCAGTCTGGGATTCGAACCGGCGACCTTCTGATCACGATACAAAAACGCTACGCCACCAACTGCCCCCTAAAAATGGCATTTGGCCTTTTTTTCTTTGAAGCTCAGACATCAACCGTAAATGCACAGGTCAAACATGAGAGAGAGAGAGAGAGAGAGAGAGAGAGAGAGAGATGAGAGTGCAGGCGAGTGTGTCGGTGAGACAGAGGAAAGTTCCTGCCAGCAGATGGCTGTCTGTAAACACCAGCACCTCTGCACTCTGTCACCGCACATCTGCCCAAGCTGAAGAGCACAAAAAACACTGCACTAACACGCGAAGAACTGCAGGAAAGTGATACTAGAGTATGGACATGCAGAGCAGGATCTATCTGTAAAGGTCCTGCATATCTGCATAGTGGCATGTTATTTGACTAAATATAAATTTTGTTATGTATCAGGTAGGAGTGTAACGATACATCGATCTACATTGATACATAGATCCAATGATCAACAAAAACATTTTTGTTGATTTTTATATGAAGAAAAGATTGTTTTTCATTTGAATGTCGATTGAGTTCAAGAATTAAAATGCTGAACAATAAGTTGGCTGATTTTTCATGATTTGATATGAATGGACGTGATGGTGTTTAATCAGGACATGATATTATCTCAGATCAATCCCTGGCTCCTGAATTCAATCGAATCAGAATTTGTGATATCGGCAGGCATCATATCGCTTGTGATTTACTAGGGGTGTTGAAATTGATCGCATAACCGACGCATCGGGATGCAGGCGTGGACGATTTGGCATTGATGCAATGGCAGACCATAATCGATTATGACTGCGGTCTTCCCCCTAGTGGTCCGCGGTGGCATTGCAGGTGGTCTGGGACATGAATTCAATGCAAATATCTAAAAATATATATATATACAAAAAATTACTCCCTCCCACATTCCCTACTGCTTAGTCTGAGTGGTGGTCCCTGGGGCGGCATCGAGGTATTGTTTCGTATCGAATCGAATCGTTGACCTAATAATCATAATCAAATCGAATCGTGAGATCAGTGAAGGTTTACACCTTTATGATTTACACACCTAGTATATAGTGTTTTGCTGCTTTTGAGTTTTGCCCTGAATTTCTGAAATCGTATCATACCAGACTTTGTGATAACGACAGACGTCGAATCAGTCATTGAATCAACATAATATCGTATTGTGGTGAAACTTGTGATTTACGTCCCTAGCGTCAGGTATCCTGGCCATTCTGCTTTGGGTTTTAGAGAGACTGCAGACTTTCCCGTTCTATTCGCTCCCATGAGCCGGAGTCATGTTCTGTTAGAATGTTCTGGAAATGTGGTTAGAGCGGTCTGCAAAAAGGCCCTGAAGCGTTTCTTCGAACCTGACCTTGGTGCAGGAGGTGTAGTGAGGTGAACAGAAGCCCTCCCTGGTGCAGACAACACAATTAGGAGCATAACAGCATTGGGACTTTTTTGCTGTCTGAGAAAATGTAGTGTAGAAATCACCACCACCACCATCACCATCATCATCATCATCATCATCATCATCATCGTCATCAATAGAGAAGGTGCAATCGCTTCTAAGTTGCTGTTGAGATAATAAAATGCATTTTTATATACTGGTTATTTTATTGCATCCATTATACCAACTCCGTGCCCCTGTGAGACGGTTAAGCCTTAAAGTAGCTCCACTTTAAAGAGGATTTACTCAACGCTGTATGTACTTGTGAAGTTTAATATTACACCGCAAATGTGGATGTGTTTATTCAACTGAGTCATGGTCCAGCGCTCCTCGTCGTAGGCTGTATAACTCGCCGCAAAGTGGCCTTGTAAAAGACATCAGAGACGTTTACTCCAGACTCATTCAGTAATTCTCCTCTGTTTGTGCTCTCAGTTCTAAAGTAGACGTTCTCGTATGTTTGGAAAAGCCGTTTACAGTCAATAACCTGAACAAAACAGGATGTTATATTAGTATTTGAACTATATATGAGATGAGAGGCAGATAGAAATGTAGTATTGTTTTTAATGTTGACTTGTTGAAATCTTTTATTCCCTTAATGCATCATATCCCCTTCAGCGGTCAGCAATTAAAATTTGCGTGAAAGTTTTTAAGTGTGAGTGACTCCTATTAATGTTTCCTATTCATATATATTTGTTAAACTTTTTATAGAGTATCATGGTCGATTTCGCACTGTTTATGCCTCAAATAAATTATCTTGAATCAACGTTCTATTTTGTTATAATGTTATTATTGACCATGGCTTGTGCAATTATTATTTGTGACCCTCCACGGCAAAACCAGTTGCTTGTCGCAAATTTTCAAAATCGAGTTATGATGTTTTCATGAAAGGGCATAAATCAAGCTTCAAAACGATACCTATATGGAACGAATGGGACGACATATGACTGAGATATCAACATTCAAAGGAGTCGGGTTTCTCCTGTCACGCCAAGTGAGAAACGGAGAAATCTGCCTTTGAAGTTGACTATCGCCGTAGCACTCACAGACGCTTGGTGCGGTCGCGGCTACGTTTGCATTTACGCTAGCCTACGCTGCATTCACAGCCACATGGATAGCCTACCTGCGTTAGGTTAACTGAACTCGGGAGACGAAGATGGATCTTCGCGCTAGTCAACCAGTGGATTTAGCGTAAATATTGAAGTAGAGCGGTCAAAACAGAAACTTTTAACATTCTGCTGGAATTGAATTCCTCACCTCAAGAAAGTCACGTTTTTAGGATGGAAAGGGTAAGTTTTTCAGCCAAATTCATTCACAACAGTACAGTATAGACCTTCCACTGTTTCAAAACACTAAAAACCCTAAACACTAAAAAATCCTAAATTTTACCCCACGCAACATAAATGATCGTTTTTCTCGGAAACCTCCGTTGTGACAAGCGACTGGTTTTGCGATGGAGGGTCACATTTTTCCTCTCCGCGTCTGCTTTTTCTTGCATCTGTCACCACGCTGCAAAGATCATCATAACACTGATCATTATCATAATAACTGATTATCGGTGACAACAATCTGCTAAAATAAGAGCAGCTTTCCATTTCCAACACTGGCTTTGCTAAAGAATCAGAATCAGGATCAGTTTTACTGGCCAAGTGATATAACGCTTATTAATTTGTCTTGATTTTAACCTAAGTCCTGAGACTGTTTCACAGATTTTTGCTCTAAAAAAGATACCCGAAATGAAATGTGTATATCTCAGCAACCACAATGTGTATTTTGATGCTTTTGGTATCATTATAAAGGCAACACTTGTGAGATTGCTGTGGAATCAGCATACAGGTTACTGGGTTAGAATAAAGGAAGATGCAACACAGCAGAACATGAGAAAAAAAAAAGTTCATAAAAAAAAACCATATCTGCGTAATCTGCGGAGTCTCAGCTTTCATACAATAAATGGTATGCATGGATAGCTGTAGTAGTATAGATTCTAGAGCCGTATTTCTTCCTCATAGACCTACGCAGTGTTTTTGTTCTTTGTTTATTTATGTGTTTGGTGTTGGAATTGTGTTATGTTTAGGTGGAAATTTGAGATTTTTTACACGAGATTCTATCGGTGCCGTTGATGTGCCGCATACATATGTTTGTTTACATTTACCATCTATTTAAAGCCTCCCCGTTCTGGCCCCGGTACCGAGGGCGATCGGGTTCAAGCAGTTAAGGGAATGTAAAGGTCCCATATTATGAAAAATTTCACATTTTCTGTTCGTTGGACATCCAATAAGGTCTGTACTGCCTCTACACACACTGTAAGATTGATAAAAATGGTGACTTGTGTTAGTATTAATTTAGGAATGTCAGAAATCGTGCGCTTAAACGAGCCGTTTAGATTTCTCCTCTACTTCTACGTCACAGTAGGGGACATTTGAATAACTCCACCCTCCTATCTGAGAGGCTCCGCCCACCAGGTAGAACTTCTAACGCTTCCTGATCCGCCATGTTTTCCTGCAAGCGCTAGTGTTGGAATCGCAGTGAAGAAGTCTACCGGCGGAGTGTTGTGTTGAACATGTATGGCAGCTGTGTGGATTATTTTCACGTGAGGTAAACTCTCGCCGTGCTGTCTACACCCCAGTTCCGGAGTGAGGGGCGTGTGTGGGGCAGCAGTGGCTCATTTGCATTTAGGAATACTAATGAGGAACAGCCTGTTCTGAAAGGGACTGAAATAGAGGAGTAAAAAGCAGGTAAAAATGCCTAATCTGAGAGGTGTTTACAACAAACTACTTCAGAGACATGTTTAGTGGAACTCATAGACCCGTTTTAACTTGTTGAAGAAATGATGACTATGGGACGTTAAAGTGAGTGGTTATTTGTCATCTTGAAAGCAGCACAGCACTCAAATGTGACCTCTGCATTTGACCCATCTGTGAGGGAGCAGTGGGCAGCTTGGGGACGGTTCCTTGCTCAAGAGTACCACAGTGGTACCATTTCCGGTTTGGGACTTGAAACAGCGATCTTCCGATCTCAGCGGCGACTCCTAAACTGCCAACTGCCCCAAATGTTTCACTCCAACAGAAATGGCAATAATCGTTAAATCAGAGTAAACCCTACTATATATATATACACACTCAACTGTCAAAGTTTTTGTGTAACACTACATTCCAACTTCCTTTTGCTATTATTTATATAATCTTTTTTCTATATATTTGTCACATTATTAAATCCTTATCTCTATATTTTATTATTTCTCATATTTTTGCATATTTTGAAATCTCTTATCTCACTTGTCTTAGCTCCAGCCTCCAAAACACATTCCTTGTGTTCCGTGGCAATAAGCTAATAATTGGTTCTGATTCTCATGTTGCAGCATGTGCAAAACTGGTTATTACAGTACAAGACCTACTAAACTTATGAACTGGATTATAACTTTGACATAAAAGTAGGAACTGAAATTGCAATACGCTACGACACTCTAAGCAATGTGTCTAATGCTCGGTCTCCGGGTCCATACTGTTCTCAGAATAGCTTGGAGTCAGACTTCTGGGGATTTGGGGACGACACGAACCTGGAAAGCAAACCTCCGGGGCAGTTTGGAGGGGGAGCACAAATACCTGAGAGAGGGATGAAGATCAGGAGGTGTTGCCTCGAGTCACCTGCTCACTCAAAGTCACTCGGGTCAGTGGGTTCCTCCTGCGTGTGACTCTGAGGAAGGAGGGGAGGAAGGAGGGAAGGAGGGAGGGAGGGAGGGGGGGTGACCGATTCCGAGCCGAGCTGAGGAAGGAGGAGAAACTGGAGGAGAGAGTCGGCTTGCAAATGCAGCAGGCATCAGGAGGGAGCTGGGAGGCTGGAAAGGCTGCTCCGATCCTCTCCCAAGTGCCAGCTGCCTCGCTCTGCCCTTGTTCCGGTGCCAGTCCCAGTGCAGGTGCCAGTGTCGGTGCCAGTCCTAGTCTCAATCCTTGCGCAGGTTTTAACAGCAGGGGGCGCAGCGGGGAGCCGGAGTCGCCTCAACCAGGCAGGATTACAAACTCACACCAGGTCTGTGGCTGCGGTGACCGAGCGCTGAACGAGTGGAAGTGTGAAGGCCGTCCCTCTGGAAAGTAAGTGCCTGTCTTTTCTCGGTTTGGGGTTGCGAAGGTCATTCCAAAATAATTAGAGGGATAAGGAGGAAGAGAATGGGAAAGTTTAAAGATGTCTGGACTTGAGCTGGGATATTCATCTTTTACTGTAAATCAGAACTTGATGAATTTGTTTTATAATAAAATAAAATAAAAATGTGCAATATTAATATTGAATGAGAGTGTTACACTTCTGATTATTATTCAATATCTGACGTTTAGTGCTCAGATTATCAACAGTAATAATGACATTTAAATTATTTAACAGTGCAATCAGAAAACATTGCAGGACTGAAAAGTGTCTACTTTTATAATGTAATGCTTATTATGCATTATAATGCCTTTTAAGCAATTTAACAAATGTTTTCAAGAGCATAGGCGACTTTAAATAGGATTTCAAACATGTTTAATTAGATTGCACTGATAAATTATTTAAATATCATTATCATTATTATTGTTGATAATCTTAATACTAAAAGGCACACGTTGAACTGTAATCCATTATAACTATAGCCACATTTTAATCACGGCAACTTTTCCTGATTGCATTGTTTAATTATTTAAGCCTCATTATAATTATTAATAATAATTATAATTATTCTTGCTGTGACACCAACACTCCTAATTAGGAAAGAAGGGTGAAAAGGGGGGGGTTACTGTATATTTAAAATGACATTTGCATAAATCTAAAAAATATATTTTTGAGTTACAGATGGACTTTAAATAGTTTATGACCAGAACACATAAATGTCTGATCTGAATCTTCGTGACCTCAACATATGAGAAATGCTTTATGGATTTACTCAAGCTGACGTCTCGGGATTCATTATGGTCTCTGCGGGTGTGTCGTGTTAAAGGAAAACAGTGCCCAAAGTTTTTATAGCCCAGTAATACTTTTAGATCAAACAACTCCTCTCGTCAGCCTCATTCGTCTGAATTTCTGCATTCCTGACCAGTCATCTGCGTACATCTGAGAATAAAGTGGCTAATTTTGGCATTATTGGCACTAAAACTCGGCTCTTTCGGATTCACATCAACCAATTCCAGTGGGAACCTGATCTCTAAGCTCAGGGCTTTGCTGCAAAAGATTGTATTATTTACAGCAGTACCAGGTGGACTTCTATACGTTAAACCTGATTCCAATTATTTCTTCCAAAGGATTGAAACAGGAGCCCCTCTTTTCTTCTGATTAGAATTCGGAGTGGACATGTCAGGGCAATAAGTTATTGCTGCGAAAGCGAGTGTTTTATATGAAGGCCATTAATATTTCAAAAGCTTCCTCAGTGGTGAAGGAGCGAACCGGGGCACTCTGATCACGTCTGCTAAAGGTCAAGGTTCTCCTCTCTGCTACATCTGATCAGTATTTTCATTAGAGCAACACTTTTGCATCTTTGATGATATTATTCCAGCTCAAAGGAAGAGCAGAACCGCCTTGGATTCGTCTAACGAATGGAAGCCTGCTGAGGCGGTGCTTTCCCGATTTTTAGACATCCGAACGTGACAAATGTCATTAGAGGCGCTGTAACGTAATTACCGCCTGTCTTGGTGCTGGGTTGTGTCTCGACCGGCGCTCGCTCCGATTCCCTTTGTGAAAATGTTGGGGTTTGCGTCTGACATCCATCATCATCAAAAGAAGGAAATCAAATTATCCCTTCATACAGACATGCCGTACGTGCAGACGCTTGGGAAAGGAAGGCCGAAGAGGCGTCCATATTAACCTGAGCTTTTTAGCATCCGGTAATTATAATTTCAGCAGAAGGTTTGTGGATTTCTCTGGATTTCTCGCGGCTCTTCAATGCATCTGTTTAAGGGCTTTCTTTGCATTTTAATTTCCCACAGGTAACTCAGCACTTTACTAGGGGTGGGAATCAAAAAACGGTTTCGACTCAGAACCGTTTCCAATTGATCAGTTCCATCGGAATTGTACACCTCCAATGTTATCGATTCTTCTTAACGATTCTCTTATTTTCCTGCACAACATTTTCCACTTTTCCCTAAGTTTTGCGTCGCGGTACATTACGTCACACTCTCTGCGACCTTCAACCGCGAGGAATCATGACGCATAACTTATATTTTTCACAATGTAAACACGCGCACGAGTTTGTTAGCGCACGAATCTCACAGGGAAGTCCAACATTCACTAAAGCGTTCCAGTTCAGTTACATCTTCCCATTTATTACAGACAAAACTTATATTTTAACTTGATAAATAACAACAACCAGCGTTCTACTCACAGTACAGACATTTACTTGATATATATTTATTCCCGATGCGTGTCTACAGCGCTGTTGTGCCGCGGCTCTCATATGGAATGCCCTCATGGCAAAAATGTACTTCTCTCCCAGAAATGAGTCAAAAATTAGTTATAGGTCAAAATGAGTACAAGTGCTCGAAAATTGTCAAAACTTCAGTATTTCTTCATTTTTCATTAATCAGAAAATATTTGTTCTATTCTATAATGTTGGAGAGTAAAAATAAATCTAGACAAATGCATTATTTGTTATCAAATAATTTTATTCTGTATCCAGGTTGACTCCAAATGGTAAAGAGGTGTTTCCACCTGCACTAACCTCATCTTTCTTCATAGTACTAACCCATAGAATGTCTCTGCATAATAACAACTCTGAATATAAATGTCTTGATGGTCAAAGTCTTGTGCAGACATCATTTTGGGAACAATAAAATTGTTGCTTTTTTTCTCAAAAAACTATTCGGGAATCGATAAGAGAACTGATAAGGAATTGGATTGATAGGCAGAATCGACAAAGACATTGATATTGAGCATATCTTATCAATTCCCACCCCTATGCTTTACTGGGTGTTTTGCTAAAGTTCAAGGCACAAAATGAGTTTAAGTTTTACAGTCGCAGTGAGGCAGGTCATAAGTATGCTCAGAAGCATTCTCACAATTGCTAAGTACAATTTCTCTCAAGAGTAGGCCAATGGTAGAACTGTGATGGGATGCTATTATGAGAAATGCTCTTGATGTATCGCAGATATATTTTCAGCCTCGTTGTAGACGCCAGAAGGAATCAGAGACTGATGCCATGCAAATCTGAGGAGCAGGGTGCCTGATATTTTTTCTCCACTTGTAATTACTTTTCTTTCTTCCTCTCCTCTTTCTCTCTCTTCCTCCCCCCTTTTTTCACTAGATTAGGTGTCACAGTAATAGCGTCATCGGCTGCCGCCTGGTGAATAATAATGGTCGTGGACCGGAGGATGAGAAGCGGTGCTGGAATTAAAACGTGTGAAGAACGAAGTGTGCACGAGAAAAAGCCAATGAGCCCCTAGAGAGAGAGTGAGAGAGAGGGAGAGAAAGAAAGAGAGAGACCTCTCGTTTTCGGTGAGATGGGTCCAGACAGCCTCCAGCGATAAGAGGCGACATGGAGGCACTTAACGGCATTGTTTCCCATCGCCGTCTTGCCTCTAGAAGCAGCTCCCTGGAGACGTGGCTTGACAGTCCCAAGCTGTCCGTGGTGTAAATGAACGGCCCTGCAGGTGATGTACGTTGGACACTCTCTCAAATGCAGTTTTTAGAACTGGAAGAGCATGTGACCTCCAATTCAGGGCAGCCAGTTCAGAGACTCCAATCAGTATGGAAGAGCAGACGACCAGTCTAATTCAGATTTACGGAAATAACACTGAGCACTCGAATGCTTCGTTTAACTACAACTCAACAGAGCTGAAGGAGAACTCGGACACCTATGAGTTTTATGTTATTGGTCTTTTCCTCTCCTGCCTCTACACCATCCTCCTGTTCCCCATCGGCATCATTGGGAACATCCTCATCCTGGTGGTCAACTTGAACCACAGGGAGAAGATGACCATCCCCGACCTGTACTTCATCAACCTGGCAGTGGCTGATCTGATTCTGGTGGCCGACTCGCTGATTGAGGTCTTCAACCTGAACGAGAAGTACTATGACTACGCTGTCCTCTGCACCTTCATGTCTCTCTTCCTGCAGGTCAACATGTACAGCAGCATCTTCTTCCTGACGTGGATGAGCTTCGACCGCTATGTGGCTCTGGCCAACTCCATGAGCTGCAGACCCTTGCGCACCATGCAGCATGCCAAGCTGAGCTGCAGTCTCATCTGGATGGCCTCCATCCTGGCCACGCTGCTGCCGTTCACCATTGTGCAGTCGCAGCACACCGGTGAGGTTCACTTCTGCTTTGCTAATGTCCTCGAGATCCAGTGGCTGGAAGTTACCATCGGTTTCCTGGTGCCTTTTTCCATCATCGGCCTGTGCTACTCCTTGATTGTCCGGATACTCATGCGGGCGCAGAAGCACCGAGGGCTGTGGCCTCGCCGTCAGAAGGCCCTGCGTATGATCGTGGTGGTGGTGCTGGTGTTCTTTATCTGCTGGCTCCCCGAGAACGTCTTCATAAGCATCCAGCTTCTTCAAGGCACAGCGGACCCCTCTCAGCGTAGCGCCACCACCCTGTGGCATGACTACCCACTGACCGGGCACATTGTTAACCTGGCAGCCTTCTCCAACAGCTGCTTGAACCCCATCATCTACAGCTTCCTGGGAGAGACCTTCCGAGATAAATTGCGCCTCTTTGTGAAACAGAAGGCCAGCTGGTCTGTGGTCTACCGCTTTTGCCACCACACGCTGGACCTTAACATCCCTGTCAGGAGCGAGTCCGAGGTGTAGGACTTAAATGCAGGGGGGGAAACAAGTCCTGAAACTCTGGCTTCCTGCAGTTGTTCTCAGTGGAGATGTTAACTAGAAGCAGGGAGGGGGTCTTTCTTTGAAACCCTCCAAATATCGAGGAATAATGTATAAAACTGCATATGCTGCAGGGACAGAGGCGGTGGGCGTTGCCACCGGATGGACTGAGAGGTTCACAGTTCAAACCTGCAAAAGCAAGAACAGAAGGAGCACACTGTTTGCTCTACCTCCTGCAGGGGTGTATCCAATATTCAGAGGTGTAAAAACACAGGATTATTCAGGGTAGTTCTTTGCAAAGATGTTGATTTAATGGATTAAATAGCAAAGTAACAACGACCAACCTGTTTTTCTAAAAGTTTATAGACAGTAAAAACATATAATATGTCAAAGCAACAACTTTTATACTCCAGAACGATTGTGCTCAGTGAGCCCACAGTACGGGAACAAAATAAAGAAAAACTGTAAAAGGACGTGCGACCCCTATCTCCTCAGCCTTTTTTTTGGAAGACAGTCTTCTATTTGCTGTGTGTTCTTACTTATCACTCTTTAAATATTCAGAGTAAGATGCTAATTAATGCATAACGCCAAAGCTGTTCTTCATCTTTGTTCCTTACAAAATGTCACGTTCACCTCAGACACTTTCCTTCAGTTCCGCTTCACTACTCTCTCACTGCAAAATCAACAGAGAAGTTGGAAATGCCCAAGTTCATTTCAAGTTCACTGCCCACCTTTTGCCTAACATCAGGAACATGAGCGAGTAAATTTGGGTTAAAGCATTTGGAGGATTAGTGCCCATTCAGGCAGGGGTGTTATTGATTCTTAGCCCTGGTGTTGGCTCCGGTTAGCCAGACGTAGAGGCAGGGGGCAGGTGGTGTGCAGACAACGTGATGTAAACACATTATTTGAGACTTCAGTAACCCATCTAACAGTACTCCATCAGTGGTGTTTGTTCAGTCTGGCGCTCTAAGCCGCCATTCTGTTGCTTCACACCTCTGTGTCATCGCACTGGGTAGTCACCATTAAACTACGGATGTGTTGGAGGACATTTTTATTAGAACTACTATGATGGTCAAAACCTGTAATATACTGTATTTTCAGCTAAATGCCTTAAGACCCGAGGTGGGCAGTTCTATTCATGGAAGACGGACATCCTGGAGGTTTTCCGTCCAACCTGGCGAGTCACTTTCTGGTGAATGTCCTGAGACCAGGTTTGAATATTTTGAAGTCAAGCATGATGGGAAAACTTACTGGATCCTGGTCTTCCAGGACCGGAATTGCACACCCCTGCTTTAGACTTCATTTGGCCTCCCACCAGATGGTTCATGGGCATGATAAGGCTTGGAGCAGTGTTCAGAGTGATTGAAATCATGTGGTGAAGACCAGATTTGAGGTTCACATCCTGGTTAAGGCTAAAATAACAGTGATATCACCTTCGAGTCACTGAACAAGACATTTACAGCATTTCATTATCCAATCAATGTCTCTTATTGGTGACATCTGTCATTGTGATAGTGAAAATGGCATACATTGAACCACAACAATGCTTGGGGAGGGTACTGCGCTCATGGGTACCTCAGTGGTACCTTTACCAGCCCAGGGTTTTGCCTGGCAACCGTTTGATAAATGAGTGGACTGGTGTAGAATGGCTGCTGGGGCAGGGTGAGTCAAACATTGATGATGGATGAAGGGGGTTAATGGTTAGGGCGTTCACTCCATGATCAGAAGGTTGCCAGTCTGAATACCGGATGGGTAAAGATATAACTGAGGTACTCATGAGCAAGGTACCGTCCCCGAGCACTGCTCCCTTGGTGCTGCTCATGTCAGCTGCCCACTGCTCCTTCATGGTTGGGTCAAATGCAGAGGTCACATTTTGTTGTGCTCACAATGATAAATTATCACTCACTGTCACTTTATTCAGCATGACATATATTTTTGAATGACATCAAGAGCTGGTTTCTTGAACAAGGATTAAGCCTAGTATTGGATTAAGTTGCAGTATCAATAGAGATTTACCACTGAGGGCCAAGGCTAGTCCTAGACTAGTTTTGAGGTTGATTGGTAATCTCCATTGGTATTACAACTTCGTACAAGACTGGGCTTAATCCATGAGCTACAAATCAGCCCGGAAAGGCAAGGTTACTCTAGGACTAGGCTTAATCTTAGACTGGGAAATTGGCCCTAAGTGTCTCTATGGATCAACTTTGGGCTCAAGATTAAGAGCATTGTTTTAGGATAATTTTAGGCTTGTCGGACCCCGATCCTCCCATCTCCAGCCTGAGGTTTCAATCACAGAGACAACAGTAGCATGTTAAGGCCCTTAATCCCAAGTCACTCCAGGCAGACGGTCCCTCTGAATGAGTGATAAATGCTGTAAATATCTGTATTTGTGAGCGAATCTTGTACTGCATGGGTGTCTTTTAAGCCAGCGTGAACACACCACTGCACAGCACACAGTGCACCGCAACAAACCGTGACCTCTGCATTGGGGCAGTTGGTAGCATAACAGTAAGAGAGTTCACCTCGCGGTCGGAAGGTCACCGGTTTAAACCCTGGACCGACAAAGGTACCACTGAGGTACTCATGAGAAAGATGCCGTCCCCAAGCACTGCTCCCTGGGTGCTGCCCATAGCTTCTTTAAGCAATAGGTCAATGATGAGGTCACTTTTCGTTGTGGTGCACTGTGTGGTGTGTTAACAATGACAAATAATCACTCACTTTCATTTAACTCATTTGTGTAACAACAGTGGACTTTGCTTATGAGTACTTTGGATTTAAACTGACAATCCTCGGATCACAAGAGGACCTCCCTAAACCTTACCACTACTACTCCTGCTACAGGCACAAATGTTGAAGTCTGGGAATTCTAGAGTTAGGTTCCAGACCATAGTTTGGTTTGGAACAAGATGTATCCAGTGTGCATTGCTAGTCATATTTTGACTTGAAACAATGTTTATCTGATTTAAACGAATTTAAACACAGTTTATGCTAATCTCCTGTACCACTGCAGAGGTCATGGTATGATCACAGACGAGTCTCTACTTTTGGTTGGTTACCAAACTCTGATCCACCGACACCCAAAATTGCTAAAACTGAAACACAGTCTGCATGATACTAGCGCTGGACATCTGGAAACACATCTTCACCTCCCAGAAAATATACAATGAGATTAGCATCCCCATGCACAATATCCAGTTTGTCCGTTCCCATGCAGAGCGGGAAATAAATAGAAATATAAATATTCGTAAATAACCCAGAGGGAAGGGGGGATAGAGGGAGCTTATTTGTTTTGTAATGATGATTCTCACTGAGAGCGTCCACCCTGCAGTCTCCACTTCCCACCCAAATAATCAACAGGTCACTTTTTGGGGTCAAGTACTACTGTATGCAACACTAAAGTATGTGGAGAGACTGTTTATGAGAAAGGGCAGTGTTATTTACTGCGCTCCATTATTTTCAATATGTAACATTTCATTACCAGAGGTCAAATTAACATTGGCTTGACCTCAAACATTGCCCGTTAAGAGCAAGTTATTGAGTTGTCCAGAATTTGACAACCTGAAGGACAATCTGGCTCTGCTCTCCGTTCTACAAAGACCTCAAATTCCCGAAAATCTGTTTTTGTGTATGAGTAAAGATGACGGATAATGTTTTATTAGTCAGATCAAACTAAGAGCATTAAACTCAGCATAGTTATATCCATAACCACGCCAAAATCCTTATGTAACAGGCCAGTGGTGGTTATGAGAAAGTGCAGATGACATTTCCATGACAGCCAGACATGCATCATTTTCACAATATCAAAACGTAGTGGCTCTCGTGGACGTGAAGGAGTTCTGAGATTTGCAAGAGCAATAATCATAAACCACTCAACCTCTCTGGGTCTCAAACCTTTTGTAAACCGTTTTTGGAATCTTTCCACTTGATGTGTTAATGACTTCCAGTAGGAATACTCATTGAAAACGTGGTTTAATTAGCATCTGATGAAGTTAATTTGGTGACAGTGGCGGTACTGATCTTGTTTTGGGGGACTGAGTTTTGGAACAAGCAGGTTCACCCCGATCTGGGAAAAAGAAGCCAAACTAAAAACAAAACACTGGCAAACCAACCAGCTGCTGTTTTTCCAGCTGTGATAATGGCAAGAGTCCTGGGAAATGAGAGGCAAGCATCCAATCGTGATACTGAATGGAAGAAAGTATGCAGCAATAATCGAGTTATACAAGTCAAATAACAGGCCGCCGAAATTGTGGCATCACATATTTCTAAGAGCCGTTGATGGGACGCGTCGCCGTTATAAGGCCCGAGAGACGGAGTAAGGTCATGTTTTGCAGACACAAGCTCAATAGCAATAAAAGGGGGCATGCTGGGAACCGCCCGAGGACGTTCACAAGCTGTGACATGGGGAGCATGACAGGAAGACGTGCAAGTGAAAATCCAATGAGAAGTTGGTGAGATTGTTGGTAAAAAATAAGTGGAACCTAGACAAGACAGTGTCGATCGAATCCCAAGGGGAACAAGTGGGATGTGTTTGTTACCCATAAGCATGCAAATAAACAGATGGGGTAAAAGCAGAAAAGAGCAAGAGGGGAGGGAGGAGGGCGAGGTGTGGACTGTGAGAAGCCAGCGACAGGAGGCCTGGAGATGCAGCTGAGACTCTAGAAGGTTCAGAGTTGAAAACGTCTGACGTCATTACCACCGACACTGCTTCTGATGTGGTTAAACCAAAATACACTCTCCAGTGAGGAAAGTCTGTCTAACATTCACAGAACAGTTTCTCATGTAGCATCCTAATTATCAGGTTTTATTTTGGCTGCCCTCCTTTACACATTTATTCTAGGCATCAAGTGTCAATGAAACATCAGATAGAATTGAGGAATATCACTGGAGGTTTGTCTACTTAAAAGCTGGCAAAACTGTCTCCAGCATCCAGACACACTCATTCATTAAATGTAAAGACGCGGGCAGCGGACGCAGACCAGAAAGCACCCTCATGCCGAGAGTAATTAACAGTGCGAGTTAATGCATAATCCGAGAGTTGTGCATTCAGAGGAAACACAGGCCTGAATAATGGATCTGACCCACAATTACATTTGCATATGAAATTTTTAAACTGGAAAATGGTGACGCCGGATTAGGAATTAGACATGGGCACGAGCAACACAACGAGCAACGTGCAGCAACACTGATGGAAATCATGAGCAGAAATTAGAGTTTATAAATTACACATGAAGGGAAGTGTTGCCAAGAAACTATTAATAACTTATGATAGGTGAATAACAAGCAAAAAAACCTTCATTGACTCAAGGAATCATTTATTCTAACATGAAAAAGTATGCACACACAATACAATTCTGACCTCTACTGGTTGAATTGTAAAAAGACAACAAACTACACGTTCCTCTAAGTCTTAAACTTTTTAAAAATATAAAAGTGGTACTGCCAGAATTACATTTAAACTGGAGCTTAACAGTCAACAAATGAATGTTCATGGTAGTTAATCTCAGCACCTGTTCAACCAATTAAAATGGTATTTTTTCTACGCTATGCAAACCAGTTTAGAGACAATTAATTTTTAGAAGCAACATTTTTTTTTACATGGGGGAAGTCATTAACCAAAAGCAGTCGAATAGCCAGGTTGAGGTAGTGAACTTTTTTTTATTAACAACCCAATAACCAAATGTAAAAAGATAAATATTCTTAGCATGCAAACTAAAGCTACTCTACAATGAGCACTGCTAAATATCTGAGTACACCATTTTCCACTTGAACCTGAGTCTGTTGGGAATGTTTTATAAAATTATGCCGTCAAATTTAAAATCCATCGCTTAGAGTGTGGTGTTAGGAAAGATGACAAGAAAGTAGTATTAAATTATGCTCTCTCTCCTCGGATCCGCCTCGCAAGCTGGATGTCCTTGGGCATGATCGTGACCCTCTTGGCATGGATGGCACACAGATTTGTGTCTTCAAACAGACCAACAAGGTAAGCCTCACTGGCTTCCTGCAAAGGAGAATGAGTTCGGTTCAGACGAATGCATCCATGCCACTCAAAATAAAATGCATCTATAGGCAAAACTAGTATACAATAACATGCCAACAGTTACAACTACATTCTACACATTTCGGCACAATATTAACACTACACCAGCTGAGCACAATTTACTTCATTTGCAACAGGAATTTTACAAAGTTTTTGTAATTATTTAGCAGAATCTGAGGAATAATTGTGAAGGTTTCTCAAATGCTGGCAAAGTTACACTAATTACATGGCTGTGTTCATTTAGCTGTCGTGTCAGCAAATTTGCGAGTACCTGAAGAGCGCCGATGGCTGCACTCTGAAACCGAAGGTCTGTCTTGAAGTCCTGTGCAATTTCTCTGACCAGACGCTGAAACGGCAGCTTGCGGATCAGCAACTCTGTTGACTTCTGGTACCGACGGATCTCTCTCAGAGCAACAGTTCCAGGCCTTTAAGAAAACAGATGAAGCAAAGTGAGAACACACTATCCAGCTCCCTACATATGAAGTTAGGGGTCTTGCTGAGGGGCTTCAAAGGTGGTAGTGCTTGAGCTAGACAAGAATCCATGAACTTTTGGTTAATGAGTGAGTATCACATGTTTAATAGCATGGGGGTGATTAAGACCTAAAGACAGCTAGGTCTCAACTTTTAAAGCATATAGTTTCTATAATTTACAACAATAGTAAGGCCAAGTAATTAGAAAATAAAGTCCATTTTACACACATGCATCTGCTCAACTGACAATGTGCTATATTCAAGACTGTTACACACTTCCACACAGCAATCCATGTTAGTTGCTGCCAAAACTTGAAATTACAGTTATCAGTATCTGAATATGCTGACATAAAAAAAAAAAAAAAACAATATTCTTGCAAAACAAATCAGGGTGCACTGCCCCACAGAGAATCTTGGGCTCCTTGCAGTGTGTTAAGAACATTATGAAAATGCCTAAACTTATACTGCAAGGTTGGGCAATAAGTCCTCAAATCAATCACAGCTAATTGACCATTTACCCTTGATTACAATGAACAGTTCACCAACAAGATTTGTATAGTAAATATGCTCAGCTATTAAAGCTGAGACTTTTCCCTACCCCTAAAGAAAGAGTTCAATTCTAAAATAACTGCAGAAAACAACTGTCACAGATTGGACAGAGCTGCTTCACATGAAAACACGCAGTAGAATCTTAATTGAGTCAGTACATGAACACATACACTGGGCAAAGGAATATCAGAATACTTCAATATACTAATAAAAAAAGTTAACAGAACTTCCTTTCAAAAAAAGGTATATTTAAAAAAAAGAAATTACCACCACAAGCAAGATCAATTAGAGGCTTGGAATTCATTTTTAACTAATTGCCCAGCCTCGACCGTTTTACATTCCAACGAAAGCCAGGACATGCAGTAGCTGTTTATAACCAAGACACTTCCATATAATAATCTTTTAGATTCAAGTTTTATTCTCCCAATCTTTTCAGTCCTTTTAAAACTTGCAGTATTAAAAAGAATGCATTTTCACTACATTGTACTTGTATCAGTGGGTGACAATCTTGAGCTGCGTCCACTTTGTGCTTAGACTGAATTAAACATTAATGCACTTAATTTACATATTGAATTGAAATATTTGTTCTACGTTTTGATGCTACAGCCGACATAATTATTCAAATTCATTATCCATGTCCTTGTTTACGGGTGTAATAGTCAATGAAACCTAAATAAATACACCAGACATCAAAATGCTGTGACGTCACTTTATATTGGACAGAAGTTGAAACGTTTTTTTAATGATATTTTGTCTGGTTCATCTTGGGAATTAAAACATGAACTGATTATAGTTGCTTTGTGATATGAACGGAGTCGATTGTGTTAAATCAGCATATGATAAGTCACTCATAGTTTGCTGGTTCCTCATTTGAAGCTTGCTATCGTTATATAACACTGATAATTTGTGATTTACACCCCTGGTAACAATCAGTATCAGCCCTGGTAACAATCAGTATTTTCAAACTCACCTGTATCTGTGGGGCTTCTTCACCCCGCCGGTAGAGGGCGCGCTTTTCCGGGCAGCTTTAGTGGCCAGCTGCTTACGCGGAGCTTTACCTCCGGTGGACTTACGGGCGGTCTGCTTGGTACGAGCCATGTCGTCTCACACACTGAACAGGAACAAAAAAATCTCCAATCACAAATCCAACAAAATCTTAACGAGGAGAAAATTAAAGCCAACTGCAATTAAGTCACATGCAAGTCAAAATTCAACTTCTGCCTGCGGGTCACGTTTACATTGTCTAAATTAACATCATACGCATGCGCAATATTCACATCACATTAAAGAGAGACAACGTTACTCAAACTCGTCTGGCTAAAACGGGTTTTTGCCCTCGATACAAAATGAATTGAAATTCATTCCATTCCTGTTCTCATTTTCCATTAGCAATTTATAAGAAGTCCGTCAAAATATGTAATTGATTTCAAACTTCTTGGCTAAAATAACATTCCTTTGTTCATTTATTTTAGGTTAAGGTTAACTATAACAGAAGGATTACATAAAGTTGAAGTCTACTAGCAAAAAAAGCGCGCCAGACTTGTCTCCAGTGTTTTCATTGGTGTTTATTATTATTAGCCAAATTAATACATGTGACCCCTGAATTTATTTTTCATAATTACTTTATAAAAGAATGCTAGGTAATGTTTTAAGATATAAACTACATAACATTAAATAATTTAATAGAACATTAGCCAGTAATTAGCGTACTAGCTAACGTTTACCCGGTCAGCCCGGGACATTTTTATACGAGACAAAATGGCGGCATCTTTTATTGCTTCCGGTCGATGTAATCACAACCGGCTACGCAATCTGCCGTTTAACAACAGATTTCTGGTAAAAAATGTTGGACAGCACCTCCATTTTTACTTTATTCGTTTACTAGTTACGTTTGTGAAGAATGTCTGTCGAAAAAAAGCGACGTGGTGAGCCTAAGTTTTATGGACCGCTTCGTTATTCCGCGTCCTGAAACCAGCGCGCAAAACAGGACCAGATTTTAACCCCCCTCGTCGAGACGCATTAAATCGGTTGATACAGTAAAAAAAAAAAAAGATTTATATCCATTAATGTGATGTAGAACTTGTACTAACGAATTGGATTCTTTTAACGGCAGCTTGGAGCTTTGTCCAAAATGGCGGGCTACAGAGAGCGGCGCGCGCAGCTATAAACCAACTGCGGCCTAAGCGTGCGCATAAGAAAAAGAAAAATAGCTGGTCGTACCGGCGAAATCAAGTCGGAAATTTGATCCAAAACCGCCTACTTGGTAACTTAACGACGACGAATTGAGATAAGAGAAGACTGACGAGCGTTTTAAAAGAAAATAAGACGAGCGAAAAAGATAAACATACGAGTGACCGTCGACGCAATAAAGGCGCGCAGTTTACTTACGTGTTCACTTCCGAGCGTAAATACGCTGCTTCTCCTCGAACGTCCAAATGCTGTTTGAAAATAGTGGGGGGTTTTGGTGCTATTTATATTTTTCCATGGCGAGCCCTACGTCACCGTCACATGACGGAGTTTTGTGGGCGTCACTAGGGCCGGTTTTTGGAAAGTAAAATTCCGGTCAGGTTTTAGTTCTGCCCGCTGCCTTAAAGGGCCACTGCGCTAATATTAATATACGACGACGCCTAACTGAGCATAACGCTAAAAAGGGCCCAACAATGCATGGAAGGTGCTGATGATGATGATGATGATGATGTTAAAGATGAGGTCAGCGTTCCATTTAGTGTTTATATGTCGTTAACCACATTAACGTGTGTGTTGTTGACGTAGCCCTTTAATCAGGGGTACAAAGTCAAAGTAAACTTTGTCATCTCTGCTATATACTATACAAGTATACAGAGAGACAAGTAACAAACCACAACAACTTTTTGATATGTTTTATCAAGTCTGCGATTATCCATTTTACTGCATACATTGTGGTTTTTACTTTTAACATTTGTTTTTGGCGAAAAAGGAACACTGAAACAATAAGTGAAATGCTCATTCATATATGTGAAATAAAAAAGAAAGAAAAACAACGTGTAGTTTTTAAAGTAAAAGAAACAAAAGACTATCATTATTTATTTGGAATTTCTATGCGGTAATTATCTTGGTAAAAAAGCAGTATAAAGTCCCCTGGAATCGTCCTTACTCCAACATTTTGGACAGTTAAAAAGTACATTAAAGTAGGTTAAATAAATAGTCTTTAAGCCTAGCTTTAAAACACACTTCATGCCAAGAAAACAATTAAAAATGTATTATAATGAATGAATGAGTGAATTTTACTTGTGTTTCCTTTTGGTGTCAATACCAGTGATGTGATGTGTAAAAATTATATTCAGAGAGGCGTTTCCCCTTTCCATTTGCTGTCTGCCTGTGATAATGCATGGAACAGATAATATATAACATTTAATTTTTCATATTTTATAGTGTAGGTATGTATGTATATTCTATATTTTTTCTTTGTACTATGTAAAAACTGTCTTCTATATACTTGTAAATAGCTTAGATGACAAAGCTTACTTTGACTTTTGATTATATCTAAACATCAACACTTGACACTAGAACTCTTTGGGAAATAATACGTTGAACTCTTACATGCTTATTTTAATGCCCGTTGTTTTACTTGATTTTAGATAATATTTCATTAATGTAATAATACATATACTAGAGCATATTTATCAATCCGTGCTTTATGTAGTAGATGAAGAGGGCTTGTGTAAATGTCCGGTCTGGACTTTTTTCTTTTTTGAACTCGGATATAGGCTCCTCCCAATGGATGCTACGGTTCAGATTTCAACGCAGCAATGGATGTCTACAGACCAGAGACGCTAAAAACTGGGGGTTCTTATAGTTTGGACGTCCTCTGTCTCTGATTAAAGCAATTCCAAATAAAGCGAATATTTTAAATAAAATGTTCTGTCACGAGACCCCGCTTCAGTACAGTTTGACATATGACATGTAGGACTGAGATTAAATTTATAATCGCCAGCAGTTAATAGTAAAATGCTTTGTTTTTTTTGTTAGAACAGTTCAGTGTCAGGTTATAGAGACCTACAGAAATCGGTTGTGCTTCACTGAGGGTCAATAATACAGCAGAAAATCGTATCTAAAATAATTTGTATGTTTAAAATGGATTTGGAATGGATATGCCTGAAACCGCAACAACAAAACAGTCTGAATGTTGTCCATTCAGATCTGTAAGATAAAAATGGGAATAATATGTACAAATGCACTGACACAAAAAGCATCCAAATGCTCTTTGCGTGGTGCGCCCAAAAACAAGATGACCACGGAACTCACACGCATCCTTTCGTGATTATGACGGTATTTTTATTTTCTTTCTGGTTGCTACGTCTTTTGATTGCTGTCGTGTCACCTTGTTTATAGTTTCGCAATGAATTGCACAGTTTGACGCCCCTAGAAAATGTGGAAACATTTGTGATTATGACGTTATTTTTTACTCTTTTTGATTGCTGTCATACTGCCTCGTTTTTAGTTTTGGAATACATTGCCTTGTTCGCGTCGTTTGACTGCATCTCTACATTGCTGATCGGCGTTCGTTGCTATTGCAGAACCACAGTCAGATCTGTTACAACAAAGTGCACGTCGTCGTGGCTCTGCAGCGTGTTGAACGTGTCCGCGTTCGTCAGTTTCTCCCATTTACCGAAATCGGCCTCGCCGCGGCGCACGAGAGCGCGTGCAGAGGAAAGGGCCCGCGCGCATGCGCCGTTATTGTTTTGACTGAAAATGCCGTCGGTTTCGAAAACGGCGGCGAGCGCTTCTCCTCAAACCGAGAAACCAACCCACTATACGTAAGTAAAGTGGACGTCAAAGGGATAAAAATGCATTTTTTACAAAAGCTAGCGAACCTCTGGTGCCCTGCCGTCTATTAGATACGCGCAATTGTGCTCCGTTTTCATATCCTGCGTGCGTTTAAATATGGTGCTTTTCCCTTTTGTAAATTCTTCCGAATTGCACGTAGCTCGCCAGATTTTTATATCA
This sequence comes from Distichodus sexfasciatus, assembly GCA_032718565.1. Lineage (NCBI taxonomy): Eukaryota > Metazoa > Chordata > Actinopteri > Characiformes > Distichodontidae > Distichodus > Distichodus sexfasciatus. The sequence continues at coordinate 3,100,864 of JAVGVS010000040.1, forward strand.
GAATTATCACGTGTTTTTTTTAATATTGGCGGAGACAAAACGGATTTGTAGCCTCGCTGTTGTTGCAGAACGTGCGCAGCTTTGTTGTGCTACAAACTTAAACAGGCGTTTCACTTAAGACGAAGCTTTGCTTGTCCGAAGCTTGCTGGAGAGACGTGGGATGCGTCCGTAAACCGAGTACTACCGTACTACAGAGTACGCCCGAATTAGCTTTTTTACATACTGTTCAGTAGGCTAGTTCGCGATTTAGGACGCGACCATGGTTCAAAACGCGAAGCTGGCAGTCGAGATTCTCTCTTCTTCCTCCGCCTCGGCCTGAATAGCAGGCTTTACGCTGTTTGCGTGACGCAAGGCGACGCTCTCCTACAGCAGAGGGCGTCCCGGATCGTGCGTAAGAGTTGTTTGGGAATCGCGAAACACCTAGCGCGAGCTTTATAGTTTGTAGGGGATCATATATTAAACAGACACTTGACAACATTCGGTGTTTTATCTACGAATTAAGTAGATTTTGCCGGTTACTTGTTATTTTTGGTTATTAATAACCTATATCTGACGGACTGCATGAGTTTTGAAGACCTGTAGCCAGTTTGTGCTGTCAAGTTTGTTTAGCGCGCAGTGTGTTGTCTCTAAACAAACTGAACGTGCTACGGGTCTTCAAAACTCATTTAGTTTGTCTCGTCTTCAAAACTAATCGAATTTGTCATATGTTTTATGAATAACGACACAAACTAAAGGAGTTTTGAAGACCTGTAGCCCGTTCATGCTGTCAGCTTTGTTTAGCGCCAACTGTGACGCTGAACTCAGCTAACGGGCAATAGGTCTTCAATTTAGTTTGTCAGATAGGTAGGTAATTAAAAGTGACAAACTAAATGAGTTTTGAAGAGCTGTACAGTGTTTATGTTGTCAAGTTTAAGAGTCACGTGAGCTGTAAATAAAGAGGCAGCGAGTTAAGTTATACGTAAGTCATTTAAACACGAAACAAATGGCCTTGCTCTCATTTTCGCCTCTCTCATGTTGTTAGTAAAATAACCCCGTCGAAATCGGCCTGTTTTTTTATTTTATTTTTTTTTTTTTACATTTTTTTGCTGCGCAGATATCTGAAGGAGTTCAGGACCGAGCAGTGCCCGCTGTTCCTGCAGCACAAATGCACGCAGCACAGACCCTTTACCTGCTTTCACTGGCATTTTCTAAACCAGCGAAGGAGGAGACCGATCAGAAGAAGAGATGGCACTTTTAATTACAGCCCTGACGTGTACTGCACGAAGTATGACGAGACAACAGGCATCTGTCCCGACGGAGACGAGTAAGTGGATTTTATTCTTTAAAGCTCAGTTTTATGTGCAAATTCAAACTGGCAGCGTTGCTTCTTCCTCTGTGCATGTAATTCTTTTAACCCTATGCCTTTTTATGCGTTGCACATTGCGCCATGTTGCAGTGCCTAAAAGGCTGTTCTAATTCCAGTGGTCCCAGCCAAGCTTTTCGGTATGGCAAAGCATTTCATTGATGCATATTCGGTGTTTTTCGATGCATATGCATATATGTACGCAAATAAAGTGGAAGCATGTCAATTGTTTAACTTGGCGTGTGGTATTTTGGAGCTGCTCGAGTGGGTCGAAGTTTTGCACGCTGCACTGTTGTTGACTTGTCTATTGTTCTGAGGAGCTCAAGTTTTTTTTTGTACCCGCCCCTTTCATGAAACGAGGAAGAAGCGCTGCATTTTTTTACCTCAAAGAATATCAGTTGTTTTAACGCGATGCTCTCGACACAATTTTTATTTATTAACAAAAAACGGTTAAAAAACCTCACGTGGCCCGTTTGCGTCACGTGCACCCGTCGTTTGTTTTGATTTTTTACGTTTACGTCACTTACGTAAATCCTCGTTTTACGGATAAAATGGCTCGGAAATTCGCATTCTGGTACTCAACATGAAAAGCGATTGACCGTTTTGTAAATATTTGAGTTTTTGAATTCAGTCAAATTCGCGTTTTTGGCTGCGTACAGACGCTCTGTCGTCCGCTCGTCTCCAGGAAACGGAGGACACACCCACTCGCTTCTAAGCTTCTCATTGGCTCCCTCCAGCACGTAGTCGTTTTTGATTGGCGGACGGGAGCTGTGTTTATTACTGCGTGTGTGTGTGTGTGTGTGTGTGTTGGGGAGTGCGGAACGGAAGTCGGGTATTTACACGTTGACGCTTAAAAAGTGTGCGCCAGAAACGCGTGGAATTGCACGAAACTGTTTTGTGAGACTGTTAAAAGCTGGTTGTTTTCTTTTGCATTATTATTCCTTTAAGAAACGAAGGCATTAACTGCACACATTAGATTTAGTTTCTTGCAATTTTTAATTAACTTAATCTAACTTCTTTTTAAAGTTGTACAAATGAATCAGGATGCATTTCACGACGTGAATGAGAATGAAGCTCAGGATGCCAAGGAAGTTTTGGTGGTTGATGCTAAGACATTAAGAGCAAATAGATTAAAAAAAGTATTTATGTACAAGTCACTAATCTAAATTGTATCTTACACATAAATACAAAATACTGATATAAAGAGAAGAATGTGAATATTGCTGTGCAAACTGAAACATATAGCTTTATAAGGGAGTGCAAAAATGTGCAGTAGGATAGACTCACAGAATGAGAAAAATCATGAATGTAGAGAATGTGTGCAATGAATAATTATCCAACTGTACAATAAGAATCTAAGATGTTCACAACATGACAAGCACAATATGACTATATATAGGTGATGAGGCTAATTGCAGGCCAGTTTGCATCCAGAGGAAAAAAGTCGTGTGGCCAGCACTGATTTTTCTGGCCTAAACACAATTCATCACAATTTATTGAAAGTGAGCCCGAGGGTTCAAGATTCAAGATTCTTTATTTGTCACATGCAAATTATACAGGTACAACATGCAGTGAAATGTATCCTGATCCACTCTTTTGACTGTGCAGTTTAGGCAAAGAATAAAAAAAAAAAAAAAAAAAAAGATACAATATACAAACTTAAAATAAGGAGATAGGGGAATAGAATAAAGATAAATAAACTATTTCTTATATTACAATAAGTTAACCTGAGTACAAAAATCTGCAGACAGATAACAGATGCAATATACAATATGGAATTAAGAGGCAGTGAGGAATGACAAACTAGACATTTAGAAAAAAGACATTTTTCAACACGAATGCAAAAGTGACAATGGAATAGAACACTTTCTCGCTATTCCACCTGCTCTCCAGTTTTAAAGGTCCCTGCAAAACCTGGACCACAAATATATACAGACCGCTCACTTCCATTGTGGCTTTTATGTTTCCGTTGTTGCTTTTCCAGTTCACTTGTGGCTTTTGCATGAATCTAGTACACTTTATTTTTAGGGCCATGAAAACCCCCTGGTTTGAGTAACTCTGTTAATAAGGATAGAGAGATGAATGAAGAGCTCCAGCACTGGACCTTAATACAAGTGATGTCTAAAACAGTCTGCCAAATGTAAACACCTGTCTTGGGTGTTGGTGGCCAGGTGGTATGATACTTAGCTATTGATCAAGCGGTTCAAAAGCAGCTCTGTTCTACTGCTAGAACTACCACCATTGAGCCCCTGAGCAAGACCCTTAGCGAGATGGTTCCTGTAGTTGGAAATGGAAGTCACTTTGTATAAGAGCACATGAAAAATGCCAAAAAGGTAAAATTCATATCTGTGACATTTGCTCGCTGTTCAAAGAAAGTAGATGAGAATCAAGCTGCTGTTTTTCATTGAATGTGTAAGTAACGCAAATTATTATTGTTCAGTCACAGGCAAGACGTATGTGGTACTAAACTGAATGTTTCACCCATAAACTAAAATAACAGATACGGTCTAGGAACAGAGGAATCCATTCGAGAAGTATTACATGTTTGATTCTGGATCATTATTTAATTTCATTTATAATGTATTACTTTTGGGTCATAAGAACAAAAGATGTTGTCATAGTTAAAAATAAATGCCTTTTTGCCGTTCGTTCCTGCACGTTCATTCATCCAGTAGAATCCTCCTGTCATGACATCACTGCTGTTGCCATAGTAACTGTTGCTGCCTAGGCAAGATGCAGTTGCTATAGGAGATTATTGGATATGTAGCATTTCAGCACCGGGCTTGTGACCCACCAGTGTGTGGTTTATTAACCTAGAGGATTTTAGTCACAATGAAGTTGGTGTCGTATCATGTGAGGTTTTTAAAATTTTGGATTCATAACCAGATAATGATAAATTTTAAGGTTAGGTTACATAATGATATGTGTAAGAAATATGCAAACATCATACAAAGGAACATAAGTGGAGCACTAGATGCTGCGTCTGTGACGTTCACACACATTGATTTTTTTAAATTAATGAGCATCTGTGTGTTGAAATGTCTTTTTAGTTGACTCTGAACTTGTGTTTTATGTAACCAAAAAGTTAAATTTTTGATGATGCACCGTTCTGCTTACTAATGCAGCACATTCGTTAGAATGAAACTTTATTAAGAGTAAGGAGACTTTTGAAAACAATTTTCTTAATTCAACATACTTTATCACTTCAAACAGATAATCTGATCTTGCTCTCATGCCAACTCAGTGCATTATTACCTCACACCTATAAAAAGAACCAGTTTAATACACACTGTTCATCACAGTTACAGTAAAACCGGTTTAGACTCGCCGTTTCTTGCCGAGCAAGATGTCTGACTCCTGTTATTATAAAATTCAGACTTCACTGACGATTTCAAAAGCACAGTTATACACCAGTAATTTTGCTTGATTAGTGCAGAATAACAATGCACTTTAATTACTGCACTGCCAATCAGACGACCTGCAATAAAACAACGGCAGGATGGAACAGCACTGATGTTTTAAGCAGATTTGTTGTGACAATTTATAGGCAAGGCAAGGCAAATTTATTTATATAGCACATTTCATACACAGAGGTAATTCAAAGTGCTTTACATAAAAGGAAGTAGAATAATCATAAAAACAATAATAAAAACAATAATCATAAAAACAATAATCATAAAAACAATAATCATAAAAACAATGATCACAGCAAAATGATTTAAAAATTGATTTAAAATAAGTTCAAGACAGTTTAAAAACAGAATGCAATCAGTTCGGACGAAGCACAGTGCTCATTCAGTAAATGCACAGCTAAACAGATGAGTTTTGAGTCTAGATTTAAATGTAGCTAAAGTTTTAGAACATTTGATAGTCTTTTATATAGTCTTTTATCATTAATTAAAACACAAGTATCAAAGAAATGGCATTACTGAAGAACATCAGTTAAACCAATTTCATTCCAGTTTCACAAGCTGTAGCCACAAGTTATTCCCTCTGCCAGCGTGTGATTTAGGAAGATGGAGCTCTTGCATCACTACACTATAGCATGTGTGTGTGAAAGAGAGAGCGTATGTAATAGATAACACAGTGAATAGAGGAGCGCATCTCCGTCATTCCAGCCAGCAGGTGTGTAAACTCCTCTGACGTTTTTACATAGTCATTTGTTCTTGTTTTCTTGCCAAATCACTCTAGCAAATCTGTTCATCCATTTCTTTTACCTCTAAACTATTTATGTGCAGGAAGGTTTTTCTCGAAATGTGTAAACAACCCATAGCGGCCCAGTGATTGCAGTAATGTTTGTGTTGATAGCTGCCCAACGCTGCCTCTTATCTCCGCAGTCGGCGGTTATTTTCTCCACCCACAGTGCCAAACTGTGTCTGGTGAAAAGAAAAAGCTCCCATGGCGTCATTCAGTGTCTATACACTCGTCTTTTAACATTGTAACGTGTTATGGATTTGCTCGATTTCTCCAGAAGACGAAAGGAACGCGGCAGATATGACCGTAAAACCAGACACCGTAGTTCTGTCCACACTTTCTTCAAGGTTAATCCATCTGTGAATGCACAGGCCAGATTATTTGAGAATAATACGACAGTAATAACACATCCACTGTCTCAGATCTCAGTTTGGGAAGACCTTCTGAAATCAAGTAAATCACTTATGATTGCCAAAGGCCTTAAAAATAAAATGTATGTCTTTTAAAGTAAATAAAAAAATAAGCCTTTGCCTTTTCACTTCGGCAGTTTGTAGTACAAAGGTTAGGGAGTTGACCCTGTGATCGCTGGCGGAGGTACCACTGAGGTACTCATGAGCAAGGTACTTTTGGTTGTGGTGCACCGTGCGCTGTACTGTGCTTTGTTCACAATGACAAATAATCATTCCTATAAATTCTTTGGGGTTTGAAATCTCCCATTTGAGCGGTTTGAAGGTGAAGAACAATACTGAAGAATTCCCAGTAAAATATTTTGCATGAACATGCAGTAGAATTTCTTCGTCATTCATGGAATCAGAACAAATCACAAATTAGAAAACATTAGTGAATAAGTGGATTTTAAGAACAAATTTCTTCTTTTGAGCAGTCTCATTATTCTCATTAGCTTGATTTCAGAAAGTACCTTTTAATGTTTGCCTGTATGTCGGTTCTCTCTTGTTTATGTGTTGGTGTGGCCTGTGCACTTTACTGGTTAAATTAAATAACGGTCATTCCATTCTGCATGTGTGACCCTCCACGGCAAAACCAGTCGCTTGTCGCAACGGAGGTTTCCGAGAAAAACGACCGTTTATGTTGCGTGGGTTAAATTTAGGATTTTTTGTTTTTAGTGTTTTGAAACAGTGGAAGGTCTATACTGTACTGTTGTGAATAAATTTGGCTGAAAAACTTACCCTTTCCATCCTAAAAACGTGACTTTCTTGAGGTGAGGAATTCAATTCCAGCAGAATGTTAAAAGTTTCTGTTTTGACCGCTCTACTTCAATATTTACGCTAAATCCACTGGTTGACTAGCGTGAAGATATTTCTCCGGAATCCATCTTCGTCTCCCGAGTTCAGTTAACCTAACACAGGAAGGCTATCCGTGTGGCTGTGAATGCAGCGTAGGCTACCGTAAATGCAAACGTAGCCGCGACCGCACCAAGCGTCTGTGAGTGCTACGGCGATAGTCAACTTCAAAGACAGATTCCTCTGTTTCTCACTTGGCGTGACAGGAGAAACCCGACTCCTTTGAATGTTGATATCTCAGTCATATGTCGTCCCATTCATTCCATATAGGTATCGTTTTGAAGCTTGATTTATGCCCTTTCATGAAAACACAATAACTCCATTTTGAAAATTTGCGACAAGCGACTGGTTTTGCCGTGGAGGGTCACATACAGGGAAACCTACAACCTGCAGTTACCCAGAATAATTTTACCTAATTACCACCATCCTAGCCCCGGGTCGGCCGTAGGGTCTTTCTGTGTGGAGTTTGCATGCTCTCCCCATGTTGGCGTGGGTTCCCTCCGGGGGCTCCGGTTTCCTCCCACAGTCCAAAGGCATGCGATATAGGTTAATTGGCGACTCTCAATTGGCCCCATCGGGTGAGAGAGTGTGTGCTTACATATACTTTTACGATTGTAATGACATGCTTTATGTGATTTTGATTGCCGCGTAAAGCTGACAGCTGGGAACCTTGATTTGCATTGTTTAATGTCACCATTGTTTTGGTGCAGAAGTGAAAGCAATTCATTTCCATAAGCAGAAGTAAGCAGTGCAGCCGATAATGTGCTGATAATGTCCCTTTAATGACTCCACTTAATGCTCACCTGCAGCTCGCACTCGCAAGAGAACTGTCCTGCATCTGTGGAATTCCACACTTTACTGTTCCCGGTGGGCTGAAGTGGGACTGTATATGTCTATTACGCAACATGTGCAGTTGTGCCCCAGTTTCAGTGTCCAGCTTTACGTGCAGGTGAACGACCCCAGGATGCGTTGAGATCTGGTCACTCAGAGTACTAGAATAGACTTTAAGCCGGTGCATGCTGGTCAAATGCCTTTTTTTTGGTTTCAGTCGCACCTTATAGGGACACAAAACCATCCGAGGGCAGCATAGGGGTTGACTGGTTATCGGTGTGGCCGCTATTCAGTGCTGATGTTTAGCATTTTTATGGTTATTGGTGTTGGTCTTTTTAAAAAAAAAAAAAAAAAAAACAGGACGCTGCTGAAATCAATACATTTAAAGATGTGCAACTTTGGCTGTGATACAGAACTGTCTGAACCATGAGGTCATGGGTTCAAATCAGCACTACCTCTACTGGGGCAGTTGGTAGCGTAACGGTTAGGGAGTTCGTCCTGTGATCGGAACGTCGCCGGTTCGAATCCCGGACCGCTGTCTGTTTGGTTAGACGTCACCAGTTTAGTTATCAGTGTTGAACATTTGATGTTCAGAGCCTGATGCAAAGTTTCATATTTAAACAGGTCAAAGAGCATTTAAATTAAGGTTTGTGTCGGAGCATTTTTGACAGCAATTTTTGTACTGGTTCAAAATACAGGTCTTCGGTAGCACTGATTAGTAATGATCAGATTTGGTGTCAGCCACACGTTTCTAGTGCTCATGGTATATTTTTATGTGCGCGTGGAATAATTTTTAGCGTTCACCAGATTATCTCTCATGTATACAATTATTTTTTTGGTGTTCACGCCGACTGTGATTACTTTTAGGTGCATCCTCAGTTACTTTGTTCTTTTGTCTTAGGATAATGACACGGACGTTGTCAAAGCCTGCATACAAAATAGAGCTCAAACGAATAATTAGATTACAAATAGAGCTCAATAACTCGAATAATTCGATTACAAAAAATGGTCGAGGCAATTTTTCTAGAATCGAAGCTTCGTTTAAGTCATTTAAATCGCTAGAGCATACGCTGCTTGTGTTTCACACGGACGCTTATTAATGACGCACAATATTTTCAGCAGCGCGATCAAGGCGAGAATAGATCCCTCTGTATGTGAACGTATTTGTGAGATATTCCGTGCACAAAAACAGAAGTAAATGCATAAAAACGCATAAATGACATTTTTTGCGATGTAAACACACGCTGTTTGTAAGCGCCATTACTCGCTAAAACGCTCTGTTTCCGTCAAAACGTCCCCTTTATTACAGACAAAACGCATATTTTAGCTGATAAATAACCACAACAACCAGCGTTCCATTCACAATACAGCCATTTATTAAGATTTTCCCATCGATTTTTAATTTTTAATTTTTTTTTTCCCCCCTCTTTCCTCTCCATAGTTCGTTCCCGAACGCACTGAACCCTTTATTGTGTCGCGGCTCCGAGCCGTGCGCAGGGGATTGTGGGAAATGCAGTTCTCTTCCAGAAAGGCCAAAAGCAACTCATTTTATTGGTCAAATTGGTTCAAAATGACCCTTGAACTTCATGTTTCTTCATTTTCAATTGAAGACAACAACATAAAGCGCATATGACTAACTTCTACTCACACTACAATAAGCCTAATAACAAATGTATTGTCTTTTTTGTTTACATGTTTTTATCTGATAATAATAAAATAATCAATAGATTACTCGATTACAAAAATAGTCATTTGTTGCAGCCCTAATACAAAATAATTTTTTGAGCACACGGGAAAACATCTTGTGAGCATTCAAAGTTATTCAGAGTGCATGCCAAAATATGTCACACAAAACTCGTGTACATTTTCTCCCCTTACTCCTCTCTTTACGGGCTTTGTAACAAACGGACACAAATGAAATAATAAATAATAATTCCTTTAGACGTAGGGATCCAACTTTTTCAGCTGCGATAATGATGCTGATGCCTGGGTGGCTTAAGGAAACACTTGACTTAAACACTTAATCACTACAATAACATCTCAAAAATGATTCCTTTAAGCACAGTTGTGTAATTTCCTGATGGTTTTAGCGCCACAGGATTAGGGACCGTCATAAAATTGCACACAAAAAATGTAACCCCTTTTATCCCCCTGCTCTCATCGTAGCTGCCCTTACCTGCACCGGACCACTGGTGACACGGAGCGCAAGTACCACTTACGCTACTACAAGACGGGCACCTGCATCCACGAGACGGACGCCCGGGGCCACTGCGTGAAAAACGGCCCCCACTGCGCCTTCGCCCACGGCCCCCATGACCTGCGGCCCCCCGTCTACGACATCAGGTAAGCAGTGGGGCAGGAAGAGAAGCAGCTGCAGAAATGATGACGGAGCTGGGCGATACGAGCTCGCAGTTTGTTGAACGATTAATGAAATAATATGTTTTTTGTCCTCATAGTTGACCGACAAGGTTTGTATTATAAATATGCTCAAATATAAAGCTGGCAGACCGGACGGGGCTGGGTCACGCGACAACACGCGGACATAAATACATAAATACAGACTGGGGAAAGTGTTGAGAATTGTAGAAGTAAACTCGATATTCTTCATGGGAAAGATAATGCTGATGAGAGGTTCAGAATTAGAGCGTCAGGTTCGATTCATTTCTGATGAACTGTCCAGCCCTCAAGAGCGATTTGTTTTCCTTTAGTGGAACTGAAAGACTGAAATTCCTGTTTTAGGGGATTTCTGCTGCCGCTACCCGTCATGTGATTGCAACCGCAGCGCGGAAGTGTGTGTGTTGTTGAGTTTGTTGCTCATGTGTAAATCCCCCTGAGGCCAGATAAAAACTTTTGACTTGATTGTCATTTAGGTTTCTCTTTGATTCGTGCAGCATTGCCCTCGACTGCAGGACGTCTTTTTTTTTTTTTTTTGTTAAATTTTACACACTCGTTCTGATTTTTCAAACCACAAACCTGCCACTGATGACCCCGTTAGCAAATCCACTGCTTCTGTTCCTCAACAAGTTCTTACACGCAGATGTGATGTTATGTTCCATGTAATACCTAGAGGTGTAACGATACATCGATCTACGCTGATGCATCAGTTCAAGTGTCAGTATTGATAAACATTAATTAATCCTTTTGTAAAGTCACTTTATATTTAAGCTGAGGTCTATTCTTGTTAAGAAATTATTTTTTGTTTAAATAAAAACGTTAAAATGTTATTTTATTTGCTTTTTATGATTTGATATAAATGGAAGTAATTGTGTTTAATCAACACATGATATTGTCTCCTATTGATCACTGGCTCCTGAATTTGTTTAATCAAAATTGTATCGTAGCAGGCTAGATGATATCGGCAGACGTAGAATTACTGTCCATCGACGAGGATGAAACTTGTGATTTACTCCCTCATGCATAATGCCTTGACATACAGGTTAGGGCTGCAACTTGAAATTAATTTGTTGACTTTTTTATCGATTAGTCAGTTAATATTTCTGTAGAATTTTGTCTGTGTTCCTTTAACTTAACCCTTTAATTATAGTGGGGCTCGCCCGATATGTTTTATTTGGGCGCCAATATCAGTATTTTTGATTATTATTAGGGGTAACTGAAATGTTGAACCTTGAAACTCAGTGTCAGAATTTACAATAACAAATACAAAATTTAATAGAAAGGCTTTTGAATGTTGTCGCCATCGGGCGGAAACCTCGTAAGTCCATTTTTGGTCATTTTAATTTTTTGTCATGGAACAGTTCTGTTGGTCAGTCTTCACGTTGGCCTGACAGTTTTAGAAATATTTAATCATGAAAAGTGTTGAAAACGCCTTGACGACGCACTGTTCATACATTAAGAAAAAATAACCGTTTTGGACATAAAAGGTTTCCAACCGACAGCGACGATATGTTACATTCGGAGAACTTTTCACCATGTTGTTAACACACACGAAATTTCCTGTAGCCTGTGTCTTAAAAGGTGAACGAACAAACGAATGAATATAAACAAAATAACTCCCTAAAACTTCATAAATTAATAAAGATAATTTGGGACTAAATATTTAGAGACACTTGAAATGTTCTTTTATTACATTTTAATACTGAACCTCTTGTAGGAATATCAAAGGAATAATATTTGTTAATAAATGCTAGAAATCGGAATTCATTAAATCTGTTGATAGAAAATGATTCGAGCTGCACATTTTCAGCGTCGACGTCACCAGTGCATGTCGACCAGCCACGGCACCCTAACACAGATAATAAAAACCTGCCGGTTTACTAACCGAATATGCCAAGATAGGCGCGCTCTGCAGTTGCCTAGCAACCGCTACGACTCTTGAGTTTGTGGATGCGGGTGGCGAATGCACAGCCTGAGCTCTGACCTGCGTAAAACCTGTTTTCCAGAGAGATCCAGGCGCAGGAGGCGCTGCAGAACGGCCAGCTGGGCAGCGGAGAGGGCATTCCGGACCTGCAGCCGGGCGTGTTGGCCAGCCAAGCCATGATCGAGAAGACGCTGATCGAGGACCCGCGGTGGCAGGGTGAGACTCGCCGCCCCCTCACGTCCCCGTGCCGAGGATTCCCCACTCGAGTGCTGGAGATTTAGGGCCTGTGTTCACCAAACGAGGTCTTTGCGCCGGCAGCGCTGAGCGCCTTCTGCGGGGGGAAAAAAAGAAGCCAGTAGAGACGTTTTTTTACCGCAGCGCTCAGAGCCCTTCAAGTTGAAATCCGTTCTACTGTTAGAACAGCGCTGTGCTCGTCAATGTCACTAGCCAATCAAAATCGAGGATGAGGCGGGACATGTAACTGGGTGGTGGCTCTCCTAGGGCCCCATGAAATCCGTTTAATTTTTTCCTAAATTCCGCTTTTTCCATTTTTATTCTTCTGAATTTCGTGTTTTACGTTATAATCATATTTATTCACCTAAAAAGTGTCTAATTATGGAGTGGATGGAAAAAAGAACAATGCAATAGAAAAAAAATTCACATTAAATGCCTGTTATTCAACTTGAACTCCAAAGTGCTGGGGTTCAGCCAAACATTTACTGCTTTGGTAAAACATTTACCTGTGAACAACAAAAAACGTTCATTTTTTTCGTGGAAAAAGAAACGTTTCTGATGAGTTTTTGCCTGTAAGTGGTCGTCACGTGTTCTTGCGGGTGCAGTCTATCTGATAAAACGAACAAAAAAGTTTTTCTCCCGATTCATAAAAACCGTTTGGGTATCGTTCTGCTCTAAACTTAGCACTAACACTCGAATTCCGTCATGTTTTTGAGGTGTTTCAGCCTCTTCACCATAGCTGACCGTTGCAATTCCTCCTCTGTGTCTGTGCGTTTGTGTGTGTGGAAAACTGAGTCCCACCTCAACAGGTAACACGTACAGGGGGCTGCAGCGGCCCAAACTGATTAGAAACCTTTGCTTTGCTTCACCCACACACCGATATCGGCAAATTATACGACATTCCGTGTTTTACAACGGATTCCATTTTATTTGTTGAATTCTGCAATTCCGTCTGCATTTTCCTCATCGCGCAAATCATAGGGCTCTACTCTCCCAACTGTTTACTTCCACGGGTTATCTCACGCACCCAATCTCTACATCTCAAAGACATGTGAGAATCTGGTTGAAACGCTGCCGCTCACGCTAAGATGCGGTTTCTCTCCATGTGTAAAGATAATCTTGTCGGCTAAACGACTGATCTCAAAGGAACACGCTACAACGTTTACATGAAATAGGAACGAACTTAGCAACAGGCACGTTTGGTGGACACAGGCCCTAATGAGGCCTACACAGTTGGAAAAAAATCATAAAATCTTGATTATTACACAAAGTTTTGAACCAGTTTAGTTGGTAGTGTGACGGTCAGGGAGCGCACGTGCGGCTGTGCAATACGACCAAAACCCTCATATACCGATAACGATATGTATCACGACGTAGGACATTTTCTGTAAATTCAGTGGAACTTTTGCGAGCAAAGTCTCGTGTCTGTGTGCGCGCCTAGATTTTAATAATAAAACAGCAGTTTTTATGCCATTTCGTTCGTTAAAACTGCCGGGAGGGTTTGTAGCGCTCTAATATACAAGTGCTTTTACCCCTTTTGCAGCACTCTAGTCACGAGGTCAAACGCTGCTTTTTAAGCCGTTAAATGTCTCTGAAAGGCAGCACTTTTTCCAGCACTATAGAAAGGTGCCTTTAAGGTAAATCGGGGCTCCTTTGGCGTTCCACGGATCTGAGCGCGAGGGCAGGTAGATCTGAGTGTGTGCAGAATGTTGAGAGTTGAGTGCACACAGACACTGGATTTAGCTCGTGAAAATTCCACAGCAGAATTAAGGCACAAATATAACACCGTAATATTGTCTGTGTCTACATCCACGTGGTGACTACTGCAAACCCTCATCCAAACCATCAACAAATACTGCTGTTAACAGCGCATTTTGCGACATCACAAAATAAACGATAGTATAATATTAAACAATAAACCTTTTAGTTACGTCATCTGATATATTTCTCACTTCCCTGTCCTAAAGTGAGAGATTGTGTTTTTAGTGAGATCTTCTTGCCCTCATCCTCCCCTCTTTTTTGTTTTCTTTTTCTTTTTCCCGTCACAGACACCAATTTCGTTTTGGCCAACTACAAGACGGAGCAGTGCACCAAACCCCCTCGCCTCTGCAGACAGGGTTACGCCTGCCCCCATTACCACAACAGCCGAGACCGCAGGCGCAACCCTCGCAAGTTCAAGTACAGGTAGGAGCGGCAGGTTCCCACCACACCCACTTTAAAGGAGCAATGCGGGCAGGGCGCGTGTGAAGCGGCTCTAATTCCTGGGGGTGTAACGATACAGCGGTTTAGTGATACTTGAGCCCATAGCATCGATCCGAAACGAAGCTGTTGGTCACACGTCATACATGTTGGAACGTCACTGAATACCGAACACGACGCCTCGTTCACCGACTGTTCTTGAGTTGTTCATACAAAGATTCTGACGTTCGCCAGTTTTAGCAGAATCCAGAAACGATGAGGAGTGCCGTACTTAACTGGCCCCGGCACAGCATTTTTAAGAGCGGAGTATGGATAAGCTCTGACGGTAACGGCGTTGCTTTCAGTACTGGAGAAATGTGAAAATCGGATATTTTGTTTCCACATAAAAGTAATCTTTCCCAGTTTATCTGAGCAGCTGATTAAGACGTTATTCTAGAGCGTTCTCTCGTGACGCATGTGGAAACTCTTCCACACAGACTCTGGTGTCGCTGCCTGATCTGCGTGCGTATGAGGAAAGTTGTGTTCTGCTTATGGCTGTATGCGACTGACATACGTGTGTAAACTGACATCCGGTGGAGCCGGCGAGACTTTTAAACTTTATGAACATTTTAAAACATTGTAAGACACACACACAATCACATGATACGTAACTTAATACCCGTTAGTAGACGTTGAACTATATAACGAGTACAGCCTGCCCGGCCGCAGATACACAGCTTTTTATTTGATCTGATCCTGTAAAACTGCACACCAACTTGCTGTGGACTTGTTGTAGGGTGCTGGCGTAACGGTAGGGCGTTCGCCCCGTGATCAGAAGGTCGCGGGTTCCAATCCAGGTCCGGTAAAGTTACCACTGAGGTACTCACGAGCAAGGTACCGTCCCCAAGCACTGCTCCCCGGGCGCTTGTTAGCTCCTTCACGGATGCAGAGGTCACATTTGGTTGTGGTGCACTGTGTGGCTGTGCTGTGGTGTGTTCACAATGACAAATAATCACTCACTTTCACTGAGAAGTTGTTTAAAAAGAATTAAAAGTAACACAAGTGATGGTGTGTGTTTATATCGATTTGAGTAATAGTGTAACTCCCATGTGAGAGGAGGATTCGTCAGCTTACTGTGTCGATGGTTTGTTGAGCGCTAAAAGTGATTTGTTAAATAAAGCAGTGTTAATTATCTTGTAAATTAGATTTTTCATTCAAAAAGTACTGATAAGAATACTGTTAAAGTACCGAACCGATAAGCAGTGACAGTAGTAGTACCGTTAAAATCTTAACTATAACTATACTAAGCACTGCTCCCTGGGCTCAAAGACGGCTCAAATGCCGAGGTCACATGTTGCGGTGGCGCGCCGTTCTGTGTTCGCTCACCAAATTCCCCGCCGTGTTTCCTGGCAGGTCGACGCCGTGCCCAAGTGTGAAGCACGGAGACGAGTGGGGCGAGCCGTCCAAGTGTGAGAGCGGAGACACCTGTCAGTACTGCCACTCCCGCACCGAGCAGCAGTTCCACCCCGAGGTGAGGGACGGAGGGGGTTACATTACAATACATTAACAAACTTCAGCAGATGCTCTTACCCGCAGCCACTTGCATTTCTTAATTACAGGGAACACTCTACATCCCTACTACAAACTCTCATACAAACCATGAAGAAACGTCGACGCAAACAGTGTATTTTGCGATATCACGAAGTAAACGAGTAGAATACGACACGATTAGTGATGCACCACATGGAAATGATTGTCGACGCTGATATCCGATATTTTTCAGGCTTGTATCTGCCGATGCCGATACCAATGCCGATAAATGAGGAAGGCAGAATTGAGCGCGTAAAGACGGGACATTCTGCTGGCCAAAGTTCCACTGTCCACTCAGAATTGTGCCACAAATTAACACCATAGTTCTGACATTTCTAATAGAGATGTAGCCGATCCAATATGTTGATGGGTGTCGGTCCGATAACGACTCAAACGGCCGGATCGGGTATCGGTGGCATTGGGCCGTTCTATGGAGCCGATCTGCAAACGCGTGCACGCTCAATTCGTTATGCATGGGAAGTGGCACTGCGGTAAAGTAGAGCTGAAACCATTGTTCCAATAACTCTAATAATTCTATTACAAAAATGGTCGAGGCAATTTTTCTAGAATCGACCCTTGGTTTAATTCATTTTATTCGCTAGAGCAGCTCCGCTTGTATTTCACACGGACGCTTAATAGTGACACGTTTTCAGTGGCGCGATCAAGACGAGACCTGATCCCTCTGCATGTGAAAGTATTTGTGAGATGTTCTTGCACTAAAACAAGAAAATCCATACAAACATTTTTCGCGATGTAAACACACACGCTGTGTTAATGAGCGCGCGCATGAGCGTTGTTACTCGCATAACGCTCCAGTTCGGTCAAAACGTCCCCTTTATTACAGACACAAACCATATTTTAGCTGATAAATAACCACAACAACCAGCGTCCTACTCACAGTTCTGCCGTTTATTTAGATTGTCCCATAGTTTATTCTGGAACGCACGCCCAGCACATTATTGTGAGGCGGCTCCGGGCGGTGCCCAGAGGATCGTGGGAAATGTAGTTGTCTGCAAAAGCAGCTCATTTTATAGGCCAAATTGGTTCAAAATGACAAACGTCAGTATTTCATTTTCAATTGATCAATTTTTTTTTCAGTTTTATAATGTTGTAGTGTAATCAATAAGAAAGAAGAAATATTTATATGTCTAAACGAACAATTTTTGAGAACAAATAATTTAGCATATACGTGTGTGTAATTATTACATTGTTTTAGTAGGAAAACAGTATTTAAATCAAGCATTTCTTTAAGCATAACAATAATCTCAGTCATGTATTCAGACATTTTAAAGCATTATTTTATGTTTAAAAAAAGACTGTATCGGATTTGTATCGGTATCGGCAGATATCCAAATGTACAATATCGGTATCGGACATAAAAAAAGTGCTATCGGCCCATCTCTAATTTGAACCACCGATGTCAGTTCCTAACAAAGTTTTGGTGCAGCCCTAGCGTAACAAATACGCTGTCTTAAAACAGTAATGTTGATAATGCATATTGCTCCCTGATGCCCGCAAATTGAATAAATTATCCCGTTTTTTTTTTTTTTTTGGCGGACCTCCCGGAAATGAGTTTTTGCAGGTTGGGATCCCTGTAAACAAAAACTTATTTCCATCTCTCGCGGTCACCTTTTTTGTTGCACAATTTGCAAATTGCCTCGTCCGTATTTACCGCCTCTCCCTTCTCGTTCGGTCGAAACCCGAAATACTGTCAAACTGCAGTTGTGTTCTTTTTCGAGACCACGTCACTTGGTGCGCGACTCGCCATCTTTCCCCACCTCTCTCTTTCTCCTCCACGCTGTCACGCGATGACAACCACGCATACGCATTTTTAGGCATTAAATAAATGATATTTAATATTTAATCCTTGTCTCCTATATAAATGCATTGTTTTTATGACGGTATAACGGTATTGAAACTGATACCGTTGCTATTTTTAGATCCCGCGGTATACCATATTACCGTATTACCGCCCAAGCCTACTACACAATATGTGACCCTCCACGGCAAAACCCGTCGCAACGGAGGTTTCCGAGAAAAACGAGCGTTTATGTTGCGTGGGTTAAATTTAGGATTTTTTGTTTTTAGTGTTTTGAAACAGTGGAAGGTCTATACTGTACTGTTGTGAATAAATTTGGCTGAAAAACTTACCCTTTCCATCCTAAAAACGTGACTTTCTTGAGGTGAGGAATTCAATTCCAGCATGTTAAAAAGTTTGTGCCTTTGACCGCCTACTTCAATATTTACGCTTAACCACTGGTTGACTAGCGTGAAGATATTTCTCTGAATCCATCTTCGCCTCCCGAGTTCAGTTAACCTAACGAGGTAGGCTATCCGCGGTGGCTGTGACGCAGCGAAGCTAATGTGAATGCAAACGAAAGCGCCAACAAGCACTAAGTAAGTGTTCAGGAGGCACACATAGTTTGCCCCTGAAGGCAGATTCGCTTACTTGGCGTGACAGGAGAAACTCAATTCTTTTGAATGTTGATATATCTCAGTCATATGTCGCCCCATCATCTGCTCTATATAGGTATCGCTTGAAGCTTGATTTATGCTCTTCATGAAAAACATCGTAACTCAATTTTACTGGTTTTACTATGAGGTCAAGCATATATTCGGGTTGGGTTTTGTAAATACAGAGTATGACTGTTTTTTTTACCTCTTCACAGATCTACAAGTCTACAAAATGCAAATCTACATGAGAAACGTGGATACTGTCCGAGAGACCTTCTGCAAGCACATGAAAGTAAGTGTTGCAGAAATGGCAACTACATTTTATATCGCACATAGCATATATAGCATTGTAGAAGCAAACGAATCACTACATTAGTTGTGATAGATTCTTACTACTAATAACCACTATGATTAGTTGGTGGTCACTGCTAAACTTGTGTTAAGTATTTCGACATTTCCGCCATATCGACAGTTCTGTCACTCCAAGGCGCTAAGCGAAAAACAAAGCTGCCCAATGTTCTTCATACACGGATGGGGTTTTTTGCCCAGGATGTGTTTAGACGGCACTTGCTCGACGCATCACAATTCCGGTGGTACCTTGACCGGTCTGGGACTTGAACCGGCAACCTTCCCATCACAGAACCACTTCTGCCATTACCGATCACGTTTGTGTGTTTGTCCGCAGGAATCCCCTCCGCAGAGGAGACCATGAGCACTCTGGTCACGGTGATGCAGTCGGGTTCTCAGGTGAAGCCGTATCCCGAGTGCGCGGTCAGCGAGTGGAGCGCCAGCGCCCTCACCATCACCAGCAACAGCGCTGGCATCAACAACAACGCCAGTCGATCGGGTCAACGAGGTGACTTCAAAATCACTTACTGGGCACCTGGCACCACGTCTCCCACCCACTTCACCAGTGCCCTTCACCCACCATCAGCCTGCTGCCTGCTTCGGTAGCGTTTGGTTGTGTTGAGTTGTGTGCTGTTTTGTTTGCTGTTGGTTTTTGATTTGGTTGCAAGTCTTGTGTTGTGCAGAGGGAGGAGTTTGGATTCTACACACATGCGAGGGCTCCGCGGTCGACAGACGGGGTTTTCTTTCAGTCGCGACGCCGATATTTAGAGCCGTGCGATATGACAGAATGTATATCGGATGACAAGATCGAAACGTCTTGTCGTTTTCGCTAAACGCTGTTTACGGCAAGATTTGTTCGTGGTTTTGATTAGGGTTTGTCACCATGCGGATGTAGTGGGGCTTTCACAAGGCAAAATCCGGCGTCTGTCCGCGCTCAGCCCACGTGCTCCAAACACGCCACAGCCTCCAGCTCAGATGTATGGAATGCCAGAGGTGCCACAATTTACCTTAAATCAGCGCCACAAAAAGCTCTGTCTTTTACAGATGCCAGGAAAAAGAGCTGATATTAGATCATCTTTAACAAAACCAAATAGGGGAATTGTGGCACCTTTGCTTGAGAGTGTTTTGAGCGTTGCACAGACACAAGATTTCGCTTGCAATCCTCGCACTGGTTCTGTTTACAGAAAATGTACTATAATGTGATATATGTGACTCTGCACGGCAAAACCAGTCGCTTGTCGCAAATTGTCAAAATTGAGTTATGTTTTCTAAATCAAGCTTCAAAACGGCATTTCATATGGGAATCTAATGGGACGACATATATTTCAGATAATATCTGGGGCGGAGTCGGGTTTCTCCTGTCAACAAGTGAGAACGGAGAAATCTGCCTTGAAGTTGACTATCAGCCGCAGGCACTACAGTGACGCTGGTGCGGTCGCTACGCTTGTATTTACGTAGCTCACGCCATGCTCACAGCCGCTAACGGATAGGCCTACCCAAGTGCTAGGTTAACTGGAAACCTCGGAGACGGCGATGGATTCTGGAGGAAATATCTTCACGCTTAGTCAACCAGTGGATTAATCAGAAGAGCTTTTAAGTAGAGCGGCCAAACACAAACTTTTAACACTCATTGGAATTGAATTCCTCACCAAGAAAGTCACGCTTAGGATGGAAAGGGTAAGTTTTTCAGCCAAATTTATTCACAACAGTACAGTATAGACCTTCCAATGTTTCAAAACACTAAAAACAAAAAATCCAAAATTTTACCCCACGTAACATAAACGCTCGTTTTTCTCGGAAACCTCCGTTGCAACAAGCAGAGTCACATATGAGATTTTGTTCATATCGCACAGCCCTACTGATGATAATTACCAATCAAGGAGCCATAATTGATATATACTGAGGTGATGTGGAAGAGGTCAGAAATTCTTGTCAGAAATGACACAAGATGCTCCCAAATACAAAACGTCATAAGTAAACGTGTGTTAAGCATTAAGATAAACTTATGGTATATTTAACATTATTATTATTAATATTATTATTATTGAGATCAGGTTACAAAACATTTTAGGCAAAAAATTCTTCATCAACATAGACTTCTTAAGTAATGCATATAATAACAATGATATAATACATAATACAGCAGCGCTTTATAATCAGCTTGTAGATCACTAATAAGAAGTGTTAACAAGTTGACGCAGGCTCACTATTTGGTGAGGCTTGTTTAACACTTTATAATAAGGCTCCCTTTTTGCTTGATGTAAATTGCAGCGCATCAATAATTATTGATAAAAATGCCATGTAACATCAGGATGGACGTGTAAATCATCAAACCCAGACGGCAAGCTCGCTTACCAAGATTAATGATGGCGATATCTCCATCGCGTCATTATCAGCTAATAACAAGAGCACGGCTGCCCGAGCGCACTCACCGCCATAACACGTTAACAAACAGCCGATGGGGTTTTACGCCCAACATTCTTTTCTGCCTGAGACGAGGGACAAGATATTGAGCAACTAATAAGATCTGAGATCTCGCCAAATAGTGATCCTACATCAGTGTATCACAACTGGTATAACGGGTTTATCACTGCTTATTAATGATTAATAAAACGGGTCTACAACCGCATTAACAAATCAGTTAAAACCTTTATAGGTGCAGTCGTATTGTGAATGATTGTAATAAATAAATCATATATAATATGTAAAATAATTACATTTTTCATCAGTGTCAGTGATTTTTTTTTTTCAGTTTTATATCTTTGTTGAAATATTAAGCCTGGCCCCTTTATTGCTGCTTTATGCCCTGAACGCTTGGCATTCTGACAGCAAGGTTCATCACGACCTGCACCTTTCAAGGCATTTCATTTGAGGCAGAATGTGCTAAAAGACGTGTACAATTACAGTGAACTTTGTGTTCAAGAATTTCTTATTCTAAATTTTTTATGGTGTTTGTTATTCAACAGCTATGTGTTTTGGTTTAGAAAAGGAAGCCGACGGCCTCTGTCCGTGTATCATTTGTTTGCACGCTTTTTCAACAGAAACCAAACTCAAAAAGCTTGAGTTTATTCTTTTTCTTTCTTCCAATTTTTGTTTCCAAAACCAAAATGAAAAGACTTAATAAAGAGTCGTTTTCTGATGTAGAATTTTTTTTTTTAACGCCTACTTCAGCTCTCATGCTTCTGCGGTTTGATAAAAAAATATTTTTCTTCATTTTCGTGCGCAACATGGGAATTAAAAGGACTTTTTTCCATTTTGGAAATGAAATTACTTAAAAAAAAAAAAAAGAACATTTCGTAAAGTTTATTTGAAAAAAAAGAAGAATTAATACACACGTTTGTTCTCCTTGATTAGTAATAATCGTTATCGATATCGTCCCTGAAGAAAACATATCGGCCAACCGTAAGGAACAAGGCCCAGGTCGGTAGGGTTTGAGGCAGCTCTGAGCTCCCTCCATTAAGCCGTTTCAGGCTTCTCTCCTTCAGGTGTCTTGCTCTAATAGTCCGAGCGTAACGCCCAGCTCGGGAAGCAGCAGTTCGTTGTCCCCAATCGGACCCATCAGCAGGCCCAAAAGCTTTACTAACGGTAGCTTATGTTCAGACTCCACCACCTCCAGTGTTTCCTCCCCGACGTCTAACTATCCCAAAGCTCCGGGCTTTGAACGCGAGGACCAGGTACTCCACCAGCTCGCCCTATTCTTCCCCGCCTCCTGCAAGCGCGGGCTTCCTCGCTTTCTCCTGGGGGTGCTGCTGACATATTAACACCCCTTCTTCTTCTCTTTAGCTTCTGTTTGCTTTTTTGCCATTTTTGCTTACTTTTCCTCATTGTGTTCTCCTCAAACTGCTTTGTGTTGCATTGCAAAAATTGACATGAGATTGTGGTGATATAGCCCGAAAGTACACCACTTCTAATGCTATTTTTGATTCATTCGTTTTACAGTTTGTGGCTGTGTGTCTGTGTAAAATATACAAGTTAATGTTTTTTTTATAACTTCACCGTGCTTATTTCAAAATTCTAAAATATTTTGGAGCAAATTATCTTCTAATATCTTACGATTCTTATGGAGTAAATGTGACCCTCTATCGGTAAAAACCAGTCACGCTATTTTAAATTTTCAGAATTGAGTTGTTGTATTTCATGAAAGGGCATAAATCAAGCTCAAACGATACCTATATGGGAAATGAATGGGATTTACATATGACTGAGATATCATTCAAGTGAGTCGGTTTCTCCTGTCATCAAGTGAGAACGGATAAATCTGCTGCCGGGTTGACTATCGCCATAGCACTCACAGACGCTGGTGCGGTCAGCGCTGACGGCCAGATTTCTACGGCAGCCTACGCCTGCATTCACAGCCACACGGATAGCCTACCCATGCGTAGGGTTAACTCGAACTCGGAGACGGAGATGGATTCCGAGAAATATCTTCACGCTAGTCAACCAGTGGATTTAGCGTAAATATTGAAGTAGAGCGGTCAAAACAGAAACTTTTTAACATTCTGCTTGAATTCCTCACCTCAAGAAAGTCACGTTTTTAGGATGGAAAGGGTAAGTTTTTCAGCCAAATTTATTCACAACAGTACAGTATAGACCTTCCACTGTTTCAAAACACTAAAAACAAACAATCCACCATTTTACCCCACGCAACATGAACGCTCGCTTTTCTCGGAAACCTCCGTTGCGACAAGCATCCGGTTTTGCTGTGGAGGGTCACAAATGATCTTAATCTAACCTGGAAGTTGCAAACTACATCATATATATTATTTTACAATGATGTCATTAATAGAATATGATCCACAAGATCCACGGCGTCCTCATGTGCTGAGCTCTGTTTCCTCTGATCAGCAAATTGAATCGGGTGTAAAGGTGTTGGAATAAAACACATGGAATAGCTGCTGTAAAAACAGATCTACAGTTATATACAAAATATAGACTGCTTTATTATTTTTCACACGCCTGCAACTGCAATAACTCATAAAAGAAATGAACCTGTAGATTTTACACTCACAACCACATACTGCAAAGTCAGTGAACAGAAATAAAGTGATGTGGTCTCTTGTTGTTTTCCAGAGCTGTAGATACTCAGCTCAAATGACAAAATCTGAATCTATTCATTGTGACAATAGCACTTCAACATGTTGAATTAAACGGTTAATCCCTTAATTGTACATACGGTAGAATTTCTTGTACCTAGGAAATGGCTGTGAAGTTTCTAAGGTGTTAACATGCACTTAATGCAGGCACAAAGATAACGCACATTATCTAGTTTCTACACTGAGCACCTACAGCAGCGTGTACATGCAGATATTTAAACCTTTACTAGTGGAAAAGGTGCAATAAATAATGCTTTTAAAGATTTTACTTACCTTCAAACCAAAGCTCAGCCACCAAGGTAGCGCAGATTTATGGGATTCATAGATCCGCTGGCTGCACGATTTGAAGGGCAGCGTGTTTCGACAGAACGGCCGACTCACGTGATGGTGTGTGCTGATCTGATTTTAGGCAAAGAACCAGAAATGCCAGTCTGGAGACAATAATCAAAAGTTAATGGACCAAGACAAGCAGGTAAGCAACAGCAGCTCACTCTTTAAAAACACACAGGTTTGTACTAGAGCTCGATGGTTACTTCTTTCCACTGCTTTCTTTTGCCACAACAGGTCATTGTTGACCGCGTATTGACCTGAAATGACCTTCCTGATGTAACACTCCCCATTTATCCCGCCTTGGGCCTGACACTAAGGGTGCTTTCACACCTACAGGCTTTAGTCCGCTTCAGTCGAACTCGAGTTCGTTTCCCCTCTTGGTGCGGTTCGTTTGCTCTGGTGTGAACACGGTAATCGCACTCGGGTGCAGACCAAAACAACCGCACCGAGACCCCCGAAAAGAGGTGGTCTCGATCCGAATCAGCTAGCGAACTCTGGTGCAGTCCTCCCGGTGAGAAAGCATACCGAACCAAAACAGGACCAAAGGCTGCGAATCGCGTGATTGTACATACCCGTTGGATCTTCGGGAAAAATTTGGCATGATGAGCATATTACTGTTCCTCCTTGTTAACGCGCGCCACCTCCTGTATTTTGGCGATTTGCGCTTTCGGCGAATGCGGTGCATTAATATGCTGTTTTCCAGCCGTAACCGCGCTTGATTTTCAAACGCAATAATTCGTCTGAAGTGGTGAACGCACGAGATGTAGAAAGTAATCACCAGGGCGACAACCAGTCCACGTAGGTTCTCCATCTTGAAACAGTCAACACAGAATCTTCTTCTTGTATTTACATTTTTGTTCACGCGGCAAACACTTCTGACCAATAAGCGGAGAGGACGTTCTCGCGTGATTTAAAGTGACACATTTTGGTACGCTTAGATTTTTTCCCGTGTGAAAACAAACCGAACCAAGGAGAAAATCCTACAAGTTTACAAAATGATCAACTGATTCAGACCAGAGCAAGCGTACTAAGGTGTGAAAGCACCCTAAGAAATACAGTGACCTAAAATGTCGTGGTTCTAATTACACCCCCAGATCAAGACCCAGACCCCCTGAAAAAAGACAAAAACAGCTATTTTTAGGGCTTTGAAACATTCTTGTGTATTATTTTGTTCTTTTGTTAAAAACTCTTTCGTTATCAGTCAAATAGATACAGCAACGACTCACAAGACCGGGATATCCATTTTGCTCTGGGCTCTGAAACTGTTTCTGTTTTGCACAAAGGGTCACGGTGGCATTTTCTCAGTGGTCAACCCGCTGGCGTCCAGCATCACGTCGAGCATCACGTCCAGCCTAGCGTCCAGCATCGGCTCGGACAGCTCATCCCCCACCACGCTGTCCACCATGAACGCCAAGGCAACCCCGTTTTACCCAGGGAGCAATACGGTCGAGTCGGTCATAGGTGGGTAGGAATCCTGCTCCTCACTCTTCATCACTTTTCCTCACTCATCCTCTTCTCAGTCCAGCCCTGGTTGTGAAAGCCAGTGTTTTGAGGTTCAAAATTGGAACCTGAAGACGGGACCAGCGTTCAACATCAATACTTCGATTCAGTAATCAACGAGCCCATAACACCGATCCTACATCTAAACGCAATTAAGACATCGTGCATAGTGTCATTTTATATTAAACAGGAGTTCAGGAACTTAAAAAAATCCTATTAAAAAATAGTTAATATAATAAAATGATATTGTAGTAGCTTTTTGTGATTTGATATGAATCAGCATACGATACTGATCACTGACTCCTTAACTGAATCGAATCGAAATCGTATCAGAGCAGGTCAGATCACGTAGTTACAGAAGTACAACAACGTAGTGAAATGTACTGTGAAAAAGAAAATGGGCTTTAGGAATGAGAAATTAACAACAGATTAAGTAAAGAAATCGTACAAGAAATTAAAACTAAAGAGTAAAAATGTAAAATATGTAGTAAAAATATATAGACAGACGTTTCAAAATATACAGATTTATACCATAACCAGTAACGTGTAAAAAAAGTGTATCTGTAAAATGTTATAATGCAGTAATGCGTAAAATATACATAATATCGTATCTATATAATATCCATATGATATCAGTATAATATTGTATTTTGATGAAACTTGATTTAAAACTTGATCAACTATGAGGCGTAAGTGTGACGTAAATGTGTGTGTGTGAGATCTGAACCGAGCCTTTAGCTGCCAGTGTGTACAGGGTCGCTGTAAAACTGGCAGCAGACGGTGAGTCAGCACAGGGCTGAGAGGAGAAGCAGCAGCAGCTTTTATTCCTTTATTCTCTCAGTCTCTCTCTTTATTAAGAGACTTTCACTTTCCTGCGCAGCAGTTGTTTTGGAGGAGAAACTTTTATTGTTAAAGGATGAGGCTGGGTTGTTCTTCCAGTCTTCCAGACGAGATGCGGTCATTTTTACTAGATGAAACTGAATCAATTCTCTTTCTGTCTTCAGGATCTGCGCTCGATCTTAATTTTAGCGACATCAACGTGGCCTCTCTCGACAAAGAGCTGGAGGACCAGGACAGCAATGGGCTCGGATTAACAAGTAAGAAACTTTTAGGTAGCAACGCTGTCAATGTTGGATAGAGGTGTGAATCTTCATTTAATTTGAAAATATCGTAATTTGAGACACTGGACTTTGAAATACTAAAACACAGAAAAACAACTCGTCGACTGCTGACAATCAACAGGTGGGAGATACGTACGTCCTGGCAGCATTCTAATGTATTGTACCACAAACGCTGTTAACGCCTGGCACACGAAACATCAAATATTTATTCAATTTTGTCATAACGCTATCATTATAAGATTGAAAAATCGTAAGCCATTGTGAACACGGCACAGCACAACCACATGTGCGCTCTGCGTTTGACCCATCCCTGCAGGAGCAGTGCGCAGCTTTTTTAGCAGCACCCATGAGTACCTCAGCGGTCCAGGACTTGAACCGGCGACCCTGTCGTTTTATTATCACTGCATAACTACTTTACTTTCTGTTGTCACAAAATCTGTCATTTCGTCGCCTCACTGTTGACAGCCCTGAACGTTGTGTTTGTTTACATCAGGTAACGTCGCTGTTGTGTTTCTCCTTCCAGGTCAGAGGTTGTTAGGAGGCTCTGCTCCGGTCAACATTCCCGGCTCATTGGCTCGATCTTCCTCTCTGCATTCCTCCTCTTCGCTGTCCGCCTCTCCTCTTAGCTCGCTGTCCCAGTCGCTGTCTCAGTCGCTGCTGACCGGCATGACGGCTCCGCAGAGCCAATCGCAAGCAGCGCCCGTCAAACCCGAGCACGGCCTGCTGGGAACGCCCACCTCCACACACAACTCCCTGGGTAAGGACACGTGTGGACTCGGTACCACGGAACTGGCACACGTGTGTTTTATGCCACGCTGTTACCGTCCGTCCTTTTGGTTGTGATTTAATAGCTTGTGACATATCAAAAATTTGTCAAAAGTTTTGATTGATATATTGACGTTAAGATGCTCTCGCGTGTAAAAGGTCTCAGTTTGTAGGCATGCATTCTTTAAGAGCTGAAGCACGTTGTGTCGTGACGGCTGTGTGTCAGGTCTGAACGGTGGAGCCGGCAGCATCTGGGACTTTGTGAGTGGAAGTCTGTCCCCGAGTCCGTCCCCCGTCTTCAGCAGCCTGAGCTCGGGAATGGTGGGCTCCAGCAGCTCCGACCTCAACCGCCTGCTGCGTGAGCTGGACGAGGCCAAACGCAAGATCAAGCAGTGGGAGGAAGCCTGGCACCAGGTCAAACAGGTCAGAACACACACCGCCCTCACGCTGCTCCTGCACTCCCGGCGCTCACTCTACAACCACACACTTCCAACGGGTTTAACACGTCTCCTAAGCCAGGGCGCGTTACAGTTACAGTAATATGGGCCAGAAAAGACATCAATAAAATATCGTCATTAAATAAAGACATGTCTTTGATCATATGTTTGATCATTTGTGACTTTTTTGGCATATATTGTGGTAATTTGTACCAAATTCCATTCATATACATTCATTTTTTCCAAGCAAAATACAATCCAAGACTTGCCTTAACATAAATAATAAATAATAAAATCCTGATAATGATATATACCATAATACAGTACATTTTCTGTAAAGTCAGTGATATATTAATTAATATAAAACGATCACATGAAAAAGAGCTTTTTGACATTTTAAATGACATACTCCAAAATGAATAGTGCTTATTCATGCGATTAATATTCTGTTTATTGAGAACTTTTAGGCGGAAGAGATAATTTGTCATTATGAACACAGCATACAGTGCAACACAGCGAAATGTGACCTCTACATTTGACCCATCCATGAAGGAGCAGTGGGCAGCTGACATGAGCAGCGCCTGGGGAGCAGTGCTTGGGGACGGTACCTTCCTGATTAGTTCCTCTGTGGTACTTTTGCCAGTGTGGGGGTCGAACCGCGACCTTCAGTTCACGGGGCAAATGCCCTAACTGTTACGCTCCCAGTTACCCTTCGGGCACATGTTTAAATAAGATTGTTAAAGTATAAAATATCAAGCACTTTTCTATAACAAATGATTACAGGCCCAACATAAAATGTCTAAAATAAGTAGTTAAGAACTGTTCAGTGCTAGTCGTTTCACAGAACAGCATTATGAAGATGTTGCAATAGCCAAAGTGACCAGTAGGTGTGGCCACGGAGACACAGCAGATTTTTTAAACAGTTCTTAAAGTTCCAGCACCAGTGCATGCAGCGTTTCTGGTTTCAGCATTTGTGTGCTGGTGTGTAACACTGGCAACGCTGATCCACGATGAGAATGAGAAAATCATGATGAGAAAATATTAAGTGTGTTTTGCCACATGATAAAATCTTGTCAGTGGTGATTATTTCAGTTATTTAAAAAAAAAATTAGAGTGATTATTTGTCATTGTGAACACACCACACAACGAAATGCATTTAACCCCTCCATGAAGGAGCAGCGGGAGCTAACAGGCACCCGGGGAGCAGTGCTTGGGGACGGTACCTTGCTCATGAGTACCTCAGTAGTAACTTTACCGGCCCTGGATTCGAACCTGCGACCTTCTGATCACGGGGCGAACACCCTACCGTTACGTCACCAACTGCCCCTAAATTTCTTAAAACTAAGTTTCTGATAATGCATAAAATGCTTAAATACTTAATACTTTCCCCAGTGTGTGTTCATGTACTGTTCCCTCACACTGCTGTCTGTTGTCACGTGAGTCCACACTGTCTAATCTGATGCTACTTCTCTGTGTGTTTATTTTAAAATCACAGTCACAAAACATGCAGTTTTTCATTGACATCTACTTTCATTAACAGTAATATCCCAGCTTTAATATTAAAAACTTCATCAGTGGACCATGAGAGCAAAAAAACAAACATAAGTAATTGTTTATGAATTGTAATTGACTGATCTGAAGTTGGCGTGTGTGGGAGGATTACCAGAGTTAACTCTTTGTGTTGTTGCTGTCGCAGGCGTGTGAGGCGTGGCAGAAGGACGCGCAGGAGGCGAAGGAACAGGCCAAGGCAGCGGAGGCGGAGCGGCAGCAGGCAGAGCAGAAGCGGGACGAGGCCGAGCGCAAGCTGAAGGAGCTGCAGGGCGAGCTGGAGGCGCTGTGTCGCTCTCCCTCCCTGCCCCTGCTGCGCAGCTACGGGGACCTCGACCAGCTGCCACTGCCCAAGCTGCACGCCCTGCAGAGCCAGCTGCGCTCTGACCTCGACCTGGTCGACGGGGTGAGTCGCTTAACGCTGACGCGCTTAACGTGACACGCGTGCTTCCTTTTTTTCCACTGCACTGGTGGCGAAGGTGTGTAGGAGATGTTTTTTCAACTCCAGCTCCAGCACTGATGCAGTGGAAAAGAGGTAACGGTGATGCTACTTCAAAGCGCAGTAACTGACTCTTCTTTTTCTCTTCTTTTCAATACAGGTTATATATCAGCTTCAGTCAAAGAAATGTATAGTTTGCCAAAAGCATGATCGTTGCATTGTCCTGCAGCCTTGCCAACATTACGTACTTTGTGAGAACTGTGCACCTAGTAAAGCGGAATGTCCTTACTGTAAGACGAAAATCTTGAAGTGGTGATGTACAGCGTATTCGAGGTACTTATTTAAAAGTCATAGCCCTTTGAAGAACTACTAATACATATGATGCTTGGAGTTTCTACATGGCATTTTTTTGTGTTTTCAGTATTTCATATTATAGTGATTACAAATGGATAGTTTTTATTAGAGTCTAATAAATGGTGTTTGACTGATTATATAAAATCCAGTACTTAAATGCAATACATGCTCTTTTTATTTGTAACTAACTAGGTTTCATTCAATTGCATTAATCGAATGAGCATTAAATTTAAAAAAATTTAATTCTCCCCCACCCTGCCGCCACCACCTCCACCTCTGCGGGGTTAGAAAGCTGCCGGTCCCGATTCGACTGTTAATCTACGGGAGCGTCAGTCAAACATCCGTACTGCTATTTGCTGTGTGGAAGAAATTACAAATAGAATTCTTGTTCTTAAAAAAAAGCACTTTGTTGACCAGGAAATTTGTCAAAGGATATTTTAGATTTTTATTTTTGCTTTAAGCTGCTTTTGTAGTTTTTTTTTTCTTAATTATTTTTATTTTTTAGGTTTTTTTTCCTTTTCTCAGAATACGCTAATGTATGAAGCTTGTGTGTACTGTGAAACATAGTAGAATATTTCATATTTCTTACTGGTAAAAAAAAAAATCATATAGTATATTGCTAGTTTTCATATAAAATTAGTACTAAATGGTAGTTACTTTTCATTGTTACTTACATGTTTTTGTTTTTTCCAATCAAATAAATGCAAAAGTTTTTGAATGCATTTTTAGGCATAACCAGCAGCTGTAATATCAGTAAGGCACATATACTGTATGCTAAGGCGTTTTAGTGAGTAAGCGATCGCGTCTGCCGGCGTCAAATCAACGTGGTTTAGGCGCCGGGTCGGAGGTCGAGGCGTTCGCTCGGTCTTTAGTGCGTGTTAGTAAATATTGAATAATCTGTCGTGTAGTGGGTTAAAGGAGCACACATTTTCTGAAGTGCGTGGAGACGTGACGATGATGGTTTTTTGTTTCTTTTTGTAGGACTTCTAGCCTTTTCGGATACGCGCTCGCTGGAACATATCCGACTCCCGGCCACTCGCTCTCAAGTGCCTTGTCTAAAGAAGAGTTCTTAATCGCGTCTATGTGCGGAGTTTAGGATTGTAGTACCGACTCCCACCATCGCTAGCTCTGCAGAACCCTCTGTGTTTTCCTCCTCGCTCGTTTTCTGCTATTTGAACCGTTTCCACACACACTCACACACACCAGGTGTTTTTTTTCTACCTGATTTGACCATCAGTCCGTGTATCATTAGTTTTTCAAATTAAAACCAAAAATGTTTTTTTTTACAGTTTGCACTCAAATGAAATGTTCTATGGGGGGGAAAAGAAAATATGAAAATCGTGGATTACAGTCCAGGAACAAAACCAAGAGATCCTTTTTTATGATTAGTGTTGTACTTACATTTTAAAACTGGACAAAACTGAAAACGGGAACTCGTTTTTCATTTAGATATTTTTTTAGAGTCACTCCTTAACAAATAGAACATAACTGGGAAAAAAGATGTGCTCATATTTCATTTTGGTGTCTCATCAAGAAAAAAAAATAAAATGTGAAAATCGTAGATGAAGACGAGAAACAATCTCACTGAACAAGGAACAAAACTAAGCAATCCATTCTTATGAGAAGTGTTGTACTTAAATTTGACTTAATTTAAAAAATGAACACCTTAAAAAATAGAAAATAACTGTGAAAAAAAGATGTATTTATTTTGTTTTGGTGGCTTATCGAGAGAAAATTAAAATGTGAAAATCGTAAATATCCACGAGAAGTATTCTCACTGCCAAGGAACAAAACGAAGCTACTTACTCATGAGTTGCACTTAAAAAATGAGGAAAACTGAAAATGCAGACTCTTGCGCCGCTTGCATTTGATTAAAAAAAAAAGCCAAAAAAGGAATATAAGTGCATTTTTCATTTGAGCACAAACTGTGTAAAAACATTAGTTTTCTCCTTTGTTTTGTAAATGAATGATGCAACATAAAACCCTGCATTTTTGGGTTTTGAGTTTTTGGTTTTAATTAGAAAAAGGAACGAGCGAATGATGCCCAGATCCGTGTCCCTGCCGGTTGGTTCCTTTCCGTCTCCATGAGCAACGGTGCTTTTTGGGTGCAGCTTTAGTCTCCTTTAGAAACGTTGGATTCACCTTTTTTGACTTAAGTGTTAAATCAGGAAACTAAATGTGAGTTTTTTTGGACGGCGAAGCTAAAATCGTTCTCTTGTTTTTATGTGGTTTTGTAAAGTTCTGAACGGTCGAGGCGCGTAGCTGTTTACAGATGAACAGATTCGGGCTGTTTGACTTTGATCATTTTCTTGTTCTCTTTCCAAATTCGACAGTGTAATGTGTTTTAGGAAAATCTAATTCAAATGACCTACTACTGTGTTATCTGATTTATTATTAGTTTTCGGTCCTTAAACGCGGCGGCGGCGAGGTTTGCGCGTCGAACGCTTGCAAGTTTCCATGAGGTTTTGTTGCTGCAAAAGGGATAAATTCAGGATCTAAAAGCCCAAACCCCGAGTCGGAGCAAATGTATATATTTTTGGCTTTTTTGTTCCGCCATTTTTCGTCTGTTTGCTATTGAACTGATCCGTGTGTAGCTGGTCGTGGCCATGGGAAAAACAATCGTTGCATGTCTCGGTGTAATTTAGCGTTAAACCAGCCGACTCTCTAGAGCACACTGCCACGCCGACAGCGCCGAAGTATTTCTACAAATCAGTCGTTCTTTATTTTTGTTTCCTCCGCATTTAGAGGGATTTTAGAGGGAACGAGTAGCTAATTCCCGGGAGTTTGTCCCGGCGTTGTTGGAAACGGTGGTTACGAATCGCGCCGTGAGTATTGTAACGTAACCTTCCAGGTGTTTCAGTTTAAGGTCTCGTCGACGGTTCGTTAAAGAAATCGGACTCTGCTGTCGGCTTTCCCAGACTCTATGGAAACGCTGTTTTTATAATGTTCACTTTAGAAAGATCAGTTCTGCTTTCCTGAATTTATGAAATTATTGCAGAATTCTGAATTAACAAAGCAAAATTCATAGGATGAAAAATTGCTCTCTGCAAAGTCCAAGCGAAATTAACTACATTAACTACAACATAGAATGATTTCGTCTCCCACGAAAACTCTGATTAATTGAGAAAAACTGTTTTTTTCCCCCTCCATAAAAATTTTCTAGGACAATATACCTCAGAATTCAGTGAAAACCACCCAACTCAGTTGTTGAGTTTCCAGACTGGAAAAACTGGAAATGGAAAAACTCTTTTTATAGTATGCATTCACATGATAATCAATGAAAAATACAGTTTTTCTGAAATAAAAAGTTTTACAAGGAATCCTCTTTTCAAAAGTTGTGTTCAGACACATTGAAAATTATCCTAAGAAAGTGATTTTACTTCACCTTGAAATTTTTGTTAATTTAGAAAATCGGCACTTTTTCCCCTCTGTGAAAACATTCCAAAAAACAGAATATTTTTGTCCAAATATAAATGTTTTCTCGGAAGATGTAATGACCTCAAAATTCTGAGAAAACTTTTCAACATTCATTTCTTCAAAATCAGTTCTGCACAGTTTTCATGTGATTTATTTACATGATTCTCAGAATTCCTGAAAAAAAAGCTGTTTTTCTAAAATTTTAGAATATATTTTTCCACCAGGAAAAAAGCCCACTCTCCAATGTCCAGCAAATGAGTATAAATGCTAGAAATTAATGTTGAATAAACGAATTCCACAGTTGTTTAGATGCAATGTGCAGATAATTAATTAGTCTTATTACTTGTTCAGTTGCAGTAATTACACTCTGCAATGTCCAGATACCCAATTAATTTAATTGCTGAGTGGATTTTTACCTCTCATAAAAACGTTGTATTTCGTAAGTAACTTTTTTGGGCAATTTCTGTAATAAATTCAGGAAAGCAGGGTTTACTATCCCCAGGTGAATGCCTTGCGTGTCTGTGGACCTCCAGTGTGTTAATGCGGTGAAAGGAAGCGAGTTCGTCCTGCGTGTGGCTTCCGATGCCGCTCGTTTGCAGGAACAAACTAAAAGTTTCGCTGAACGGAGCGCAGACTCGACTCACCTGAACCAAAGCGGTATTTTTCTCTCTTAATTTCCACCTTCAGTGTAAATTGCAGATTTAACCAGACTTTTCAGTGTTTCATTGGACAGGAAAACTATGCCAATCGCGCTTTTTGTTGACATTTAACCGATTTAAAGCTCATTTTTGTAGTTTTACCAAAGACCTTTACTGTTGTTGTTTTCTTTTTACTTTTTATAACTTTCATTTTTAGCATTTAAATGAATTGATAAGAAATACGATTTAAAAAAATATGACCAAAACTAGAACCTTATTTACACTGATGTTGTGTATTTAAAAAGAAAAGATAAAAACTAATGGAAGCAAAGTTCTAATTTTTTTTGTATAGTTTTTTCCTTTCTTTCTATAATTGTTTGGTGAAAATGACAGTAAGATACTTAGCATTGAATTTAGCTGTTATTAATAGTGAAGGAATGTTGAATATGAATGAAATTTGTGTTAATAATATTCTTAAGTGGCCATATGGATTAGTGCTTATTTGAGGTATATATCATTTCTTTTTAAACAAATGCTAATAGTACTTTATAGTAAAAATTCTTAAATCGAGTTTTGGAATATTAGTTGTTGTGCACTACTCGTACGCTGTCAGGAATTTAAGAGTGTATATGGACTGTACGGTGCTTTCTTTAGTCTCCATTTGACTGGTGTTTTGCTCATTTAGGATATTTTTTTTATTTAAGTACACAGAGGGAGATACTTATCTGAATGACCTTATTTAAGAAAAGCGTATTCTTGTAGCGTGTTTGTACCATGGTTTTGCTAAAACAGATAAATTAACATGAAACGAGTTTTTTTCCCGCCGTACTTTATGGCTGATGCAGACGTCGGGTCCTGTTTATTAGGAAAAAATAAATTTAAAAAGAAATCAAATTTGGGCCTTGAATTGGCCTTTTTTGTTGTGCGTATTAATGAAGCGACACGTTTGATGGTCTTGTATTTCAGCCTCCTAAAGGCTCAAACGTCCTGCATAAACAGTCATATTTGTGTAAGAAACGAAAAAGTGTCACGAACAAATTTGTGCCTTTTGTGTAAAAACAAAACTCGGCCATAAAACGAGCCAAATTTTCGTGCCTTGGGATCTTTTTCTAGCCGAATTCCTCCTCCACGCGCCCCCTTTTTAAACAGTGACTTTAATGCCTTCATCCGACGGTGAGAAGCTTCCTCAGCAAATAAAACGTTTGGGGAATTTCTTGCACAAGCACTTGCAGGCTCTCAAAAGAGAACTTTTTTTCAACGTACTGCAGTAAATTGTGACTTTTTAAAGGAATAATTAAAAATGAAAAAAAAAAAATCCTTTAATAGAGACAAATGGACACCATCAGATTGTGAGTTGTATTTGTAAATAAAACGGTAACTGTGGGCAAAAATGTGTATTTAAAAATATTTATGGCGAGTCTGTCGATTTCAAATTGAAAAGTAAAATCAAAACATTGCTGTATTTCTATTTTATGTTGCTTAAAACACCCCTCAGTCTGTGTCAGCCATCACACGTCCTCCCCATAAGTAATCGTTATAAACATTTCTAACAACAATAATAATAATAACAACAACAATGTGTATGTCGAAGGCCAGGCAACTGTCATTAAAGAAAAGCACCAAGTAGAAAAAGGTTGTTCTTTTAGCAAATGTGTAAATTTAACTGTAATGGAGATGTACCATAATAATGCTCTGCAGTGGAATAATCTCTTTTTGTGATTTTGTTTTTCTTTTGTTTTGTTTTTTTAATTTTTCTATCAATATTGTGATTATTGAACCTGACGATTTATGCAATCCTGTACATACATATGTATCTGAACCTGGTTAAATTTAGCAGGCTAGTTAGGAACAAAATTAAACATTAAATATCTATTTCAACAGTGCAGATTTTGTAGGAAGAGAATGG
The DNA here is from genome assembly GCA_032718565.1 of Distichodus sexfasciatus. Classification (NCBI taxonomy): domain Eukaryota; kingdom Metazoa; phylum Chordata; class Actinopteri; order Characiformes; family Distichodontidae; genus Distichodus; species Distichodus sexfasciatus. The sequence continues at coordinate 3,137,202 of JAVGVS010000040.1, forward strand.
GACCCTTCCCCCGTGACGACGTCGAAACCCTGAATGTTGAATGTACCGTTAAATTAGCTATCAAATGCGTCACTGGAAAGGCAAGAAAGGAAGAAGAAAAATTAAAGACGGGGAAACACGGTGGATTTATGATGTAGCACTAGTTTTGTGAAATGCGATACATGACAAATAAATTTCTAAGTTAAACACAAAAATGCAGTTTTCACCTTTCTGTATTGATCGTTGTGCAACGATAAACGAGAGGGAAATAAGAGATGTTAATTTCTCAGGGTTTTACAGGATCACTAGAGTAACCAGATGTCCAATTTTGCGAGAACGCTGCAGCTCGTAGACATATTTGCTTCTTTCTGATGAAGAAAACATATCCCTTATTTTGGTACAGTATGCATTGATATAGAACAGCTTCTATTCTAATCAGTGTCTAACTATTCAACTAGATGACTTACTGTCAGTATAAGCGCGTTGTGTATGTGATGTTGACACAGGACCTTAAAAAAGCATTTTACCGGGAACTCTGGCTCGTCCTCGTTGCCGTGGGTTCTTCTCCGAGCAACAGCTTGAACGCTTTGGTGGAACATAAAACCCGAATGAATTTTCTTTTCATCACTAAAAACAAAAACAAAAAAACAGGAAAAAAAAATTACGTAAGATGGTATTATTTATAATGCATAATCTTTTATTCATAGTGTATCATTTAAATTGTTAACACTTGTGTACACTACAGCAGTTATGCAATGGTTTACAGAATCCATGGAATTATTTTTATCATATTGGGAATTAAAATAATTTTTGATCTTTAACCTGCTTGTGAGTTTCTTCTTTCTGTCTTGTGACTTCATGCCTTCATTTAAAAAAATATCTGTAAGAAAATCGTAGAGTTCCTAAGGCCTAATATGGGTATTTTTAAATTAAACTTAAAGCTTACTTATAAGCTTGTATGGACAACATAACTAATTTGCTCCAATGAGATAACTTATGTGCAGAAGACACACAGATACTATACAACCTGCTGTCAGTATAATACATTGTGTATATGATGTACAAGATTATTTCAAGATAAGATATTGTGGGCCCAAAGTATCGCCAACGGCCATTTTTTTCCAAGACTAAGATGAGACGTTATCGAGCTAAAAATAAGACCATTAGGCTATTAATAAAGCTGAGGATTTTGTTTTTTTGCTAAAACCTAAAATTGGACTTCAGTTATCTAGCTCTTCTTAATCCCTGTTCTTTATTTACAACCTTTCATTACAAATCGCGTCTAAAATAATGTCTAAAATGTAGCTACGTTTGTCGACTAACATGATGGACAGAAATGACTGAAACGTCACCAACAAGCGTTTTCGTCTGACGACTAACATTAAATTTAAAGTATCAGCTAAAATTAACACTCGTATATATGGTACTCTTATGATGTCTCATTTTCATCCGTACCTGTCAAGAGCTGAGGAGATGAAGTCTGTCACAACATGCTGCTTTTGGATGGACAGGGTAATCCTCAGTCCCTCCGTCGTGATGGCGCAGAGCAGTGAGGGTGGAATTTTCGCGCTGTTTTCAGCGAGTAACGCTCACTTCCGGGTCACGCCGCTCGCGCTCGATAGGTTTTTAAGTTTAAAAATTTGTTTTCATGGAAAATCGGAAAACGTTTTTTAAACAAAATAATTATTTATTTAGAGGCCACTCACTTGTGTCTTCACCACCACCAGAGGGCATCAGTATTTCAGATATTCAAGATTCAAGATTCTTATTTAGCACACGCGTAGTTATACAAGAACAGTATGACAATATTTTGATGAAATGAACCATGAACGGTTCTAAGAATGAGCAAATAAAAATATAAATGTAGAAATCAGAATTATCAGAATATATATTCCTAAATAAAGGATAATACAGTATAAACTATAAAGAAAGAAACAAGCAAAGAAAGAACAGCATAGATAGATAGATAGATAGATAGATAGATAGATAGATAGATAGATGAACAAAGAAAGAAAGAAAAAAGAAAGAAAGAAATATGCAGATAAAAGATGGATGCAAGGAAGGAAAGTAAGAAATAGATAGATAGATAGATAGATAGATAGATAGATAGATAGATAGATGGAAGGAAGGAAAGAAAGAAAGAAAGAAAGAAAGAAAGTGAAATAGAGAAAGAGATAGAACAGAACATCTTTACAAGAGTTGATAAATTATTTAAATAATATATTATGCATGATGCATATAGATAATGATATTTCATGATAACATTATAATAATATCAATATACAACATAAGTGTATATATAAGTGTAGTGTGCCTTGTTGTGAAATGAACATACGTATAACCCTACTGTGTCTGCTCTGGGATGTCTGCACATCCTCCTGGCCAGCAGGTGGCAGTCTGCCTTCAGCTGGAGCGGACAGGAGGGCATTAGGAGGAGGCAGCTGGTCTGGCCAAGATCACTGCGAACCAAACGCCCCGCTGGCACTGGAACACAAACAACTCCAGTCACAAAATCCGCTTTACAAAGTTCACATTCCGTTGATGGAACGTCGACACACAATGGGGGGTGGGAACAGAACACAACAAAACAAAACAGAGAAGGAGGAGGAGGAGGAGGAGGACCTTTTTGGCCTTGTAACTGATGTTTTGCAGCAGAATGAAGGGTGATGTTAAAATAAAAATGAACAAACACTTGTGCTGCTGTGTCTTATAGACTTGACTAGCAACATGACACACTGTACCAGGTCTGTGCCACTGCTGTGTTGAGAAGAAGCCAAATTCTAAATAACAGCAGCTCTACTGGGCTCCGGAGGTCACAAACTGACCGGTCTAAAACATGCCTATACACGTTAAATTTGCAACAAAGTTATATTGTTATATTGTTATATTGCACACCACACCATCTTAAGGTGTAGCTACAATATCTTGTAAAATACTATTTGAAGAATAAAATGAGCAAATTCAACAACAGTTCTCAGTTTGTTTTTTTTTATGAAAGTGCATTGCATTCACTGAGGAACCCCAAATATTACATTTCAACATTTACATTTGCACACATTTACATTAATTCTGTTTCTCTGGGAGTCTCAGTTCCTCTCAAGGTTTCTTCTTGTTTATAACACAGTACACTTTTCCTTGCCACATTCTCTTTGTTGTAAAAAGCGCTGTACAGATAAATAGAATAAAGCTGTCTCTCCTCAGCGGCTGCAACGGGCAGTAAGAGGATGCTCAGCCCGGGCGCTCCCCGGCGTGACATAACGCTGACACCTAACACAACCAGACCACAAGAGATCCTGACCAAAACAATCTCCATCACAGTCAGCGTCCTGCACCTCTCATCCGGGTTGCCAGGTCACGCAAGCTGATTTCAGGTGCCAGGATTCATTACCTGCTTGTGAGCGAGAGCCGAGGACTGAGACTCTCTTGCTGGACATCGGCACCTTATGCAGCCCCAGCAGAGGGGAAGAGAGGGTTGATATCATCAAGTCCACTACGATACAATTTGGGAGCCGGCGATCAAGATATCATATGCTGATTTAAAACAATCACTCACACTGATATCAAGTCGGAAAAACGCAACTAAAATATCATGACATTTTAAAATCCTGAGCTCAAGCAGACATTAAAAAGAAAAACAGTACTCTCTTTTAATATAAATAGACTTCCTGTTCAATAGAAACTGAATTACAAAAATAATCAAACATGCGAAAGATTATTCTGATTAGAGCTTATGGACGACGATTTCGATTAATTTTCAATGAACTGCCCAGCCCTACAAGACTCACTTACTGCTAATGCTTTACACCAATACAGTCTGTGTTTGCACTACAAAAGCTTGTGACTTGAAAAAAAAAATTCACCCAAAAAAGTTCATCTCGCCTCGGTGTGATGTTGTCGACAGGTCGTAACCTTTGCCTTTAGGCATATTTGGTCAGGGGTCTCAAGAGTCTGCCAAAAGAACCTGGGTCTCATACCGAAAACCTTCTCAACAGTCTGAAGCCAGACTGTTTTTGAGAAAATTAGTAATTCAAATCTACTTAAATCCCAATTCATCCGCTGGCTTCTGTTTTGGGGTTGATAAAGTTGAAGGAGTTAAGACATGAATATAACGATTCTAAAATTTCCAAATTTGGCAAATCTTAAAGGTGTAGCTACCAAAATGTTCTGTTCTTAAGAAAAAAAATTGTTCTCAACCCACTTATGCAGTTTTTACAAAGATTCTGGCGTTCGCCAACGTTTTCTTATTTGGGATTTGTTCCTAGGTAAAAACAGAAGCTACAAACACTGAAGAACAAATTTTATTACATGTGCGTTTTTGAAAAACATGAGATTTTTTTCAACAGTTAAAATACAATTCACTTAAACACTATACTTGTGTAATATTATCCTATTTAAAGACAAACTTTTAAGATCATTGTTCATAATTATTTTAATTATTTTCCAAAAAATGTTCACACACTAAAAGTAGAGTCTAGGGCTCCACCGTCTTTATAATTACAGAGATTTTACCTACTGGCACACACTTTCAGTTCACAAGGAGAGGGGGATTCATCAGTATAACAATAAACTTTCTAACAATTCAGAAGTTTAAGAATATAACATAGCCTAGGAGCTTTCTTAAGAACAAATAAGAAGATATTAGTGAACGAGCCCCGGTGTTCTTTTAGAACAATGTTAAATCGCTTGTTATCTCAGGCCGGGAGAGACGTTACGTAAGATCCACTGCCGACGGGGGTTGTTTTTCTCAGAGTGTTACATTAAGAAAGTCACAGAAAGTCAGTGTACCTCTCATCCAGCACTGCAGAGTTCTCGCTACAGGACAGAGCTTTACTGAGAAGGTTTTCACACTCCCCACGTACAGGGGAAGCAGCTTTATGAAGGAGGTTAATAGAAGCTGGATATTCACAGCTGTGATTCCGTTCTGCTCTGGAGCTCTCGTTCTTTTCGGGATCCTCAGAAACTTCTGGGATGTCGTGTGTAACAGAGCGTTCTGCCCTCATCCTGTTTGACTCTCTTATTTTCTGAAGTAATAAACTCTTCCCAGTGAGCATCCTGCAAATGTACAGAAATGATATTAGGGATGGTATATATACATGAATATATCAAAAGTCAAAGTCAAAGTAAACTTTATTGTCATCTCAGCTTTATAGAAGTATACAGAGAGATGAGAGGACATGGCTCCAGTTTTTTCAGAGTACAAAGACGATACAGAATATACATTAAAAAGTAAAAAGAATTATAAATCTAAATAGTAAAAAGCATTCTTACACAAATATTATGGCAAGTGTGCTTGTGCAAAACATTAGCTTATTGTGTACAGTCGTATAATATTGCACTATTCCCTCTACTCAAGATTCAAGATTCTTTATTTGTCACATGCAAATTACGCAGGCACAACATGCAGTGAAATGTATCCTGATCTGCTCTTTTAACTGTGCAATTAGGCAATTATAGAAAAATAACAAAATAGACATACAAATACAAACTTAAATAAGAAGGTCAGGGAAATAAGACAAAAAAATAAAACTATATCTTATATACAATAAGGTACATAAAGTTACTTATGTGCAGACGGCATTGAGTACAATTTTAATTTAGACTCAAGCTGGGTACAGGTGTATCTGCATGTATATACTAAATTAAAAAATGTACTGACGTTTAACCTGAGTTTACAAAATTATTCTAGAGACAGATGAAAGGTGCAATGAGATGTTTTTAAAGTGCCGAGTGCAACTGTAGTATGTACTATGTACACTATGTACAACTTTAAGGCTGTAACTAACGACTTTTTTTTGTTAATCGATGAATCTGTATTGTTTTTGATTAATTAATTATTAATCGGACAAGAAGGGGGAAAAATCATTTCCAGCATTTTTTAATAAACCAAACTGTCTGTTTCTATTTTTCTAGGTTTATTTTTTACTCTCTAACATTGTACAATTGAAAAAAAATATTTTCAGACTAATTGAAAAATGAAGAAATATTGAAATTTTGGCAATATTTTGCCAATTTGGACTCATTTTGGCCTATAAGTCATTTTTGACTCATTTCTGGGAGAGAACTACTCTTTTGCACAAGGTGGCGTTCCACATGAGAGTCGCATCAAAATAACACGGTGGACAACTCCTTGTTTTAAACCTTTTTTCTATGGTTGCACAGTCAGTGCCCTGAATCGTGACTGGACTGGACTGAAGAGGTTGAACTGGTTTATCTCTAGTGTAAAACCTGACTATGAAGTGTCTTTGAAGTGGTTCAACTTTAGAGATGCACTTGTTAAATAAAATGTAATGTTTGTCTTTTCATGCCTCATTTTTTTATCTGCACTTGACGTCACTCAGGTTTTTGGTTTGGTTTCAGAACCGTTACACCATTAATATGTTAAAAACAACATTTGTGAAAGCTCTGCTCTTCTTGAAGATCGTACCTTTGCTTTCTGTTAAGTAGTTGTGCTGTTCTCTGTGTGGATGTGATGAGATTTGGGTTGATTGTTTGGGACGGATGTGTGGACGTGTGGTGAGTAATCACAGGTGTCGGTTGAGACTCCGTGTGGCGTAAATCGATATATACAGTTGGTGGATCCTGATTTTTCAGACACACTCCATCTGCGATGTCGTAGAAACCATTGGTTTGCCGGTCAGCCTTTCTGTGGGGAAAAAAAAACGTCAAGAGGTAATAACCAATTTTTTTTTCAATGGCAGCTATAATTGTACAATAATACACTATACTGTAAACTCTGTACCATTGCCCATACATTTGGCAAATGTTGACCAAAATTTTAAATACTTTCAACTGTGTACAGTAGGTGATTATATTGCACAATGGGGGCATTTGATGAAAGTGAGTGATTGTCATTGTGAACAAAGTTCACCACAACCAAATGTGACCTCCGCATTTGACCCATCCATGAAGGAGCAGCAGGCACCTGACACGGGCGGCACCTGGGCAGCAGTGCTTGGGAATGGTATCTTGCTTATGATTACCTCAGTGGTACCTTTACTGATCCTGGGATTCATCCGGCGACCATGGCGATCATGGGGTGAACACTCTAACCGTTACATTACCAACTGCCTTCCAAGTATTATAAACATTCTTTAAAACTTGTAATTGCAAAAATATAACTGTTCTTGAGTTGGTCATAAATTGACATTGTCAGGTACTGTTAATATGAAAATGTTGTTACTACTAATGAGCAAGGTACTGTCCTGCTGCCAAAAAGCTGCCCACTGCTCCTTCATGGATGGGTCAAATGCAGAGGTCACATTTGGTTGTGGTGCACTGTGGGTTACAACAACAAATAATCACTCAAACATTTACCAGATTTATGGGCAGATGCAGGTTTCTTTTTTTTACTCAGTATCTGAATTACAGACAAAACTGTGAATAAATACAAATAAAATTTAAAAAACAGGTTTAGAAAAAAGTTCAAAAATTTCTTTAAAGTACTTAGTAGGTAAACAATTTGTCATAGACGACTCCTGAATTTTCTCCAGACCCTTCTCAGATGTGTTTGCTTCGGCCTCTTTACATTCCTGCTTCTTGCAGAAAGCAGCCAACTTCTCCATAACATCCACCCCGGCCATGTCAATGCCAACTTCTAAAACACAACAAAAACATTACTCTTCCAGACTTACTGCTCAGAAATGAAGACAAACTGGACATGACATAGAGAGGATTCTATAGTAAATGAAAAACCTTTATAGTGGGAAAACAAAACTGGTTCTTGTTTGCTGCTCGCTTTGACATGTTTCAGAGACTCTAGAACCTGGTCCAGGTCCCAGTCCTCTAGAGGCTGTTGGACGAGAAAGTAGAATGAGACATGGGTTCCATGGGTTAGCGGAAGTTTCCATAATTGGATGGAGAAACACTACATGAATAAAAATCACCTTTAAAGATAAAGTGAGGTATGGCTGCATCTGCATCGTCTCCTCCTTTTCCAAATATTGGCTTTTGTGATTTGTTCCAAAGCTCTCCTGTACTGTGTACTTTTCAGAGTCAGTCTTCTCAACATCATTGCTTTTGACATGTGATTGCACATAGTCCAAAGATTCACTAATAAGGTTTTCTGGTTCAGTTGAGCTGTCGATGATCTTATTAACGTCATGTTCAGGAGCAATTTGGGCCAGCTGGTCTCTGTGCTCTGCAGGTAACGGAGGTGTGAGGTCATCATTCCGGTCATCATAATGGTCAGCAAAAGGTAGCTTTTCTGATCTGATGGTGTCCTATTCAATGTAGAGGGTAGAGTAGATGAGGTTTTGTGAAAATGTGGGCCTTAGTGAGTCATTATTCTGTCACTTTTCTGTCACTCTGTCATTTTTTTTGTCAATCATTTTTTTCTGTTTTAAGAAAAGTTAAAAACACTGCTCCTTCAGGGATGGGTCAAATGCAGAGGTTACGTTTGGTTGTGGTGCACTGTCTTCTGTGCTGTGTTCACAATGACAAATAATTACTCACTTAATAGAAGACAGATACACTCTGTTCTGAGAGCAGCCTGCTCCAGCTGAGACTTACAAAGGTCCTTTCATTTTCTGATTCATCTACTTAAGTTTGGATTACTCTTTATATACAGGCATAAATAACTCCAAACAGGACAGAAATCTATGAGGGGTTAGTTATAATGCCCTGATCTGTTATTTATGGGAGAAATATTAATGAGACTCACATTTTTTAGTTATATCTATAAATTTAAAGTGCTGTTCTCACTGCAATTTGGAATAAATAATTGGTTCACATAATTTAAGTGAAGATCTGAAAAACTGACTGGATAATAACATGAATTAAGCCGGAATACCACATCGTTGGACTAAGGAATGACAAGAAAGAAGTGTAAGAAATAAACAGGAATTCCTCTTCTCCCTCCAAATAAATAATATACACACACCTCAGTTTCGGGCTCCTCCAGTGATTGGTAATCAAGAACTATTCCCGTTTCTTTAGGAAAATTGAAGGTCATGGGACGACGATAAACAGAAATCTCTTCTTCATTATCTGACTATAGAATGAAAGTTTGTAAAAAAAAATAAATAAATAAATAAAAATAAAAATAAAAATTTTTTTAAGTACATTCACAATGTCTTCCTAATATTTAGCTGCAAATATGCAAGGAAATCATAAATATCAGTAGCTATAGTACCAGTGAAAAGTTTTAATTCACCACATGCTTGCATCTTTCCAATTTAATGAACTGCAGATTTTAGATCTCGTTAAGCATTGGAAAGTTACTCAACAACTATAAATGAATGTTAGAGGACAAATAAATCAGATTTACTTTATAACAACATAGACTGTGCCATAAGTGCATTAGTTAATTTGAGTTTCATCCAACTGGCTATTTCCTAAGGGCTCTTTACTTGTGATCCACATTATAACTGTAGCTATAATTATATTTTACATGGCTGTTGTAGGCCAATATTGAAGAATCCAAGTTATGAAAATGTCCTCCTGAAAAAATATATTTATTAGCAAAGACTACTATTAGTTAGTATTTAGTAACGTGCGTGTTCTCAGTGTGTTCAAACACTTTTGACTGGTCGTGTAGACAAACATAAACAAACCACCAAACTTTAGTAGCTAATTGTTCATTCATTATATAACGCATTATTTACTTACAGATGACGACACGTCAGAGTCTATAGAGGGAATCTGCGATTCGATGTTGTCAAAAATCGAACTGCTCCACATTTTTGCACATATTCCGCTCTTCTCTGATGTAAGTAGTGTAGATTGTTAGCTTGCAAGCATTAGCCAAGTTTGTTTGAAGCCATGACGCCGATTTTGCTGTTACTATGGTTACAGCGTACTTCCGCTTGCAGGTTTCGCGGCCGGAAGTGACTGAAAGGAGCCGTTACTGTCGATATTATAATTGCGATTTAATTATATGGTTGCTCAGTTTTTAAGTATATTACTTGAACATATATATATATATCGAGATTCCGATTTAGTTATAAATAGTCACAGCTTGTTTCCTGACCAACTACTATATTGTTCATTGTCTTGTTGCAATGAAAATCAAACATGAAATTCACTACGAACTTACTGCTGGCTATATATATACGTTAAGAACAGAGCCTTGATACAATCTCTTTTTTTTGTCAAATCCTAATAAAAACAGATACCTTTGATTATGATTGTGGCAATGATTATGTTGTTAAACAAGTAGAGCAGTTCACTATCTAATGTAAAGATCTTAGACTCTCTTTCTACTTGACTGTCATAAAATGATATTTTAGATTTCCATGACTATTATCAGTCAGGTTCACTAGATGGGTACCATATAATTAGGAAGATTTGACATTTACTCATGATTAAAAGTAACTAATCTACAGCCTAGCTAGTGTGTTAACAAAGTAGGTATCTACACTACAAGCTACTGAGAAAAGTGGATTTTTTAATGGATTCTTGGCTACATTTTTGTAACAGTAGACTCCATACTCCGACTCCATCTTGCAGCTGCATTGTTTTGCAATGAGCATTGGTACAGCATGGTGGACTATCAAATGTCACTTCTGCCAATTTTGTTGCTATTTGCTCAGTCCCCTTAACTACCTCTGCATGGATAAATCCATCCATTCATCCACCATTTGCACACTGTATTTTCTTTGATACACCTTGTAAATGTTGTTTGAGTTTAGGGTTAGCTTTAGATCTGAAACTTTTAGACTTAAGCTTTTGATGGCATGTGTGTTTGTGTGTGTGTGTGCGTGTGTGTGTGTGTGTTCTTGTACTTGCTACTTAGTGAGAACCAAAATGAGTTTTTAACCAGCAGAGTGAGGACATTTTTGGGAAGTGAAGACTTTTTTAGTGGTCCTCACTTCTTTAAACTGCTTTTACAAAGAAAATACAAGTTTATTTGCAAAACTAAAAGTGTAGAAAGATTAGCTTTTGGTTACTGAGGTTATGATTAGGGTTATGTTTAAGGTTAGGTGTAGTATTATTTAGATACAGTAATATAGAAGTCAGTGGAGGTCCTCACTACTATATAAGTACAAGGATGTGTGTGTGTGTTTGTGTGTGTGTGTGTGTGGGTGTGTGTGTGGGTGGGTGCAGGTCAAGCGCCTTTTCTAAGGTTATTTCTCCCCCTTTATCGGAGCATCAGGCAGGCTGGCCTCGTTGGGCCTGAATTGTGTTGGTTAACAAGGAACACTGCAAAGAACAAAGGTCCATTTGAAGGTTGACAATTTTGCGTTCAAATCTGCACTTGACTTTGAGCATAATGGCTCTTCCATGACTTTGTATTTGTTTTTTGGATTGCATTTGTCACACTCAGCAATGTGCACATCACTCTCTCTCTCTCCCTCTCTCTCTCTTTCTCTAATATTTATTCAGAGAACAAAAACAAACACAATCTGTTTATTCTGATAGATGTCCCTGATATTGCGGGAACTAAAAGAGTTGCTCACTGAAAGAATTTATATGAAATACTTAAGTAGATTTAAACACTGGCAGTAATTTATTTATGTTTTTTGTTCCAAGTCATTAATCCCAAAATAATTAATCCCAGGCATAACTCATAACTACCATCCTCCTGGCACTCTTGCAGCAAAGTTAATCATGTTTAAATCAATGAGCAAACCTTTGTGTCTATCCTGTTTCCTTGCTAATTATTAACAAAGCAAAAGAAAAGTAAGTGTGGTGTCACAACATCTTCATCACAATCTTGTCAAAGCTGCACGTCAGACTGTTAATTATCTAATACTTAATTTCATACAGTCATCTTTATTTGCATGAAGTCAAGCCCAAAGATTTGGTATTGGTAATTGGTAAAAGGTAATTATTGGCTCCACAAAGTTAGATTTCAAGACTATATACAGTACGGTGCAAAAGTCTCTCATTACTTTATATTTTGCTAGAAAAAGAGACAATAAGATCAGTGCAACATGTGCAAAGTGCATGTAAATACTAGGGGTGTAAATCACAAGGTTGTTCACGATACAATATTATATCGATTCAATGGACAATTCCACCTCTGTCGATATCGCAAAGCCTACTACAATATGATTTTTGATTCACTTCAATTTAGAAACCAGAGATTCATATGAGGCAATATCATATGCTAATTTAACACCACTAAAATTCATATCAAATTACAAAAAGCAACTAAATTATCATTCGATGTTTTTATTCCTGAGCTCAACCAATGAATAATAATGAACAATCACGTTGAATAAAAAATGGACTTCCTGTTCAATATGTAAAGTGACATTACAATATTTATGACATTTTATTAATGTTTTCATATTGGACTTGTTATATGTGCGTTTTGATAATTGAATCGGTGTATTGATATAGATGAAATATGAAGGAATGAGGGATGTCTCAAGACTTTTACACAGCACTATATCTTAAAAAGTCATTTTTGAGAATGCATGAGGAGTCAGAACAATAAGATATCAGTGAATAGCAATTTGAAGCCTGTAAAGAGAGAATCTGAATATTCACAACCGATCCTGGGTGCGTTTCCCAAAAGTAGAGCAAAACCAGCTTTTTTTCCTCCCTTGATAGACCTAACAGTCCTTGAAATGTTCGCTGGCAACATTCCGCAGGTCCAAGCCCGCCAGGTTCGGGGGACTGGCGCACGTGATGTTATTATAGATTGTGATGAGCGTATGGGGCTCTTCGCCCTCGGCCAGGGTCTCCACCTGCAACGGAACCACATTCGGCTTCTGTGAAGTGAAAAGCCTGAATGCTTTAGCGCTGCAATCACATTTCCAGTTGTTACCCGACAACCAAAGCTGGTTCAAGCTGTCAGGAACGGACTGGGGAAGGATGCTGAGCGAGTTGTCTTTCAGATTCATGTAGCGAAGCCGGGGCATTGCGGTCAGAGATGCGTTGAACAGGTCCTCGAACTTATTTCCAGAAAGGTCCAGCCAAGAAAGTTGCTGCAGCGGCAGGAAGACTTCAGAAGGAATGTGTCGGAGCAGGTTGTTGGAAAGAAGTAGATAATCGAGACTTTTTAAGCCGTAAAAAGTGTGGGGAGACAGTGACGCCAGTCTATTGAAGCGCAAGTCAAGTTGTTGCAGGCCTTGGAGCTCGACGAAACTCTGGCGCTCGATGGTAGAGATGTTGTTATTTTGCAAGAAAAGTCGACGAAGGCCGGTGAGGCCAATGAAAGCTTGGGTGGACACTTTGGTTAGGCAGCCTTTGTCAAGATGAATGCTATGGAGCTTCGACAGGCCCTTAAAAACCTGGTCTGGCAAACTTCGGAAGCAGCTGCCTGTGAGTTTAATCACCGCCAGATGGCTGAGTCCCATGAAGGTGCCCATCCGTGCCTCTTGGAGTCGGTTGTACTCCAAGTTGAGCACCTCCAGATGGCCCAAGCCTTCAAAAACACGCTCCCCCAAAGCTCGGATCTGGTTGTGGCACAGGCAGAGTTCCTCGAGCAGCGGCAGATCGCGGAACGTTCCTGGTCTCAGTCCAGCTATCGAGTTGTTCGACAGCCGCAGCACGTGAAGGCTGTTGAGCCCAAGGAAGGTGTCGTCGAAGATCAAGGGAAGCCGATTTCGGCTCAGGTCCAGCCACCTCAAGGATTTCATGCCCTGAAAGGCTCGAGGTGCCACCGTTGCGATTTGGTTCTGAGACAGGTATAGCTTCTGCAGCTTGATAAGTTTCTGAAACACATTCGCCTTAATGACTCGCAGGTAGTTCCCAGTCAGATCCAGCTCCTTAAGCTCCGTCAGGCCTTGGAACAATGCCGGTTGAAGGTATGCCAAGCGATTTCCTGCCAGCACCAACTCCCGCAAACTGTGCAGGTCCTGAAACCCATTTTCGGGCAGAACTGTGAGGGCATTCCATCCCAGATTTAGTAGCCACAGTTGGGAGAGTCCGGCAAACAGCTTCTCGTCGATACGGGACAGCTGATTGTTGTGGACGTTGAGGGAAGCCAGATTTGGGGTGTTTTGAAAGATGCCAGAGGGGAGCAAGCGGAGGCTGTTGTGCTCCAGGTGGAGGTGTGCCAGCGCGGTGAGTCCTTTAAACACCTGGACGTCGAGGCTGGACAGCTGGCCGGTTTGCAGATTTAAGAAATCCAGACTGCTCAGCTGTTTGAACGAGTCGGCGGGTAGGGAGGTGAACAGGTTCCCGTCCAGCCATAAGGACCGTGTGGACTGGGGGATGTCCGGTGGAGTTTGTGTCAGGTTTCGGGTGCTGCAGTAGACGCTGATCCCTGAGGAATAATCGTCAAGGAGGCAGGTGCAACTGCTGGAGCAGGGAATGGGCTCGTCTGAAGGCCTGTCTTCTTCTGTGGCAACATTGGGCAATAAAAGCAATGCTGCCAATGTGTAGAACAACACCAGTATAGTGGAATGCATCCTATCAAGAAGAAAAATGCAAAATAATAATAATAATTTCACTTTTCAGGTATTTCTTTCACGTTCACATTTTTTTAAATGTGAATTTATATTCAAGAATACATTTGAACTATTCAGTTCTCTACCTTAACTCAGCAAATTTGGCTGCTGTACTTTAAAGCATGAATAAATATATGTAAGCAGAGGACCAGGCTGTAATAGTTTTTACCTGTGGTTTTAGCAGTACTGGGCAGTCCGGCAGGTTTTCACTGGAAGGGTGGCATGTGTGTGTGTGTGTGAAATGACTATTTGGCCTCTGCCCCTATTTCACTCCCGAGAAGCCAGACCCACTGCGAAGAGGCACAAAATTAACCTCTTCCTTCCCCAAAGTGCACTGAAAATCACAGTAAAATCAAAACAATTTGGATGCTTCCACATTATGACTGCTTTGTCGTGTTCACTGTCAAAAACTTTATTTAATCTTTACTTATATAGCACTTTTCATACATAAAACACCATGATGGTATTCTTACAGTAACAATACAAGCAGGAAAAAGACAGTTTAAAAATAAGTGTAAGATGATAAAAAAAAGTACACATTGGATAAATCATGCAGAAATCACAATGAAATGACCAAAAATGACTAAAAACTAAAAACTTAAATTTTCAAATAAATTATTTAAAAAGGAGAAATAGGGATATAATAAATGAAGTCATTAAAGGCCACTGTAAACATGTGTTTTAAAGTTTTCTGTAACAGCAAAGTGATTCAGCTTCACTAAAAAATAAATAAATTATATATAGTAATAAATTAAATATATTAAATATTTTAAATATTACATATGTTTATGCTAAGAAAAACACTAGATATATAAAAACATTTGATGGTTATTTATAGAGATAAATGTATATAATTTGACAGCTACGATATTTTAGAGTTTGCACGCAGTTTCCCTATTTAAAGACTACAGTTATTTTATTTATTATTTCTTCAGGCGTGGAGAAGCTAACCAGAACCCCCATTTTTGCATTTTTCTAGTAGAGCAGGCTTTTCTTCTTAACACAAATTGGTAACATTAATTCCATTCCGACCAACAGATGGCTGTGACTTTCACTTTGGTGTTGTATTCTATATCTGGCTTCCAAGAATCCATAGACTTGGACATTATTCCCAAGAGAGATAGCACAATTTGGACAGGAAAGCTTGTATTTACAGACCGATAGCCAGCAGCAGATGGAGGTGAACTTTGGAGTGTAAGTGAGAAAAGATAAGGTGTTTTTTATCTGAAATATTTTTGACAAATCCTTTTAGAAATCTAATTTTAACCTAATTTTACTACATGAAGTTAAACATTTTACATTTTGGGGGGAAAAGATTCAGATGTTTTGTTAAGATTTATCTCTTTTCAACATTAAGGTCAGAAATTTGTAGAAAAAAATAAAAAATAAAATAATAAAAAACATATATATATATATATATATGCCGTTTTGAAGACATTTTAAGTGCAGATATTTGAAGTTGGTGTCTCTTAAGATGTACTGAAAGGAAAATGCCAGAAGAGGTCAGTGTAGCCATAACAGACAATTCAGAATTTATGGGGTGATATTCTCAAGATTAAATCCGCCTATAATTTAAAGATAAATTCTAAATGTTTTTTTATAATGTAAGTGATTGGATTATTTGTCATTGTGAACACAGCACAGAACTGCCATTTCTAAATAAATAAATTGTATTATAAATTCTATCTGAACATTCATTAGAGATATGGAGTCATCTTATCAACATCTTATCAAACATGTCTGTATGTTGTTGTCGTGGTAACATTTACATTTAAGGCATTTTTTAGATACAAATCTATCCTCCCTGGTCTCACTGAGGGGCGAGGAGGTGGTGGTAGCGCCCAAGGCTGGATACAGACTCAAACCAACATCCGCCTTTGGTCTGAAGACTACTTTTCCTACAACTAGACCCGCCAACATTCAAAATTTCTAAGATTTGCAGCATCTGATTTCACACATGATCTACGCTGCAGACTTTGTACAGAACATGCCGTCAAATATTCACAATATTCCTCCTCGCTTTTTTCTCGTGATTCTCTCATTTATCTCCTGATTATGACTTTATCTTCAAACTTCAACCGACAACCTCATAATTATGACTTGATGTCCTGTGTGTGTCCAAAATTGGTTTCATCGACCCTCCTGATGTGTGATTTCTTTTTCTATGGATTTATTCTTCCTGCACCAAAACTTGTTCAAAATCCTTTAAAGTGCACATTTGGTTAAAACACCCACATGTAATTCAGCCAGTAAGGCAAATATTTCATCATATGTAAACCCAAATTGCAGCACGGTGGTGCAGTGGCATGCTGGCCTGGGTTCATATTCTCGGTCGCCGCTGGCCTTGTGTGGAGTTTGCACGCCTCCTCGTGTTGGCGTGATTCTCACCGGTGCTCAGCCTTCCCACAGTCCAAAAGTGCAAGAGTAGGCTAATCGGCGCACTCTAATTTGGCCCGATAAGGTGTGAATGTGAGTGTGATTGTGTGAGTGTGTGTGCCCTGTGGTATGTTGTCGCCTGACCAGGGTTGTTCCCGGTGGGTTGTTCGCCTATGATCAGAAGGTCGCAGGTTCAAATCTAGGACTGGTAAAGTTACTACTCAGGTACTCATGAGAGAGGTACCGTCCCCAAACACTGCTCCCCTGGGCACTGCCCTTGTTGGCTGCCCACTGCTCCTTCACGGATGGGTCAAATGCAGAGGTCGTATTTGGTTGTGGTGCACTGTGTGCTGTGCTGTGGTGTGTTCACAATGACAAGTAATCACTTACGTTCACTTTTGAGATTTGTTTCTAGGCAAGCATAGAATCTGGAATTTGAAGTACACATTTCTTTGCATGCTTGTTATAGCAAAACTTTGTGTTTTCTTCATTTCCACCATCGTTATATAATATAATACTATTTAAATGTCTTTAAAACCTTCTTAAAAACAAAAAAGACTAAGAATTAGGAGTTTGCTGAAACTGTGCCCATCGCTCTGAGGTTGACATTTGTGTGGACATTTGTGCGGACATTTGTGCCAATTTCTCAGTGCCTGTGGAGCCAGATCTTGATTTTTAGGTTAACTAGTTAACTTAGTTATACAATGCTGACACACACATATATATAGACACACTCCAAATGTGGGAGCTGCTTTAGACTAAGGGACTGCTAGAGCCTCAAGAATAAATCTCAGTTCCCTCAAAAAGCTTAATGTCTAGGATGCACACCTCCATCCTGTTACGCGGGCTTATTCAAAATAACATCTCGCATTTAAGAGAGGGACACAGCCTCGGGCTGAGCCAGCTACGTTGGCTCAAGCACGCCTGGTATGAAGCCCGGCTAGATGGAAGTATCTTAATCCCCATATGGGAGCTGTCTCCTTCCGCCGTCGCTGGGAAAATTAAAAAGAAAATTGAAGTGATGCAAACCATTCCGGAAAGACAGGCGAGATTACACGGCAGTGAAAAACGTGCACCGGAAAAAACATCAGATATGCACTTATCAGACATCGGCATGAGGGCCAACAAACAGCATGCAGGAAGATTTATTTTTTATGTTTTTTAGGTTTAGGTTTTTTCATTGTGGAATCTGTAATACCACAACAAAATGCACTTTCATTGGGGGAGCGAACTTACCTATGAGTGGCCTCCTCAGTGGTAATTTTATCGTTCATGACTTGAGCTGCTTAATTTTCTGATCACAGGACCAACTCCCCAACTGTTACATTACCAACTGCTCTGAGACCTCTGCATTTGACCCATCCGTGAAGGAGCAGTGGGCAACTTTGCCAGTGCTTGAGGACGGTACCTTTAAAGGTCCGGGACTTGAACCTTCCAAACACAGGACCAACTTCCTAACCGTTATGCTACCAACTGCCCTGAGACCTCTGCATTTGACCCATCCGTGAAGGAGCAGTGGGCATCTTTGGTAGTGCTTGGGGATGGTTCCTTGTCCATGAGTACCTCAGTGGTTCCTTTACCAGGACTTGAACCGCCGACCTTCTGATCACGATGTGACCTTCCTAACCGTTACACTACAAACTACCCTGTGACCTCTGCATTTGACCCATCCATGAAGGAGCAGTGGGCAACGTTTTTGGCAGTGCCCTGGTGAGCAGTGCTAGGGGATGGAAGCTTGCTCATGAGTACCTCAGTGATACCTTTATCGGGTCCGAACTTAAATGGCTAACCTGCTAACTGTTGTTAATTCTAAACAACAATATTATTGTTGTTTTCGTCACAGCACTTTTTTCTGTCAAAATTTGCAACCGGGATTATTTTCTCCGCAGCTCTGAGGTGGCCAATTGGTGATGACCTTTAATTCCACCAACCGCCAGAGAAAAGCACACAAACACAACAGGCATCTGTATTAAAAATGAATACTTTTCCCTCCAGAGACGGGCAACATTGGCTCCATGCAATTTGAATAGTTACAGTTTTATCACAAGTCGCTGGAGCCGAATCCTCCTCTTCCACTGATAGAAGGATAAAAGGAAAGCTTTCAGCGCTGAGGGATTACATTATGTTTCAAAGCAGCATGCTAACCAAGGAGTGCAGAGCAAAGATAGAAAACAATTTAGACGTGTTTTAGGCGGTAAAGAGGGTGCTGGAAGTTTTCACTTTGTGTTATTATTTCAAAGGCTGACATCTCGGCTGGAATTAAATGGTCATAGTCATCAGATGTGCACTGAGACTCCTCTGTATTTCTCCCTCAGCCAGTTTTTCCACTGGAGTCTTACTTAAAAGGATGACTCCTTTCTGTGAATACACCTAAAGTCATGCAAATACTAACACTTTTTACAATCATTTCCACACCTCCCAATCAGACTACGAATTACGCCTCAGACTTTCCGAGATCAAGTCTTTGGAAATCACGAGCAGCTACTGCACTTACACACATACGGCTCCCACATCGCATAACAGCTTAACACTTAACATTATCAGGGCCCAATTTATTCATGAAAAAATGAGAATGAAAACATAAGGGTCCTAGACTAGCTTTGATCATTTTTTGCACAAAATACAATGAACAAAAAGCCCTGTGGAATGATTTATTATGTGTTGCATATCATATATTTCATGCTGAGTTATACTGCAAAATAAGACAAATACTGTATGTATGACACTTCTTACATAAATATTGTAAATGTGATATTTAACAGTAAATATTACATTTTATTATATATGTAATATACTGTAATGAAAAAATACAATCAGTGTATGCATTAAATACCAAAAATACAAAAAAGGCAAATAGCAATGACAGTAATTCAAGATTTTAATAAAGCAATGCAGCATGCTTCTAACTTAATGCTAATCAGAGCTTGAACAGAGTTCTGAAATCAGAGAATTTGTTCAGAAACCTTGCTGGTGGAGAATACTGACTGAGAGTAAGTATTTTTTGCATTTTGGAAGAAGTCATTACTGAATGCAGTTTATAAGGAAAGCAAACACAAAAGTGTTTTTTAATTTTAGCTTCACATCATGGTTGTGGGATATGCTGAATGTATTATTGAGACTGGTAAAACTATTTTTTGAAATTCAAAGAAATATTTTTACTGAATATTATTTAAGCGTGATACAGAGGAAACACAACTTGAGATGGTTCAGTTAGAAAAATATCAGGCGATTGAGTGGCATAGCGCCATATTTTTAAACATGAATTTATATCCAGTCTTGAAACAGCATCTGAATTGTTACCAGCTCTGTAATCATCACACCAGTCCATTTTAATCAGACTCCACATTCTAACTGAGTCGCATCAAAGGTTTGACTTATGGGTTTCTATTATACACAGAGGTGTGCAATGGACTCGTCGTTCTCTGACTCTAATACTCCTAAAGTGATGCTGAAGGACATATTATTTTCAAAATGTATTTTTCTACATTGGATGCCCTTTGCTCTATTAAAGCCCAAACATGGATGAGTGTGAACTATTTTAGTCAAAGTGATCTGCAATTTGCACGTCATTTCATGTTCGGAATGAACCTTCTCTTTCCAGTCTAATACTGCATCTCAATCAACAACATTAAAACTAAAAAATGCTTGAAATATTTCACTTTACATGAAGTGAATATAGCACACAGCAGATGTTACAGGGAGTACATTTTTATACTATTTCGGTGGGAGAGCTGCAGTCAAGACCACCTAAACCTCAAGACCCATCCTGACCGGTATCTGTAGAGGTGCGTCGAGACCGAGACATAATAAGACTTTAAAGTACGAGACCGAGACAAGAATAAGACTTTAAAGTGCCAAGACCGGTGATACAAGACTGACCGATCAACGACGCTTACATTTTACGCCTTTGTAAATGTTTCCTTTAATTGCTTTATGGAGTATAAAAGTGCTGAAACTGTAGCTATAACTACTAGAAGTAGTAACAGTGACTGTTTTATGGACTTGCAGAGTTGTTATTCTGCAGAGACATTCTGGGCGGTTTTGCATTGTGAAGAAAAATATGGTTAGTGCCAGATGGAAACACTCCTGGTCCTGGTTTCGAACCCCGGGGACGGCCAATGGGTCTTTCTGTGTGGAGTTTGCTTGCTCTCCCCATGTTTGCGTAGGTTTTCTCCGGTGTTCTACCTCCCACAGTCCAAAGGCATGCACTATAGGTTGATTGGTGACCCCAATTGGACCCATAAGGTGTGAATGTGAGTGTGTGTGCCCTGTGGTGTGTTGGCACCTGCCAATGGTTGTTTCCTGCCTTGTGCCCGTAAATTCCCAGGATAGGCTCCGGTCCCCTGGGGACCCCAGTTGGGATTAAGCGGTTCAGATAATGAATGAATGAATGAATGAATGAATGAATGTTCTGATCAATTGAAAATAAGGAAATACTAAAGTTTTGGGTAATTTCGGAAAATGAATTGACCTATTTGGGGACTGTTGTTGGCCTCTAGTAGATGACTATATTTTTGCATAAAAATGGCATTCCATATGAGAGTTGCAAGTGCTAACACATATGTTTACATCAAGAATAATGTAATTATTAAGTGCTTTTCACTGCTGCATGGCGATTATGCACAACTTCCGCTTTTGTGCATGGAATTACCAGAAATGAATACAATCCGCAAGTTGAAAGTCTTGTGATTCTGACGGTATGTGTGTGGTTTCTGTAAGTTAAATGGATTATGAGTTATTATAACACTAAATAATAAACATGCCTGTGTCGGTCTCAAAGAGTTTTACTAGTAATATTCTCAGAGTTATGGTCTCGGCTGGTCTCCAAATAAAATCCTGAGTCCGAGACAAGACCGAGACATTCTCCAGGCCGGTTTCAGTGCTACAACACTATGCCAGGTTTTGCATGTTAATTACAGAGTTTATTTAACACTTTCAAAAAGGTTAGTTTTTCAACTGTCAGGAAGAGTTAAAAGCAACTTTACAAGAGTTGAATTTAAATACACTCAAACCAACACAACTGCTGCAGTTGATGTATATAGTTTGGCATTTCCATCGCTTACAGAGAGTAAAACCAAACTCACCCCTTTTCTTAACATTAGTATAGAACACTTTTTCGTATGAACCCAACTAGCACCTGTACTTTCTACTGTTAGAATTATAACTAGCCCTAGATGTTTCATTCAATATCAATATTTACATTTACCTTACTTGATTTAGCAGGCGCTTGCAGATCGACCATTTCCTAATTTCAGGATATTTTCCCCAGAGCAATTTGTGTTATGGTCTTGCCCACGATGATAGTGTGCTGAGGTAGTGCCAGTACTTCAAATCTTAGCAAATTCTTACTCTTAAAGATCAGTATACACTATATTGGCAAAAGTATTGGGACACCACTCCAAATCGTTGAATTCAGGTGTTCCAATGGGGATGTTGTTTTTCAGGGGTTGGTCTTGGCCCCTTGGTTCCAGTGAAACTAACACTTAATGCTTTAGCACAGCAAGAAATTTTAACTTTGTGGGAAGAATTTGGGGAACGACCTTTGTCCCAACATGACCGCACACCAGTGCACAAAGCAAGCTCCATAAAGACATGGATGATGAGGGAGTTTGGTGTGGAGGAGGAACTTGACTGACCTGCACAGAGCCCTCACCTCAACCCCATAGAACACCTTTGGACTGAATTACAGCGGAGACTGTGAGCCAGGTCGTCTTGTCTAACATCAGTGGGTGATCTCACAAATACTCTTCTGGAAGAATTGGTGAACATTTCCCATAAACACACTCCTAAACTTTGTGGACAGCTTTCTAAAGGAGCTAGCTGATATAGCTATGAAAGGACAGACCAAATCTTCCAGATTAAAGCCTGATTCAGAGTTCATGTGGAAAAGCAGTACTTTTTAGCATAGTTTAACGCTCATTTCCAAGCTGGTTGCTTTATGTAATGTTTAAAATAGACAACGATATCATGATTAAAATAGATAATGGAGGTATCATGACTTTACACTTCTCTTTAAATAGAATACAAATAGAAGTTTCCATTCCCGAACTGAACTGACGGTAAAATTACAGTCCATGGGATGATGATTCAAGATTCAGGAGTTAAGATTATACCAGTACAATATGCAGTGCACTGATCATTCCTAAATCTGCAGATTTAAACAGACATTAAAATTTTGATAAAATAAAATTTAATTTAATTTAATAAAAGTATATATTCCATGGTAACTCATATAAAACTAAAACGAGAAGGCAGGATTTTTAATGACACCAAATTACTTATTTCATTTCTAATAATATCTTAGACATGTGTAAGGGTTCAAAATTAAAGTATGACGCTAAGTCACCTAATCCTAAGCTTTCTTTGAATGGTTTGTCACTTCACTCCCCGTCATGCATAGTGAAATATTCAGATTGTCTACTGACCTGCCTGCTTTTTTTTCATCCAGGTTTTCCTTTTTCGCCAAAGAGCATCGTTTCATTTTTAAACCCTGTTACGAAAGTGTCAAAAAGCCTCCTCCTCTCTGAAGCTTTCTCTCAGTTTCCTCTTAATCCTTTCTAATGATCAAAAGTCCTCAGCACTTGTTCCTAACTGTGATGATCATCATCTTCAAAAATCTCCAGATTTTTATACGTGTCCTTTCTTGAACCCTGAATTGTGAGTGAATGTTTTATTTGGTTTCACACACAGTTTGAACTTCACAAAACAGACCTTGATATTTTATCTGCTGGAGAACGACGTTTACTCTCTTATTCTCTCGACGCCAAATTTCTTTTGGAAAGTCGACGCGCCTTATTGATTTGAAGAGGCTTGTCAGTGTAATTCTGTGTTCTGACTGATTTATTTATTTCTTTAGTTCACACCGTTAACTTCTGGAAGAGAATATGGAAAGACGTGAGACAGATGACAAAGTCCTTTTCAAACAAGTGAGCGCAGATTAAAAAGCTCGTTAGAACAGGTCCAAGGCTGAGCTGTGTTCAGAACGCCTCCTAAAAAATATCACTTGTTTTATCAAAGTATTTTTTCTTTTTTAACATAATGTACTAAATCACCTCAGACATTTTTTAACCCTGCTATAATGTTAAATTAGGGCTTTTCAGAGGCACAGAAATAGTTCTTGCAAAAGAATAAAAATTCACGACTGATTAGTGAGTAGTTTTCACTCACTGATTATATATTGCACAAATTTATTGAAAGTATTGGTATTATAGATCTGGTTGTCCACTTCACCGCTGTTAGATATTTGGCACATACCAAATCACTGTTAATCACACTGTTTATTTAATAGACCGGTCTGTAGATTTTGTTTTATATTGAAGCCGTCATAGTATCTTATCCACATTCAGTGTAAAAGACAACTTACACCGCATCAATTAGCACGTAACCTAATGGTCTTTCTCTCTAATTGTTTAATTGTCTGATTGTTTATATTTGATATCCTCCGTCTAGTTTAAAGTCTGTATTTATATTCTATCTAAATATTGCTTATTCCATGTGCCTTTTTTGTTTTGTGTCTTATTAGTTCTCTGTTCTTTGTACTGTTAACATTTAGTCATTTAGGTGTGTGTGTGTGTATACATACATACACACACACACACACACACACACACACATATATATATATATATATATATATATATATATATATATATATATATATATATATATATATATATATATATATATATACAATGCATACATACACACACACACACATATATGTATATATTTATATTTTTATAAATATTATACACATATTATATATATATATATATATATATATATATATATATAATATATATATATATATATTTTTTTTTTTTTTTCCATCTCCTTATGTATATGTAAAGTAACCGTGAACTGTAAGCTTCGATTGCTTTGCACACACTGTACAATTTTTTTTACATTATTTTACAATGCATCTAGTGTAATTTGTTTTAACAGTATATTTTTATTAATTGGAATTGGAACTATTTTACAGTTTGATAACTGATGTAGAGGGATAAAATCTGTTTTGCATTTAATTATTATAAATACCCACAAATAAAAATGGAAAACCAATGATAAAACACATTTAAACACATTCAATTATTTATTTAAAACAGCAAAAAGATTAAGCGAACATTACATTCAGATGCCAGAAACAAACAATTACATTAAATACTGAAAATGTTTAAATTAAAGACATGTTTGTATTTTAAGAATGGGTTTACTCTAGCTTTTTAAAATAATAATGAACAGCCTGAGAGGTTTTACATAAACCAACATGTATTGTTTTTATATTAAAGCTACGTTGCAATGTAATATTCACTTGTTCAAAATTTTTGCAGTGAAAGAATTTTGAGAAAGTTTGGCAAAGCTACAGGGGTCTCTTTTTTGACACATCTTAACAGTTAACAGTTATATTTGCATGTTTGACTGCATCTCGATAACGAACCCCTTTTATTCCTCAATCCAAAAGATTAGTCCCAGTTAATGCCAAAATCAGGGCACTACATTTGAAGAACGTTCAAGCTTTAGATAGGTGTGTTTTTATAACCTGAGAATAACTGCATTTCTACTCGGCTCTGCCGACTTTAGATCGGTTCATACAATAAAAAGAACAACTGAGCTCTGCAGTATAAAGCTGAGAAATGATGAAGTGTGTGTGCCATAACAATGCATCAAGAGCCATGAAGGACTCGGCGAGATCGTTATGCAAAGCACCACGGGTGAAGTGCCTTCATTTGAGTTTGTTCCAATAGACTTTTACTGCACACAGTCACACGTAATGAGAACAAATGTCCCAGAGATGCTGCGAGGATACATCACGTGTAGGGATTCCCTGCAAGAAAAAAGCTGAAAAACAGCACAGACCAACATAAAGCAGAATATATTTACAAAGCAGCTTTATTAACAAGAATATTCTAAACATTCATCATCATAATCCAAGGCTGGAGTAGAAAAACAGGACAAACTGCAGTCACAACCACGAAATAAGCAAATGGAGCAAAACACAAAAGTTGGCAAACTAGAAACAGACAAAAAGGCAAATTGTAGAGAGCACTAATGATACAGTCAATGATATTTGTACTGAATTTTGCAGTTATCTTACCCAAAGAGTTTTAGGAATGAAATCGTTTTTCTGAAAGAGTTACTACTCAGTAAGATTCAATATTCCATTATTTGTCATTGTACAAATATATAACGAACTCTCATTGCACCCACTTAAAAACAGCTCTCATCTTAAAAGTAATAAATAAGTAAAACAAATAGTTATAATAAATTAACATTTTCTATTAATTTAACAACTTTTCTCAGTACTTAATCAGTAGCAAACTACTATTTAAAAATCCTTTAGCTACAAATCGGTACAAAACACTATTATTTTTCTCTCTTTACAAAGACAGCTATTTCAACTAACTGGTTTTTCTTCTCCAATGTCCAACATTAAATCAACTTTCCCGCAGTCCAGGACATTGACCTACAAAAACCTCCGGTTCAGACAAAATAAATAAAGGGCGTTTTCTTGTTCTTGTTTCTTGAGTTTTTCTTTTCTGATGTGTGAATGGACAAAAGGAAAAAATAATTGTTTTGCGTTTTTCATTTTTCCTCTTTAAGTTGAGAATTAAATAAGTGTCTCTTTTTCTTTGTTAAATGATATTTTCTGAAGCGAAATTTCAAATACCAAAAAGTACACAGACCAACAATGAATCCCATTTGAGCCACTTAAGTCAAGTATTTTTAAGTGGCTCAAAATTCTTTTAAAATTGTCACAATATCCAGGTGCAATTTGCAAACAAACTAATTAATGCATTTTAAGTAACTTAAGAATAAAGAAGAAACTTGTTCTTAATACCATTTTTAAGAAAATATAGCTTTCATATAGCTTTTCAAGATTCTGACATATAACATTATACTATTTACACATACATGTAAGAACGAACTTGCATGTACTGTTAACTCCAAAATTATCTTGTTAACCCCACTTATCTTGTGCCAAACACAACAAAACTTGTTAATTTAACAAACCGCTTCACCTGGAGCCTTCAGATGCTTCAGTTCTCTTTGCTAATTAGTTGACTTAACAGTGACCCTGTAGACGGTCTTACGTGCACATTTTTGGGAGAAAAAATCAAGAGGGAGTCTACTAAACCACGAAGAAAAGAGAGATCCTTTAAGCAAACAGCTCGAATTGTGTGTTTTTTGCCTATACGTTTTTGGTTGATGCTCAGTATTTTATATCCAGCCAGTACCACCCTGCAAAAACTCATTCAGGGAGGGAAGTGCCGGCTCGCGTTTGGTGATGCAACACCGGCAATCAACACCATGACTCGCTGTACCATGCCATATAAAATTGAGGTAGAAATTATGAGGAAGACTTATGACACAAAGTCATCATCTTTACTTTCTTTTTTATAGATCTCGACTTTTTTCTGAACTATAAGTTTCTATATGCTTTACCGACAACTTATAGTATCCTACAATTTGTTTATCTTAATTTTGAAATGTGTAGTAAAAGTTAACTTTCAAATTACATTTGTAAGTAAATAAACTTAAATAATTCATGTGAGTCTTAAATAGTTGAATCAACTTGAACACTGTAGTTCATTGAACTTGAAATGATGAGGTAGAACAAAATAAGCCGAGTATAATGTTCTTGAACATTTAAGTTTGTTTACTGAAACGTTCAAGTTCAAATAAATGGAACTTTGAAGCTTTAAAACTTTAATTAAACTTGAATTAAATGAGGCAATGAATTTCCTCAGTTCTTTTGAGTAGATTCGACTTAGCAGGATTTTCAGCGAACAATTTAATAACACGCCATGAATCCAATGTAAACTTTTCTTAAGAACAAATTAAAAAGGTATTGAGATAAGACATTACTAAATGGTTTGCACTGTGAAATTTTGGGGGGGAAAACTAGTTTTTACCCGAAATAACCTTCTTTATTGTCCGTGAACATCTATTTATTTGTTGTCTTGACATTTCCCTCTCCTCCTCAGTTTGTGGAGTGGCTTATTTTAAGTGCCGACAAACACGGCTCCTGAAAAATCCCATGTTGCAGCAGTTGTTGCTCAGGCTTTCCCCGAGCAAACGGAAGGTTAATACGGCGTAACAAAATACATCTCCTTGGTCCAGATGCTCAACAGAAGGTGAAGTCGAGGAGGAGAGGAAAACGAGTGCCGTCACTGCCGAGTGCTGCTCTGTTTTTAAACGTTTACCCTGGAGAGGGTTTTTTAAGGTTGAAGAAGAAGAAGAAGAAGAAGAAGAGGAAGAGGAAGAGGAAGAGGAAGAGGAAGAGGAAGAAGGCAAGTCCCATGTGTTGTCTGTTAGATTGTACATGCAATTGAAAGTTTGTTTTCCTCATACTCAATCGTATGATGAGGCTACCAAAAGCTTGTCGAATTGTTTGTATTTTATTTGAAATACATGTTAATTTGGAGTTTTAACCCCTCCACAAACTGATGTTATTTACATGATTTAAAAGCACTATACTGTTACTATAACCTTTGCAACTGTTGACCAATGTTTTCAATTTACAATTACATTTATGTGATTTAACAGAAGCAGCAACTTCACTTCCTAATTTCAGGGACCGTCTTCCTGGAGCACATTAGGGTTAAGGGCCGTGCTACTAATGGTAGTGCTGGAGGTAGGATTTGAACCCACAACCTCTTGGTCCAGAAGTGAGTATCCTAACTACTAGACCACCATCACCCTAAAACTTCTTTGTCTGTTGCACTCTGAATTATATTTGCAATAAAGTAACTATTGTCAGCACGCCCGCTGGCGTACAATAGCGAACGGATGCAATGGTACAAAACGTCCCTTTTATTGAAAACGGGCAAAAATAAAGTGGGCACTATGGCCACTGGTCTTTTATTCAGACATCCAACACACTGCATGTGAAGTGACAGACACAAAAGGGAGAGACATGCCTAAATAGGAATCTTAATCAGTCAGCTAATTCTTAGCATCTGTTTAACCTAAAACAGATGCAAAGAAAAGCTAACTGATTAAGTTTATTTAGTGAGTGTTTATTTGTCATTGTAAACACACCTCAGCACAGCACACAGTGCATCACAGCAAAATGTGACCTCTGCATTTGGCCCAATCCATGAAGGAGCAGTGAGTAACTTTTTGGCAGCACCTGGGGAGCAGTGCTTGAGGATACTCACTTGCTCATAAGTCCCTTAGTGGTAGCTTTACCGGTCCAGAACTTAAACTAGCAACACACTGATAGCAAACGTCCTAAATGCTATACTACTGACTGCCCCAAAGCCAAACAAGACACTAAATACTACACCAATAGACTATTAGAACTGGACTAACTAGGGGTGAGGAACTAAACTGGGACTAATGAAGAAACAGACAGAGGTGGAAAGAGTACTGAAAGTTTGTACTCAAGTACAAGTACTGTTACATTGGTTAAAATGTACTCAATTACAAATAAAAGTACTGGTGTTAAAAAAAATACTTGAGTAAAAGTACAAAGTACTCTTCTCAAAAACTACTCAGAGTACTAATTACTTTTTAACCGATGGATGTTTTATTGTGTCGTCAATAGCAGGCATTCGATTCGATTCACCAGTAAAAAATATCTACGTTCAAAGCACATTTCTCAGATGAACGAGGTATAGAAAGGCAATTTGTTTTGTAAATAAATGTAGATATAAAGCAGGGATTTTGTTTGTTGAAACAATGACAAAAATGTTTTTGAACATGCATAGAACTTTTCCCAATACACTGCGAACAACAGGCAGGTAAGTGTCTTAAACTCTTAGACATAATAGCGTTTCTGTCACACTTTCTGAACCTTTTGTTCAGTTTCAGCAAGAGCTGGTTTTCTAAATTAACAGAGTCTATCCGGCTTCGTTTGGCTCCATTGTCTCCATTTTGGCATCTTTGTCTCCAAATCTTCAGTCTATAAATTAGTTTGTACTCCACTGTGTAGTACCTCCAGACACCTGTGCCTGCTGCTGCAGCAGAGTTTATTCTTTGCTTACATCATAGATTAATTGGCGCGGTCGCGATTGCACAGCCTTATTGGCTGCAAAGATGCAGATGAAAGGTTTGAATATTAATTCAAATTGTGGGCGTACTCAGCGACTTTTGATTTTATAAGTAGTGAAGTAGATTACATGGTGTAAATTGTACTCAAGTACGAGTAAAATTACACACTTGAAAAACTACTCATAAAAGTACAAGTACCCAAAAAATCTACTTAATTACAGTAACGTGAGTATTTGTAATTCGTTACTTCCACCCCTGGAAACAGAACTGGTAAATTTGAGAACCAAGATCTAAGCAAGAACAGGTGTTACTGATAATTAACTCATTTGTGTTAACAAGGCGGCAGAACAGAAGAAAATTGCTGCCATACCACACAAGACAGACACAAGATGGGAAAGGGTTGCCCTCCTGTGGCCAGCTGGGGTAAATTCCAGGTGGGATCATGACAAATATTATACACAAGTCGAAAAAGATGAAATTTTGTTGACATTTGACAACATTTAAAACCATGTTAGTTATTTGTAAAGCTACAGCATTTTACATGTTGCTTTGCAACTAATAAGCAACAAAACATTAGAAGCTTAGCTACTGTCCGACACTGGGTCTAATTTAGTCCTGAAGGTAATGGTCGGGAAGAATTGCACCTGGCCAGGCCTCAGCCAGAGTTCTCTTATTTTCCTATTTTTGAGAGTAGATGTCTCGATGATCAGCTGATTGTTGGTGACAGTTCTTCTGCACAGCGCTGCTCCTATTAATATCCACCATCAGCTGCAACTGTGGCTCGTACCGGCAGCTTGGAGAGGAGACGTGAATGTGTCTCACCTTAAATTCTGCTGGAAATCTTCGGGACGTTGTGGCAGATCTTCATGACTTAAACTGCTCAACCTTTGTGGTTAATGGATGTATAGCGGTTGCTTCATCTCTCTGTCTTTATCCGGGTTTGTATTACACAGTTTCATAATTACACCTGCCTTTTGCATACCTCATAACCTTGTGGTGTTAATACAACCATGCAAATGATCAAAAATCGAAATATAATGAAGTATTATCCCAAATTGTTCTTTGAACTTTCACTGAGACCTCATGAGTCGATGTGTTTTCACGGTAGATTACTCAGAACAGAGATTAACATATGGTTCACCTGCGCTTACCCTGCCCTTTGAGGCCCACTGAACGCTTACTTTGTTTGTTTGGCTGGCCTGGTGCTAATCACAATGCACAATTCCGTAGCAAATTTTGCTGAATCGATCAAACCACGTCTGGCCTTTTAAAAGTTCACATTTATTTTGCTGTAAAGGCAGAAGCAGTGTGTTGAAAGTGTCAGGACCTTCTGACTTCAGTCTACTGCGCAGGTTATGCTAATACAACGCATTTGTTTGCACATTATACACGTCTCCTCGCGTAGGAGACGAGGGCCAATGCTTTTTTGGGGGGGCAAAATTCCAGATCCTTAGACATGAAAAGCAAGAAATGTAGGAATGCCATTGCATCAAAATTAGTATACTATATAGCAGGGGTGGGCAGCTCCGGTCCTGGAGGTCCGATGTCCTGGAGGTTTTTCATCCTGCCTGATCAGTCTCCTCTGGTGGTTATCTACCTGAGACCAGGTGAATGTTCTGAAATTCAGTTCGATGGAAAACCTCCAGGACATCGGACCTCCAGGACCGGAGTCGCCTACCCCTGTTATATAGTGCACACACTGAAATTTGAATAATTTTGCATGTTACTCACTTAATATTTCCTAAAAATACTCTCAATATTCTTCGCTAACAAACCCATTTACAGAATGCTCTTTTTGTCTATACTACCTATTATATGTCAATATGTCAAGATTTTCAACTTAAGGACAGCCTTAAATGTTGACTGTGCCATCACAACAGAACCTGTTCATATCATATCACACATGCATATGTTTCTGTATTATTAAGGATTTTTTAACTTATATTAACATGTATAGATGTATAGTTTAGGGACGCACAATAATATCGGAATGATATTGGAATCGGCCAATAATTGCTTTTTTAAGTCATTGGCATCGGGCTGATGCTTAGATTTGCCTGAAATGTTCCGCCGATATCTTATGATGCATTTATTGTACTGTTGGAAAGGTAGTGCATGTGCCAGGTATGTCCTCCGGAAAAGATGGGACTTTATACGGTCTACACTTTCTGTCTTAAAATGTATGGCATTTTTTGTGCCTAAATTCTGAGCACACAGTGGAACGTTCGCGAGCAAAAGCTCATGTCTTTACTACTTTACTTTTGTCTCTCTTTCTACTTCTAGCTTAAAGTTTGTTTTACATTTAATTTATATATAGTTTTTTTCTATGTGCCTTGTTTGTTCTTTGTACCTTGTTCTTTGTTGTTTGCACTGTTAAAGCTGGAGCCACGTCGTCTGGTCTCTCTGCATACTCAGTAAATAGCAGAGATGACAATAAAGTTTACTTTGACTTGACTTTTGACCCAACTCTGCCTGCACGTGCGAAAAAAATTTAAACTATATTGCGTGTTTGCTTCACCTAGCGAATGTGAGCTCACACATGAGATGTGTCCTGAGCCGCGTATTGCTGCCATACTTAATAGTATGGTAGGTAAGTCGCTATTATCATATTTCTCTATGTGGTGGTATGCATCTCAGGAAATAGCTGGGGTTGTAGCTTAACGGCTCTCTACGCACTAGGTAGTGGACATGGAGTATTTGACTTGATATACTACATAGGGCAGGAAGTGACTTTTTCTTAAAATGTTATGCACCACGCTCGAAATGCTCCACCGTCACTCGACTTGACTTACTCGTATCGGCATCGGTATCGGCAGATGTTAGCATGAAAATATTGGATATCGGCATCAGCCAATAATTCCCTTATCATGCGTTGCCAGTGCTTATTTTGTTAAATCCCCTTTTAGAAATAAATAGAAAAGTAGTACCCGTGGTGTGCAAACAACTTTTGACTGGATGTATAAACAGTAAAAGTTATTTCTTATAATTGGACTCTGTGGTGGGATCCTGCTGCATGGTCTGTTAGCCCTACAAGATATTTGAATACAGCTAATTTTCTACTGACTCCGAAAGGGATTTGGGAATCGAACTTTGGCTTTCAGTAAACATTTTAATATTTCCATAACTCTGCCTAATTATGCTGAAGTGGGACAGTGAATAGTGTTATTAAGCGATAAGCATTGTGGGAGTTGGGGTGAAGTGTGTGTCTTCTGAAAAGCAGCATTTCATCACTAAGCTGGACATTCTGAATTTATAATAGCAATCAATTAGTTGTCCAAAAGGTTGATCCAACATGGTCAAGAGTACGTTACAACCCAATTTTTCCCCTTTTTCCGGTCAAAAACATTTCAAGGCAGTGCCAAATTAGAAGTTGCGCTTTTTTTTAAACAAATCCTATGAGCTTCAGCGTTCGGAGCGCTAAGCGGCTTCAGTTGAAAATAAATGCTGGTGAAGATGTTTTTTTAACCGTAGCGTTCAGAGCGCTTCAAGTTGAAATCCGTTCAATTCTTACAACACGCTGGGCTCATGAATGTCACTTCTCTCTTGCTAGCCAATCAAAATCAAGGAAGGGGCGGGACATACACAGTTAAGAACTCACTAACAACACTGGTGGTGTATCTGGAGCAGCTGGAGAAGCTAACTAGTTCAAAAGATGCCATTTCTCTCCATTGTAAAGATAATCTCTTTAATGTCTACCGATCTCAAAGGAACAGGTAAAAATGTTTACATGAAATAGGAACAAACGTGGAAGTGCCCAATGACGCTTTTTGTAACTTAGCAACAACAAGCGCCGAGAGAAGCGCAGATAAAGTGCTCTGGAAGTTAGGTTTTGACCTCTCTCAGCGCGAAAAATGAGTTTGGCGTTGTAATCCCATAAATCTCCTTTTCTTGTGGCCAGCCTGTTCCTGACGAGAACTTAACATTAATTCAATAGTTCATATTTTAATGGCTAGGTCAACTGTAATCAGCAGAAACATCAACAAAACTTTTTCGACTTTATTCCCATTGTTCTTATACATTTACGACAATTAACAGCTCTGATCCAGATGGACTTCCAGCAATTTGGGGTTAAGGGTGTTGCTCAGTGGTGGTAGTGCTGGAGGTGGGATTCAAACCCACAACCTTTTGCTCCACTAGGGCATCACAGTATATTAAGCAATTATATAATTTAATTAGAAATTGCCTAATTTTCTTTATTTTCATATTATTAATTAAATAGTATTAATTTCATGATCTGATTAGATGTTATATAATCTAAGACAAACACTTCAGCGGATAAGCCAAGCCTTTGTGTGATTTTTGATGAGAGTCTGTTCTCCAACCATGAACACACCTAATAAAAAGTGGAATTATAGCAGCTCTCTGCCCGCTGGTTATCGTTGTCTCACCACTCTGCCATTTTCCAGTCCAGCTGTTGTTCTGAAAAGTGCTCTTTCCAAGCTGACATTTGGCCAGAGATGTTTTTTTTTTAACTATGTTTTGAAAGTATTTCTAATCGGAGGCTTAAAGGCTTATCTGTGAACGTTCAGACCGGCCACACTCAGCTTCATGCCCCGTGAATCAGATATTTATTCGCTTTCAACTCCAACGGCGAAATTGCAAAATTGCATTGTGACTCTCCAAGATAATTAGTGCAATTACGGCGATAATGCCGCGTGCTGAGAAACGGGTCGCTGCGGCCACTTCAGCAAGTTTTAGTTTTTACCACCTGACCTTCTTGCTCACTGTGCTGCACACTTAACTACGATTTCTGCCTCCTAGAAATCTACCACAGTTCAAACAAACACACAGTTGACCTCAGTCCTGGTAGAGTGCAGCAGGAGTAAGCTATCTACTGTAGTGTAGAAATTCAAAATGTGCAACGTTACGCAAAGCTTGGTCATGGCTAGGGTTTGGGGTGACGTACGGGAACTTAATTTATGCTAAAATCGTTCTCACTCATTAGAAGTTTCACTAGATTGGCTATATTTTCAGATTCTAAAGCTAGCATTTTTTAAACTTTTAATATTAAGTTTCCATATACTAAGTGAACAAGTGATTATTTGTCACTGTGAATACACCACAGCACAGCACACAGTGCACCACAACGAAATTTGAAACTGTGCATTTGACCCATCTGTGAAGGAGCAGTGGTCAACACTTTATCACTGCTCAGGGAACAGTTGCATGGGTATGGTACCTTGCTCTTGAGTACTTTAGTGGTTCCTTTACTGCGACCAGCGACCCTCCGATCACAGGCCAACTCCCTAACTGTTACACTATCAACTGCCCAATATATAGATATAAATATGATCTACTGTGTATCTATATACATTCATTGCATCACAATGCACTTTCAGCAGCTGCAAAGAATCCAAAACATCAAAACTTTATAGTGATTTGAAATCATATTGTTTAAAAATTATTTTCAATTCATTTGTTTGAGAATATCCTACAGCACAAATATTAGGTGTTAACGTATGAAACTGCTTTGAGGTAGTTTTTCTTTGTAACTGGAGGCAAAATTAACTTCTATAGTAAAACAGGAGCTTGACTGGATGAATGAATGAGTGGATGGACGGGGAGTTTTAGGTTCACAGTGTCATAAGCGTGTGACAGAAAATGTGTTGACGTCAGGTGTGTGATGTTTGTTTACATTGAAGATTGAAGATGGATACTGTCAGAGCAGCGATTCTGGTCCCCTATATTCAAGCTATCATTTGTGCTTGTTTGCAGCTGCCAACGTTTAAAAGTAACTCCACTTCCCTATCTGTCCACATGAAGCACCCTCTATTCACCATTGTTTACCAAGCAACTGGATGTAAAAGTTATTGGAACCAGATGTAATTTGGATTCTTATTGGCTGACGTGGTTCTACGCAGCTCTTGACAGTGCATTTATCCGGATTTGTGTGTGCAGAGATAATATTAAAAATTGGGGAGAAAGAAATATCAGTTTTTATCAATACCCTGCAACGTGTGTACGGACCTAAAAGAGTGAAGAGCGAAGTCTAAAATGAAGCCTGTATCTGCGTCCTCTGTTTCGAAGTTAACGACTATATTTAAACAGGAGCTTGACTGTGGCTTAACTACTTTTAATCATCAGTAGCCTAAAAACTTTCATGAGACCTATAAAGCTGTAAACCTGTAAAATAGAGAAGGTGACAGGAAAAACCCCAAAATTGAACACATAAGTTCATAACAACTTCTAAAATATAGAAGTTTTCTTGAAATTTTGCTTAGTGCCTCAACAGCCTC
Source organism: Distichodus sexfasciatus (assembly GCA_032718565.1). NCBI lineage: Eukaryota > Metazoa > Chordata > Actinopteri > Characiformes > Distichodontidae > Distichodus > Distichodus sexfasciatus. The sequence goes on from JAVGVS010000040.1 coordinate 3,173,131, forward strand.
CTAGAACTGCCACTGGCTTCCAGAACAGTATCCGGTGGCTCAAAGTTATTTTCGAAGCGGTAGTGGAACTCACCCAAGTGCCAGTTCCACAGCAAGTTTGGCCCCACGCCAGAACCGAGAAGCGCCCGATTGGCACGCCATCGGAATGCTCCGAATGAAACGTTCAATATTTAAGTAGGACGTACTTTTCGTCACAGTAGGAGATCTGACATTTTCTGCGTGTCACTTGTCTCGGTGTCTTCACACTGCCTTTTTATGGCAGGGTGAGTCACTCGCAAGCTGTCCTTTCTTTCACTTCAGTAGCGGCAAATGAATTAAAGATTACACTCGGCTTCTGTAATCACTTTGGACTTCCAAATTATACGGGGTTAGGAGAGCAAATTTTGCCTCACAGATTTGAGATGTGTTTAGACGTAAAGGGTGTTGAGACGGATAAGCAAGTTGGGGGTGGGATTAGGAAATTGGTTTTGGTTATCGTCCTTTGAGAGAGCCGTTGAAACGTCAACGGTGACATGAAGAGAATGGTCCCCGTGAGTGTGTATCTCCTCGACGAGTGTTTGTGTGTGTGTTTGTGTTGGATGATCTAATGAATAATACTGACCTCACAACAGGAATTTCCAGTGAAAACATGATGACATACTTGCTGGTGACCCGCATTTGAAGTAGGTTGCTGCCTGTGGAGTAAAACGTGCAGATTTTATGAGCTCATGCAACAGCTGAAGTCCTTTGATACCCACATTGGATCTTGCATGAAAATTCACACGGTCAAGAGTTTCTTCCTGTAGTGCAGTGGCTCCCAAACTTTTTCTGCATGACGTCCTTTTGTAGATAAGAATATTTTCAAGCGAAAACCAATAGTGTAAATTAGCAACTAACATAGTGTACATTAGCAATTAGCAACTAACATAGTATAGTGTACTTTAGCAACTAACATATTGTACATTAACAACTAACATAGTGTACATTAGCAACTAACATACTGTACATTTACATTTACGGCATTTAGCAGATGCTCTTCATCCAGAGCGACTTACATTTCCTAATTTCAGGGACAATGTTGATAACGCCAGAGGTCGGATTCGAACCCACAACCTCTTGGTCCAAAGGCGAGTGTCCTATTGCTAGGCCACCAACACCCCATTAGCAAATAGCATAGTGCAATTTAGCAACTAATGTAGTGTACATTAGCAATTAGCAACTAACATAGTGTACTTTAGCAACTAACATACTGTATATTACCAACTAACATAGTGTACTTTACCAATTAGCAACCAACATACTGTACATTAGCAACTAATGTAGTGAACGTTAACAATTAGCAACTAACATAGTGTACATAAGTAACTAACAGTGTAATTTAGCAACTAACATAGTGTATATTAGAAACAGGAGAGGCTGTTTATGGAGAAGTCCCGCCTGCTTGCTGGAAGTTTCACTTGGCAATCTTCCAACCACGGGGCGAACGCCGTTACCGTTACGCTACCAATAATAACTGCTTTTACGCTGAAAACAGCAACCGTGCCCTGACTCTAAAACAAAGATGTAGATTTCACAACAATCATCTTTAAAAATCATCTTAATTTGACCTCCCGGGTGATTGTGATGGAACCCTGTTGTTCTAATTGTCTCCTGTTGCAGGGACCAGTGTTTTCTTCTCATATCACTTCCTCTGCCTGATGATGCAACTGTAAATACCCTAAGCAAAACACTCCAAAGAAGATGAGCAAAAGGAAACGGAAATGTGAGATAATCACCAGACACTCGTTAGGTGTGTAACAATGGAGCGAAGGCACAATAGGATATTCCCACAATGCATTGTTGAATTTTTTGGTGGAACAAAAGGGGGGAGATAAGCTGTTGTCAACAAATTGTTATTTATTGAACAATTATACGGTGTGACCTAAATAAAAACTGTAGATATGAGAAGGTAAGAAACTATAAATCACACAATACAAAACAGATATAGCAATCCATTTTTTATTTCCTGTTAGAAGCAGAAATACATGAATGCAAGATAAAAGATGGCTGAGAGAGATCAGTAATGTTGATGAAGCACTTGTTTAATGAATGTAGTGGAAAATGTGCCTGATCTCTCTCCTGTTTCACGCACAACATATTGGACATCACTGAGGATCTGACATGGACTCAATACATCCAAGCCTAGTCCAATAAGGCGAGGTGAGGCAGCATCGTTACTGGAGGTGTGAACCTTCACTGGTCTCACGATTCGATTTGATTACGATTATTTGATTTGATATGATACCTCGCTGCATCACATAACCTATGGTTTGGGCATGGATGGCAGGTCGGGCAACCATATTTACTACCGGGATGTTCTTTTTAACTAGAATTTTTATGCCGCAGCCAGGAAATCACCAAGCAACGTTATTATGATTTAATCCAGGGGTTTTCAACTGCTTCTGGCCCGGAGACCACCACTCAGACTAAGCACTAAGCACTAAGCACTAGTGTGCGGCTGTCCACTTTCCTTCTATTACTTTTTAGATATTTGCATTCATTATTCATAAGGATTCCCAAATCCTGAATATAATCGATGATGATCTGCCGCTGCGTTGATGCAGAATCGTCCACATCTGCATCACAGTGCATCAATTATGGAATTCATTTCAACACCCTCTATAGTCTTTACCACCTGAGATAGCTGAGGAAGTTTGGGGTTTCTCCAGTGATCTTCAGGACTTTTTTCCTCCGCTTTTGTGGAAAATGTCCTGACCCAGAACATCACATCCTGGTATGGAGACAGCTGTGTACAGGACATTAAGGGACTACAGAGTGATTTGGGCAGCAGAGTGCTGTACCAAATCTGTTCTACCGTCTGTGCTGGACATTTACACCAGGAGATGCTGGAGCGGAGCAATCAGCATCATCAGAGACTCATCTCACTCCAGTAACTGAGAGACTCAGGAGGAACTTCTATCCTCACGCCATAGACTTCTTAACCAGCATTACTTCTTATATATATACAATCTAGTTTCTTTTACTTCACCTTTTTGTCCATTTCAATTTTAATTTCAGTGTTAGAAATAAATCAGTATACATTTCATTACGTTGTACTTGTATAACTATGTACGTTACATGTAAAGAATCTTGACTCTTGAATCTTAGAGCAACACATGAATAACACTGACCTCACAGCACGATTTACACATAAAAAACATGACGACATACTTGCTGTGGAGTGAAACGTAGCAGAGATTTATGAACTCATGCAAGACCTGAAGTCCTTTGATACCACACACTAGAAAATCAATGAGGATCCACTCAATCATGAGTCTAGTGCACTGTATAACATTATATGAGTTTTCTGTGCTGCAAAAACTGAGTATTAATATGTTAAATGTGCAACTTGTGAACTTTGAGATAAATTCGAAATAGCAACATATTGTGGATCCTTCCAACAAAACACATCTTACGTATTATACATTTAATATAATATTCATCTAGAATGTAAAGTTATAAGTGAAACATTCACTGAGAGCAATACAAAGTTAAAACTACACTTGGAATATTGAGATAAATTAACAGTATATCCAATTTAATTTTTTCTTTTAAAAAAGTTTCTACGTTGCACCAGAAGAAATGTTTTACAGTGTATGTGGTATATAAACACATTCATATAAACATAGCCATAGCTACAACATACAGTTTTAAGTTAACATGACATCTTTGAATTTTTTGGTAACCTGAACCTCAAGTTGTAACATTGAAAACTCAGAAAGGTTAGTTAAAGTTGCAAAATAACTGTTGTAGTAAATGAGAGAAGTACAGCACAATCTTACTGATTAAGTCATTTTACAGTGTATAGTACAATAGCAATAATAATACACCTTCCCATTCAATATTTTTTCTTTATTTTCATTACTATTTACATTGTAGATTCTCACTAAAGGCATCAAAACTATGAATGAACTGTGTAAGGGCTATTTGACCAAGAAGGAGAGTGATGGAGTGCTGCGCCAATGGCCTGGCTCACGGGGTCACCTGACCAAACCCACCGAGATGGTTTGGGATGAGATGGACCGAGCGTGAAGGCAAAAGGGCCAACAAGTGCTCAGCATCCTGGGAACTCCTTCAAGACTGTTGGAAAACCATTTCAGGTGGCTACATGATGAAGCTCATCGAGAGAATGCCAAGAGTGTGGGAAAAAGCAGGATCAAAGCAAAGGTGGCTATTTTCAAGAATCTAAGATATAAACATGTTCTAAGTTATTTCACACTTTTGTTTACATTACATAATTCCATATGTGTTCATTCATAGTGCCTTTCAGGAGAATCTACAAGGTAAATAATCATGATAATAAAGAATAAAACACTGAATGGAAAGGTGTGTCCAAACTTATACAGGCCAATTATGTTGAAAAACATCACAAAAATATCGATTTTTCTTTTTTGGAGACCAGATTAATTTTTAAGACCAAAAAAGAAAAATCGATATTTTTGATTGTTTTTCAACATGATCAGCCTGTATCTAAATAAATAGAACACCGACTTCCGACTCATTACGGCAGATCGGGTCACATATATACACATGTATAATGTTGCCAGCATTTACTGTTATTTTTCAATGCATCTAGTGTAATTTATTTTAACAGTATATTTATGACAATTATAATTATATTTTATATTGATTATATGATATATGATTTTTCTAATGACATGCTGAAGACAGTTTTTCTTTTTAATGCAGTATTAAACCTCTGTAAATTCCCACACCAAATCCAAATCCTAGTCCTAATCCAGTTTTGGTGTTGGGCTAAAATGTCAACATCAAGGTCATGATGGAAGATGAAGGGAAAATGCGGCTGCCAAATTTCCTGCCCTCTGTACTTTGATCGTATCTAACAGTTCAGGGAAACATTGATACCTTTAGGGAAGCCATCTGCAGCTAGCGCAAAATATCACAGCCTAAATATCAGCGTGTCACGCTTTCACACCTCCCGCTGCACTAATTGGGCATTTTAAGCTTTCCATTATGAGTCACGGACGTAGAAAACACCATCTTACAGTCTCACTGACATTACGAAAAGGACGAGAAGAGTAAGAATAAAATCACTTAAGCACTCTCTCAGGCCCCTGTCAGGAAGTCGATCATTTGCGGCGGTCAAAATAGCTCTAATGTTAATGAACAACATTTTCAAGCATTTTGCTGTATTTATATCTAAATTAGATGCATTTTTTGGGTGACTAATGCATCTCCCTCTTTCTCTCATTTTCTCTTTCTCTTAGGGTTTCCATTTGCAGTTTCATAACACAATGGGTTGGATATCTATGGAAATCGAATTGCAAATGGCAGAATATATACTACACCACTTATAAAATACAGTATTTTTATATTATATATACAGGATTTCGCAATGTTGTGATCATAAGTATTAACACTGCAATCACTGCAAATTCATCCCGATCTTGCAATTTTCACCAATTCCCACGACTTTTCCACAAATTTTGACCAATCATTCAACTCACTTCCTCTTACATTTGAAAGGCATAGGGAGAGATGATAAAAACGCCTCAGATTTAACTTCAAAAATAACTAAATGCTTAATGTTTAACACAAATAACCGTTGTTTGATCATTTTTTCTATTTCATTAATTAATAAATGTAAATTAATCGTTAAAGAATAATTATAAAGGGGAAAATAACAACTTTTTCACGCAACTTTGACTTTCTCCTGAACCTTAATTGCTAAAATACACAACAAATTTTATCACTTTTTTATTTTTAGAAAAGCTGCCGCAAAATCAGGCATTTTAGGCCACAACAATCTCAAAAAAGAACCATGAAATCCCGGAGGTACTGATATATAACGCTTTGTGGGAGAGGACACAGATGCAGGAGTTGACTCAAACATTATTCTCTTTCATTTGCAAGTCCAAAAACAAAATAGCAATCACACAGCACCAAGCTTAGACTCAGCTATCTCGCTTAAAGTTCGCTTAGTCTGACGTGATCACACGATAGGACTCAAGCTTCAGCTCACATCTTGCACTCCAGGTTAACGTAGCAACAGCGAAGGTGAGTGCCAATAAGCTCTGACCGAGATCCACAGCCTCTTGGTGCAGCGAGCCTCCCGCTCACAGTTTCCACCCCACGTCCATGAAGCAACAACAAAACCTAATGCCAATCAGCTCTGACAGGGATTCTGGGCTTCTCAGTGCAGCGAGCTTTCAGGAGCCGTGCTTTCAGTTTGCATAGCGAGCCTAGCTGGCTGTGGCGACCAACCTGAATCACTTGGAAAAAGATAAGCAAAGGGTATCGTAATGATGACGTGCCCATGTCGAAGAGAGTCCAGTTACTTTCCCTTTTTTGAGTAAGAATATATAATGCAAGAAATTGAGCTGTAAGTAGTTCACTAGAGTCTGAACTCTGCTGTACAGCCTCCGGCCTTCTCTGATGCTTTAATAATAATAGCCAGGCAACAGGACTGAGTGTTCAGATCTAAGAAAAGCACTTACATGACCTCTGAACGGTTGGAACAATAACCCACAATGTTTACTACCATCAGAACCATAATTTTTAGCATCTCCATTATTCAAGCGTTCAGCTTTGACCCCACAGCTTCTGGACAGACAGATTAAAATGAGATGTTGTGGTTAAGCACAAAATATATTCAGGACGTTATTTTCTTAATTCTGTTCTGAGCCGGTGCTGGCGTCTTGTGGAATATTGACAGGTACGAAGCCTTCTGATGCTAAGAATATGAGACATTTAAAGAGTCATGAAACCCATAGAGGATGTGGTGTGTGTTTAATTTTAGACTACCTGGTACCTTGTCTCTCAGAGGTGTAAGTGAAGCCTGAGTTTCGGACACTTTCGCCAATATCATGCATATCAGCGGCACTGAGTACAAATTATTATGATGATTTCACATTTTATGCTGCAAACGTACAGTTCTGAACTTTGAAGAGGTATTTTTCCATTGCAAATTAAACACTGCTGCGGCACTGTGGCACAGTGGTTATTATTATTATTATTATACACTTATACATTTCAGTTTTATAACACATTTCTGCAAAACTGAAGTAAGCATTTATAAATCAACTTGCACAATATTTACACAATTTAAATGGTTCATGAACTAGTGTTTAATCAAATTGACACATATTTATCTTGATAAATCTGGATCTTTAAATAACCTGCCTTCATAAACCTAAATACATTAAAACACATGCTTTTTAAAATTGGTAATGTAGTTTAAATACATTATAATCTTACATTAAATAGTTTATATTTTATATTTATATTTTATGTATTTTTTACAGTTCATATTAGTAAACTTTTCAATTAAAATTGTACTACATTTTTGGTTTTATAAAGTGTATTGAATTTTCTTCATGCATTTAATGGAGTGTAATTTTGAAAATGCTAAAATCTTACTTTTTAATATAAGATTTATTAGAATTTATTGTATAAACTCTAAAAAGTTTTTAACTAGTTATTTGTTCATTCATTCATTCATTCATTATCCGAACCACTCAATATATATATATATATAAGCTTGTCGATCACTGAATCGATGTATCGATGTAGATCAATGTATCGTTACACCCCTAACTTTTAAGGGGAAAATTACACTCTTTTTCCTGAATCGTTTGGACCGATTGTCTTGCTTTGGCTCTTCTTGTTTCGTGTGACATTTTCAGCTGCAGTTCAAGGCTGTTTGTCTACATCCATCGTAAATCATGTCTCTATTCAATCGTCTTGTCGAGCTGTTTAGCGCGTTATGCTAATGCAGTGGCAGGGGCCGGGGATTTGGCCAGAACGCACTGATTAACAAGATGTTGACGATCTGCGTGTTTTGCTTCAATAATGACTTTGTTGGCCCATCAGAGGCTCAATTAAGAGGGAACGCTCAGGACTCCCCTCGACCTCGCCTCTTTTCATCTCTCTCCCTCAGCACCTGCTCGCTCGCTGATTACTGCATCTCTCAATTAGCTCCCGCTTTACGCCGGCTGGGCTTTCACACTCACATGCTTTCAGTCAGGTCCCTGCCATTCGACTTTCTGCCACTCTTGAAATTTTAGCTTGAAGCCCGTAGAACTCGCCGCCCCCTGCTGTTCACATACTCATGGCAGACCATGAGTCCTGACCAGAGTTGTGTTAATCATGTAAATCAATTTCATTAAGATACTGTATCGATCACAGCGGGAGCACAAACACGGAGTACATTAAACACTCGTTTGAACTGGCACAGTTTAAATCCAGTAGAGACAGTCCGCAATGGGGCAGTTGAAAGTGTCATTGTGAACACAGCACACACAACTAAATGTGACCTCTGCATTTGAACCTATCTGTGAAGAAGCAGTGGACAGCTGACAACTGTACCTTGCTCATGAGCACCTCAGTGGTAACCTGCACCGGCAACCTTCCGATCATGGGGTCAACTCCCTAATCATTACACTACCAACTGCCCTCAAAAAGCCACTAAAAGAGCCATATTACGGAAAAAATACTTCTTTTGACATCCAGTAGGGTCTGTACTGCCTCTACACACACTGTAAGTTTGATAAAAATGGTGAATTGTGTTAGTATTAATTTAGGAATGTCAGAAATCGTGTGCTTAAATGAGCCGTTTAGATTTCTCCTCTACTTCTACATCACAGTAGGGGACATTTGAATAACTCCACCCTCCTATCTGAGAAGCTCCGCCCACCAGGAAGAACTGCTAGCGCTTCCTGATCCGCCATGTTTTCTCACGAGCGCTAGTGTAGGAATCACAGTGAAGAAGTCTAGTGGCGGAGTGTTGTGTTGAACATGTATGGATGTATGGATGGTCTGTTAGCGGCAGCCATGTGGATTATTTTCACGTGCTGTCTACACCCCAGTTCCGGAGTGAGGGGCGTGTGTGGGGCAGCAGCGGCTCATTTGCATTTAGGAATACTAATGAGAAACAGCCTGTTCTGAAAGGGACTGAAATAGAGGAGTGAAAAGCAGGTGAAAATGGCTAATCTGAGAGGTGTTTACGGCAAACTACTTCAGAGACATGTTTGGTGGAGCTCATAGACCTGTTTTAACTTGTTAAAAAAACGTATCAAATGGGATCCCAAAATGATCTCAAAGGAGTCTGATTTAAAGGTCTAAAATGGGGTAAAATGATGCTACATATATATATACACATTAGTATTTGACACGTCAGGACTGTGTAGACAGCAGTTGCTGTGTTTATGTAACGATAACTGAAAACCTCGGCACACAGGAGGCTCTGTGAGGGAAGAGGGTTTGACAATAATTAGGCGTTTCTTTCTTAAGAGGCTATTTTAAGGCTTCGTTAAGCTTCAGGGGCTAATTTTACACACCCTCGCCCCTCTGTGTTCCTCGTCTCCTTCTTATTACAGTAAGGTGCCGCTGTAAGTTATTGCTTCAACAGAGTAACTACTGCTCATTTAAGGAAAATATATGTAATGAATGAATAATAATCAGTAACATAAGCCATCTTAAGTACTATTGGGACGGGATTAGCTTTACTTGAGGACGTGGGGTTAACCCTCCTGTTATGTTACGGGTCAAATTGACCTATTTTAAATAAAAATAAAAAAAGAAATTGTTTAAAGTATTTTTTCAGTATGAAACTTCATGTTACTATTACCGCATGTTACTATTACATAGATACTGTCCGGGTCTATTAGAATGTAAAATAATCAATGTCATGTAAAACTATTGTGTTATACATGTAGGTCTTTCCAATGTACATTTAAAAAGTTTAAAATGCATTTTTGTAATGAAAAATGAGTGAATTATCCTCATTAAACTATGATCTGTGAGAGGTAAATATCATCGATGCACCAAATATTGATTGAAATGATTAGTAATGGAGTTAATAATGAGATAGAAACAATGTTTATTGGGATTTTTTAGTTTCTGACACTTTTGGATAATTAAACATAAATTGACCCTGGAACATCATTGGTGTTCCTGAGAAACAAAACATAACAGAAGGGTTAAGGTAATTATTAGTAGAGCTTCTGAGTGATTTTAGTCCCGTCTGAATGTGCCATGTCTGTAATCATTATGGACAATGTCAGTGAAGATTATGGGATTTTTACCTCCTGTAAAAATGTCCACAAAAATGATCTCAGGTAATGCTAATCCCGCCCGGATAGACCCGCTGTAAACGTACCTGTAAATATTGTCATCCTGTAGTTTCCGGCGGAGGTTGAGGAAATCCCTCTTTTCATTCATCACATCAATTTTCGGGATGGTTAACTAGTCTTAAAACATTAAATAGCCTTAAATAGCCTTAAAACATTAAATAGGTCATAAAGCATTAAATAGCTTTTGAACTGTTATCGTCATGTTTTGTTGCATACAATGTGATTTCAGATCAATTTAAGACCCCCAAATGACAGGGTTCATTAAAATAAATGATTAAAGGGAAAAGTTTACTCTGTACTTAATTAAAAATATGATCTTTAACAATACAAATTTTAATTTATAAGACACTGTGGCAAACAGGGTTAATTAATAGTGTACGATAGGGGTGTGCAAAAAATTGTATCGAATCACATTGTGATTCTTTCTCTGTTGATTCAAAATTGATTCATACATTCCAAAAAAATTGATTTCGAGGTTTTTTTTGCACTAGTGTAATGGCAGTAGTTTACTTTTTCCATGACAGGAGTTCATCTCACCAGTCATATAGATGAAATCTGCCCAAACAAAGCTGCTTTGTGTGAACAAGAAGGAAATGCCGTCGGTATGCGTACAGTATGCATTGCATTTAGCTAACTACTTTTGATTCAGTGTGATTTTTTTGGTGATGGAAGAAGTAACTCAAAACAGCAATCTGGATGTCAGTGATCTAGTTAGGATATAGCACAATGCTAGCCATTAGCCTGTGTAGCGTGGATGGTTAACCCAAATGCGAAGTGAGACGCGAAGAGGTAGGCCAACCACGCGAGTTGATGTAAGAACTCTCTAATGCAATAGAGTAAAGATTCCCAGAAGATTCCCACGTTCTAAGGACACACGCTCAATCGAAGAGAATAAGAAAATAACTGGAGTACTCACAGTTGACACCGAAGTGAATCGGAATGGGCCAGCCATCAAATGACTGAGCGATGAGCCGCGATCGTGCTGACCACTCCCGGGCACAGGACAAGAACACAACTGTAGAAAGAGTGTAGAAAATAACCACATAACATTTTTACGGGACAGTCTAGGAATCAGTAATCAGGGACAGAAATTTGTCCTAAGCGATGAGGAGCCACGGCTAGTGTGTGATAATTATTGTGTAGTTGATCACAGAGCCGGTGTGAAGCTGGTGTGATACTGTGGGAAAAAGTGGAAATGATCATTACTCTGGACAATCACATTAACAGTGATCAGCAGTGTTGTGCAAGTTACCTGCAAAGTGTAATACACTATACATTACTTGTTACTGGTATTCAAATGTAATCCGCTACCTTACAATACTACTGTCTCAGAATTGTAATCGTTACATGACTTCTGTAACTTTTCAGTTACTTTCACCAAAATAAATGTGAAGATATAACTTGACTTTCTAATATGAGAAAAAATATTGCAGATCATTACATGCCCAGTAGAAGGTGATGTTTGTAGCATAATGATTATGTGCTAACCAGACTACAAACAATAATATAACTGGCAAAGTGAGAAACATCAACAGCCAAAATGATAAATGACCAGAATTTGAATAACATCAGAACAGAGGTGGAATAAATATTAAGTCTAGGCTTGTTCATTATTAAACAAAACAAAACTATATCCCACACTAATGCTCACTATAATGAGAAGAAAAGATGCATTTTTTCTTACGATTGTCATTCCTTTATTCTCTTTGAATTCAAGAGATTCACAACGTAAGTCATGCATAATGCACGCTGGGTGTAGCTTATGATTTCTCATTGTACAGTACAGTACAATACGGACGACTGTTCCTCCGCCTCAGTGATTTCAGTTTGAAAAAAAAGAACATAGGCTGAACATAGCCTGTAACAGCTAAGACAACACAGGCCAAATAAAGAGCCGCAGGCATATGCCTTCAAAAAAGACAACAAAACAGAATCAATTAGGATTCTTAATAAAGTCAGGCAAGTGCTATTTCTCAACGTCGATAGCTCTTTAGGGTTTGGGCAAAGATTGCACTTGACTAAAACATTCTTTTTGTCCTTATCCCTGACGAACTCAAAGTAATGTGCAAACGTCCACCTCGCAAAAGTACTGTCTTCTGCCATCTCACCGAGAAGCAAGTATGGCGTCACATCAAGGCCAAAACTAGAGCGAGCAAAATGGCTTGCCGCCAAAATTTCACAGGCGTAAATTTGAAACTCGAGAGCACAAAATTAAGAACCGACTGCGCGGTTGTGATAATATTGCGCGCAAACTGTATTTTTCCTCTCGAATGTCTTTTTTCCTCTCGATGTGTTAAATGTCCTTGCGCACAAAGTAGATTACCGACCAGAGGCTTTTTTGCTCGAGTGAGATTTCTACGCGCGCGGTTTGAAAGGGGCGGGTTTTGGCAGTTCAGCAGTAAGCCTTATGTGTTGCACAAGGGCTCAACTGACCACAAAAAGGACATACAACTCTCGTACATTTTTTTTTTTTAATCATAGATAATTAATATGAGGTCTCACGGTCTTGCTGTTTTTAAACAAATACATTTTTGGTTAAAAGTGCTTTTTAACGCACGCGTTACTGAACATGTACCGAGTTAAATATTACTGAAAATTGATAAGTAGTGTCTGACATTACTATGTTACAGCAAAAAGTAATCTGTTACTGTAACTCGTTACTTTTGTAATGCGTTACTCCCAACACTGGTGATCAATCAATCAATTTGTAGACATCATAAAGAACGCACAACAAGCGTATGTGTGTGTGTGTGCACGGTGTTTGTGTGGTATCGAGGTGGCAGGTGGTATAACTTGGTGTTTAAGCCAAACTCCTCTCCCACCCCCACTACGCAGCGCCCATCTGTTTGGAGGCCATCTCAGAGGAAGCGGGTTAAAAAGCTCAAACCACTAAATGGGTCACGAGCAGCACTGATGAGAAATCAGCCTAAATTATATCCTGCAACACTCTCCAGCTTTACGCTGGTAAAAATAAAAAGATATGTACCTTTTGTGGCAGTTGGCAGCACAGCGGTTAGGGCGTTTGCCCCGTGTATGGTTAATGTTTGAATACTTGGCTGTGCTATTTGAATTTTTAGCAAACACTTTTCAGGAAAATCAGCTGATTGCAACTTGCTGACTGTAGTTTATTTGAGAGTGAGATGTGTTTTATGCCCTGACACAGGTGTGAGGAAAAGGCTCAGATGTAATCAGCGCGCAAAGCTCACATCTATATAAAAATGTGAGGAGCTGTGAACGCGTTGAACTGTCAGCGTATTTAGTTGCGAGTGTTCAACAGTTTGCAGTTTGTTTTCAACTCAACATTGAGACTTTGAGGAGTTTTTTGATGTTTCCTGGTTTCGAACCCCTGGTCGGTCGTGGGGCCTTTCTGTGTTTGCTGGAGTTTGCATGCTCTCCCCATGTGCTCTGGTTTCCTCCCACAGTCCAAAAGTATGCTATACAGGTTAATTGGCAACTCCGGTCTCAGTCAGGACTCGTTCTTGGCCCTTCAGAGTCTTACTCTTGTCTCGGACTTAACACACTCTGGTCTTAGCCTCGTCTCTGTCTCAACCCTTTCAGAGTCTTGGTCTTGTCTTGGTCTCAACACACTCTGATCTCGGTCTCGGCCCTTCAGGGTCTTGGTCTTGTTGTGCTTTCACCTTGTCCCTGGTCTCAGCCTCATCTCGGTCTCAGCCCAGAGTCTTGGTCTTGTCTTGGTCTCAAAATATTCCGTTCTCGGCCAGGACTCGGTCTCAGTTTCAGCCCTTCAGAGTCTTGGTCTTGTCTCAGTATTGACGTGCTCTGGTCTTGGTCAGGACTTTGTCTTGGTTTAGGTGGTCTTGACTACAACACTAATATTATAGCTGTGTACTTATGGTTGGAACGACTATAATAATGTAATTCTGATTGCAACAATGAAAGAATTTTGAAAACGGGTCAACATTTACCAAAGTTATGGGCAAAAGTACAGAACTCTGTTGATTGGACTCACAGCATATATCAACAGACATAAACAGAAATAAGACCAGGTACAGCAGCCCACAAATATCCACGACAGTGCACAGGTACAGACTTCTGAAAAATAGCTAACCTTTAGAGTGATGGAAAGAGACAAGTGTCAAGGGAAAAAAACACTTTAAAAGCCAAAGACTCCACCCCCTTCATGAAGGGGTAAAAGCGACCCACATGGGGAAACTGCTAAAGTGACGGCCGAGAGGACTTGACCAGACACAATCTGAAATGTGCTGAAACATTTTAGTAGCTTTGATTTAAAGGTCTTAAAAACTTGTGTTTGTGTAGGTTCTAAGCCATCCAGGACGGAAGTAATGTTGAGAGCCTGAAATCAAAGATGTTGAAGATGTTTCGGCTCATGTCTTCGTCACCTTGCAGCACAATGACATCGAAACAGGACCGAAAAGACAAAAACTCACAGGCGTACAGATTCAAAATGACAAAAAAAACTTCAAGTATTGGTGCAAACTGCGGAGCAGCAAGCCTCTCGACTGTCCAATTACTTGCAGAAAGTGTTGTCCACTGTGCACTGGAGCTGTGACCACATATCAGCTGTAGAGAGATTATGAATGTAGCAGTTTGACATTTGGGTATCATTAGGTGGCTGGAATAGTGAGAGACGGGGCAGAAATTAGGAATGTGCTGCTGCTAATGAGCGTGGGGGTGAACTGCTGGTCCTGCTGGTGGTCTACAGCCTGCAGCCAAACGGCTCTTTTGGGAAAAAATAGCTGAAAAGTCATCTGACCCAGATACAGTTTTATATGGACCAAGACCTTATCATTGTGTTTGCTTCATTTTTCTTCTTCTTATAACGTGTTTTAAGTTAATTTAAGTGAGTGATTATTTGTCATTGTGAGCATAGCACAGCACACAAGTGTTCCAGTTTCTGAAAATTAATTCAGTGTTTGTCAACCATCTTCTTCTTCTTTTTTCATTCACAAAAACAAAATGTTCGCGGCAGATTTGTGGCAAACTTGTGGTTAATTTGTGGCGAAGTGTGGAGTTTGCGGCAGTGTTCTGGCAACAATGTCAAAATGCCACTAGTGACAAATGTATTTGCCAGTGAATTACCAAAACAGTTTACCAATAATGACAAACTTGTAGTGAACTTTTGGTGACACATTTGCCAGGTGCACAAAGTTTGCTAGAAGTCCACCACAAGTTTGTCACAAACCTAATTTGCATGTGAAAATATGACCTTGCCGCAACATGATTTGCGGCAACATTGCCAGAGGCTAACAGCAACTGTTTAGCAGAAGCCTTAAATTTTTGTAAAGGTTCGGCTTGTGTAGGGGTCACTACAGTGGATCAAATGCCTTGTTGTCTTCTTTTTCCTTTTTTCTTGGTCAAAAGAACTGGAATTTTCTATTTTGGCCACAAGGGATCTCCACTTAACAGAACTGTGCTATTACTTTTCTTGTGGTTCTTGTGGTTAGCAGCAGTCAGACAGTTTATTCAGGAATTAGATTTCGATAGACCATTTCCATTTTTGGTTTTCAATGCATCTTAGACATTGCGACGTTCCAGACTTCTGCTAGAGGAAATTTTCTCTAACGTAACCTATTTGACTTTAAATTGAATGAAATTCCAATCACTGACCTCTCAACTTCTCTTCGCTCTGGCAGACGAGTCTCAGAAGAACCACCATTTAAACGAGGTCCAAGTGGCTGCTGTAATCAGATCACGACCATTTTAAAAAATGCTGCCTGACCGGTCAGTTAAACTAACGAGTAGAACTGCAGAAATTGAGTGCACGAATGAACTTTTGAAGTGAGGATGAAATCTAATTGTAGGAAAGCGGTGACTGAATGAAGAGGCAGCGTTGTGTGATGTGCAGTGCTACGTTCACTACATGTTCTTATTTCCTCTTTACAATGAGCAACCAGTCAGAACTCTTTACAGTTATGCCTTTTTTAGACTGTTACACTACATTTTGTTTGTCTGAGATTCGTCACCACGGCCACCTAGGCAAGCACTACGCTACCGGGAAGCACGGCTCCTGAAAGCTTGCTGCTCTGAGAAGCTCCGTTGGCTAAAAGTTTCGTTGTTGCTATGTAGACACGGAGCGGGAGACACGAGCTAGAACCTGTTGCTGTGTGTGATTATCATTTTGTTTAGACTTTTGCAAATAAAAGAGAGTAACGTTTCAGTCAACTCCTAAACCTGCGCCCTCTCTTACAAAGGGTTGCGCTAAGAACGTGACACTTTCGCATATCACACATTGAGTCTGGATTTTTCACAAAATTTTCACTGAGATGTTGCTAGCAAATTATCTGCTAGAAGTTCGTTTATTAATCAGAAATAAAGACCCAGTAAGGTCAAAATAATATCGGCTCTAAGCTCCTCGTATCAACGAAACAGTTGTTAAAAACCATCTTGTCAATTCTGAGTGAAAATGAACGTTGCTAATAGGTAAAATTAGGTCTCAAAGTGGTGAAAATCCAGGCGGTACTTTCTATGCTGTAGACGAACAAAATGATGCTGTAAACTGAACAAATTTTGAACGTGAAGTGAGTGACGTTTGCTTTCGTGAGACTGAATGCTGCTCACAGTTTATTGCAGTTTGCAGATTACAGGCAAGCATGGCTGATGCTTCCAGTTTGGACGCCTCTGCTGAAGGCAGTTTTTTTAAACATTTGAGTCCGTTTTTTGAAGAAATCGGTGTAGATTTAGATGGGGGAAAAACATATTTTTTAATGCAAATTATGCCCACCTGTAAATAACAAGTACAGACGTCAGCCACATCTGCATCCAATTTGAAACGACAGATCAATATAAAGCATCAAAGCAGTTTTAGGGAATGCATTCATCTTAAAGATGAGCACAAAAAATCATTAGCAAGGTATCAGACTATAGTGAGTGAGTTATTATTTTGTCATCGTGAACACGCCACAGCACAGCACACAGTGCACCACAACGAAATGGGACCTCTGCATTTAACCCTAACCCTGAAGGAGCAGTGGGCAGCTAACAAGTGTCGGGGGAGCAGTGCTTGGGGACAGTACCTTGCTCATGAGTACCTCAGCGGTAACTTTACTGGCCCTCGATTCGAACCTGCAACCTTCTGATCACGGGGTAAACACCCTGCCGTTACGACACCAACTAGAAAAAAAACCCTCATTCAAATGAAGCTCTTCTTAACCTCAGAATTGGTTTTTAATGCAACTTAACGTGTTTAATAAAACCCATGTCTGTCTTTGTTGTGTGGTATGTGGCTGAAGGACGTTCAGATAGAATAACGTTGTACTGAAAATTTTCATTACAAAACAAAACAAGGTAATCAACGAATATGAATTAGTTCATTTTTGGAACTGTGAACTTAGTTAAAAAATTTTAAAAATCAACTATGAACATGAAGTAGTTCATTTTTATTTCAGTGAACTGAACTTTATAAACTAGTTCTTTTACAGTATGAACTGGCTCAACACTGACCCCACTGCTATATTTCACATCCGAGCTAGCTCATACGGATTAGCTGCGTGTTCTCATGCATTCGCTAATCATTTGGAGTTCTTTACAACAGGTTGAACATGCACGTCATATTTTACAGTTTATGAAAACACGAAATAGCTAAATTAAACTTGGTGGTTGAACGGCAGCCGTCGGTGATGAGGGAATGGAGAAATTAGGAACCGCTTTGGACTTAGCATATGACAGACTGTCTTAGCGAACTTGCCCAGACTAGCAGGTAACTGCTGATGCTATGCAAGTAGACAGGGCCAGAGCAGGGCTAATGCTAAACATAACCTCTCCATGTAAGCAGGCTGTGTTTTAGTCCCAACCTATTTAGACCTACCGTGAAAAACTGTTAAACTGCATCACTCCACAACGTCGCAAAACTGAATTCAGGGCTTTTCCACATCTTTTCAGACACATTTCACATGTTACCAAACCAACGACGGTTTTCACCTTTACAAAGGTAATAGTGGAACACATCGATATATCAATCAGTCAAAAATAATGACGTGTTGTTTATTCATGGAATATTTTTGGAGGAAGGAACACTAATCATCAAGTCTTGCCAACTCTGATTGGTAAGGCTCTGAAGAGTTTGTTTCGCACACAAAAATTCATCTTGCTTCTGCAATTTCACCCGTTAATAGATTCTTTGAAGGATGCCGGAACTTTAATGTAAGTGTGAGTGTATATGTGTGTAAGTGTGAGAATATATGCGTTAGCGAGAGGTCAGACCTGTGCTGTGATGGTCCCTGAGAGGGAATCTCGTGGTTTTTCTCTTCATCACTGATGAATGGAGCTTTAATCTGCTTCCTGATGTTTTTCCGTGCTCTCGGGACCGCCTCGTTCCTCCCTCTCCACCCTTTTCATGCAGGCCTTTGATCAGAATCCAGCTCATCGTTCTCCACACACTTCCACCGCTCCGTTGGACAGGGACGTATTTGTTTTCACTTTAATATTATTCGTAAAAATAGTACGAAATTATTCGGAGACAGTCTGTCATTTTTTTAACTCCCGCCCTGGGCTGCGCAGAATAAAATCCATTTGGACTTTTATACAAGTGCACTCTTAACTACGAGTTCGAGTGCTCCCGCTCGGGGCTGTGTGTGTGGATAAGTGGGGCTTCATTTGTCTTGAAGTTCACGGTGTGAGAAGTGGCTGGTGCATATATGATGCATGTACTGTACTATGTGGAGACTTAAAAGCACATCTAAAGATTGCATGAAATGCTGGGAACTTGGCCTCGGTAAAATTCAGGGGTAGGGTTAGGGCTAGTGATACTGTGATCCATGATGTTTTTGTTCTTATTTAGTTGCATCCCTTCACAAATAGCGAGTTGTTGTTATTTATTTATCTATTTATTTGTTTAGTTAGTTAGTTATGTATCCTTACAGTGGTGTCCTGGTGTAAAAGCGCCGGCTGCAGGAGTTGTTTGTTTGAAGGGAGTTTATGAGAAGTCAGCAGTGTGTTTGGGTAATGGAGAGTTTTTTTTCTCGGAAGCTGTCTTCTCTCTCTTCTTCTCTCTCTCCCTCTCTCTCTCTCTCTCTTCTTTAGTTGCTCCTGCCGTCTCAGCACGGCGAGTGCGAAAATCCCCTCGGCAGCGCCGTCCTGACGCTTTGAGACCGACATCATCCTCCTGCATCAGATAAACTCCCGAACGCTCCTGATAGTGCTGGCAAGAGTTTCAAAGACTTACTTCAATCCAGAAATCCCTTTTTTTAATTTTATTTTCCCCCCATATCATCCTGAAAATGCATACAGGCCGTACCTGCTTGTGTCATCACAAAATCTTTTGTGATGTAAATGTTTTGAGAAATGCCAGTAGAGATAAAAAGTGGGTTAAAGGCAGTGGGGTAGAGCACCTGAGTGATTGTACGCTTTTACTGCATCTCATATTATAATATTATTCACCACTTTGTACTTCAGTGTGGGAGCATTCTCTATCGCAACGTTCTCTCGCCACTTATTAAAGATTATTTTACTTGTTATTGAAGTGTTTACAACAGTCTTTGCATATTTTGTCTCCCAATTTTGTTTGCCTAATTTGTCTACGGTCACATTTTGTTCTTTTAGAAGCTGGCGAGTTCACATCTCAACCAGCCCCGGTCAAAATCCTGGTGCAACAGGTTCAAACATCTTCCGGTTCCACTGTGCCAGTGTGATGGTGATTTGTGCCTGCTCCTCATCATTTCTGGAATGAAAAATTCATACCTACAAAATGAACAAAGGAAATCACTTTAAGATTTTGAGTCGAGCATTTCGTATAAACGGCTAACCTTTACTAACACCAGCAAAATACTTGTATTACTCCTGCAGTGTGCATGGTTCATATCAGATACTTCAGTACTCTTACTCAAATCATTTTCTTTGTAAGTCTGTAAGTAATCTGTACTTTTACTTGAATAGATTCCAGGTGTATAAGTACTTTTGCTTAGAGTAAGTTGACAGTATATGTTGGCTTATATGCAGCACATGGAGCACAGGCTTGAACTAATGAACTAATCTGGTTCTCAGGGTTTACTACTTCACTATTAAAAGTAAAAGCTGGGCCAATTTGGCCACACGAAGTAATGGAAAGAGTACACTTCACCAAACACACCAGGACTTTGACCTTAGAAGATACACTTGGAATCAAGTGACTAAACTGTAAATATAGCTTAACTCACTGGAAACACCAACTTGCAGATAGATAGATAGATAGATAGATAGATAGATAGATAGATAGATAGATAGATAGATAGATAGAATGCAAGCAATAGACTGACAAGAACACAGAAAGACAGAAACAGATGAATGAAATAAATGAAAGAAAGAATTAGACAGTCAGAAAGAAAGAAAGAAAGAAAGAAAGAAAGAAAGAAAGAAAGAAAGATAGATAGATAGACAGACAGACAGAAAGACAGAAAGACAGACAGACAGACAGACAGACAGACAGACAGATAGATAGATAGATAGATAGATAGATAGATAGATAGATAGATAAAGAAAAAGAGAAAACCAGATTAGTGCATGACGTAAAGCCTAAAAAGTTGTCTGTATTTATTTATACAAATAAAAAGCGGAAAGTTCGTTGATATATGTTCAAGACACAAACAAACGACTCAGTACAAACAAAGATTAGAACATTCAGCTACTCAAAGTTTACTACTCTTATGCTTAAACGTGTACTTTGATATACTCAAAATGGCATTTTTATCCCCAAGAGGTTTTGAAACAGCACACTTACAATTATAGCACTTTACACTTAATATTTTAGTATATAATCAAATTCTACTTAAGTTTGCTTTATAATATGAGTATACACATTATAAGGTTACTTATTTAACTAAACTTTATAAGAAAAACACTTAACCAACTAATAGAAGAATGATGGGTAGGTAAAAAGGAAGCAAGCAAAAATGAAAGAACTAAAGAAAAAAGAGATAGAGCTAAAGATTGAGCTAAAGAGATAGAAAGAAAGAAATAAAAAAAATCAAACAAATATTTGTACAAAGAATGAAAGGCATGTAGAACGAAATATAGGAAGAAAAAAAGAAACAAACAATTATATGTAGAAAAAAGTATACTACAAGTACTTTAATTGTAATATGCCTGAAAGATGAACTTGAACTTTACTTAATTTAACTGAATTAACTGAGTATACGTTTTTGGTACGAAGTTGAATTTTTCTTTGTTATTAAGGTTCAAAGTGTAACTTCACCTTGCACCTGAATCCTGCCTCCACCTTTCACTTCGACACCTCCACCAAGTCGTGAAGAGAGTTCAAAGGCTGGAATATTGTCGCCGTCTTGTCGCTCCACAACACCCAGCAGTCTTCTTGAAGGCGACGCATTCGGAATTTCTCCCGAGTGGCAGCGCTGACTAATGTGTTGTGCATGGCTAAACCAGCAGTTAAAGAGCAGATTGCTTTTTTATTTAATTTAAGGCTACACACCGAAACCTCTTCATGACAGATCAAACCTAATGGCTGTAGGGCCGTTCCGAGCGGGGAATAAATCTTCAGTGGGAATCAATAGCTCTACACCTGATAAATTTCTCCCTGCTGACACTTTGAAATATCTGTGCAATCGTCCTCTTGTAAACCCAGACGGATCTTTCGGAAGATTCCCACGCTACCATTTATTTCCTCACTTTTCCCGGCGCTGACGGCGGTGCATATTTGACACCTATATTTTTGCCCCGTGCTGTCAGCAAATCTCTCTCTCTCTCTCTCTGTATATTGTTCCATGAATAACAGCCTCATTTCAATGCCCTGTTTGCTATTGTTTCCTTTGACAGCCCAGTGTCTACTCTTATTAACAAGCATCAATTTCTCCACCGTTTTGGTCTCTTGTTTTATTTCCAACTTGTCAAGTGCATGGAGAGCGCTGAAAGAGCTTATAAATAGAGACTCTGGGAGACTGTGCTGTCATTCGCAGTGTTTTTAGGGCTGGGAGAAGAGAAGGTCACTGCAGCTGGATGACGATGTCGCTAATGTCTAGCTTCTCAGGAGTCCAGCAAAGTTTAACTTGTTTTTCGGTTTCATCGCTTTACTTCATTATGCTTTCGGGGACGTTACATAGACGTCACGATGTTTGTAGCTAACTGACCTCATGTCTGTACCTCATTGATGGGCTGCATGAGCATGTTAACTTGAGGGCTTAAATACCAGGCAAATTCTCAAATTACCTCAGTGGTACCTTTGACCGTCCAGTACTTGAGCTGGTGACCTATTCAAAGGCCAACTCCCCAACTGTTACACTACTAATCTGCCAAATAGCAATGCAGCATGACTACTTTCATTTTTCTCTCTTTACAAAGATTTGTATTTTCAGCTACCAGGTAGTTTCTGATTGGTGTAGAGTTGCATGTGACTTTTTTACAGTCTGTTGAAGCAAACAATCACAGAAACGTGGCGTTCAACACGCTAAAACTGCAACCTTCAAGTTCAACCATCAGCACTGAAGTTCACTTTGACACACAAACGGTTTAATCGCGAACGCCCCGAAGCTTCTAAAGGCAGACGCCGCCTCAAAATGACGTAAGAGAATGTCTTCAAAGACAAAAAGAGTTGCATCAGCGCTTTGACGACAGCTCGATTTGGGCTGATAATCGCCGAGTCCTCGGAGAGCAGCTGTCACGTCGTTCCCGATCCGTCTGATGTTCTCTCGCTTCCCAGACGCTGCACGCTTTTACACCTTTTTTTTTTTTTTTTACCTCATACACCTTCCCTCAGGTCACGTTCGGGCCTTTTCACTGAACGGCGTTTTCTCTGATTGTTGCAGGATCTTTTTCTACAAGTAAACAATGTGCTATTTAGTGTGAAATTCGGTTTGTCAGTTAAGGATAATCTCAACGACGAAGACGAGACCAAGGTTAAAATGACGTGCTCTTGTGATTAAATCTCCCATTGTGATAAAGTCCACAAAAAGAGAGTAGTAGAGATGGATAGAAAATAACAGGCTGCTACTTCCAAGCTATTCTTCAAGAGGCTGATGTAAGCGTTGCATGAATAGCAAATTCCCCAGGTCCTTATTTCTGATGTATGACGCCGTATTAGGGTTATTGTTGAATAAAAAAAAGAATAATTGAAGCTGAAGGAGGGAGTAAAACTCCAGGAAAAAAGGTCAAAAATTCTGAGATTAAAGCTGCTAATTTGTGTGAAGAGCTTGGATGTTCTCTGACGTAGAAAAATCATAAATATACAAGACAAAAGTCCAAATTTACAAGATTAAAGTTACAAATTTACCAGAGAAAAACACAAATATTCTCTAACTTAGCAGAGTCATAAATTTGTGCCAAAAGCACCCAGCACCCTGACTTTACAATGTTAGAGAATATCCTCATAAATTTGTGACGATAATCTTGCAAATGCACATTTTTAATGTTTTCTTAATTCACATCTACAAATCCACATTGATGGAAGATTGCTGGAAGCAAGAAACTGTGACCATGTTTATCAAAATCTGTCGTCATTTTTATCTACACTTATAAAAGGCAAAATGAACGGAGCTTACGCATTTGAGTGTAACTTGTGCAAGTTACAAGCTACCCTTTAAAAAAGTAGCTTCTGCAGTACTGCTTATGAGCCCCTGACCAACAAATTACCACCTTAAAATCACCACCATAACTACGAAATGAAAACCGAAGCTTGGTTGTAGCTTAACGACTATTAATCAGAAGTATCTTGTGGCTAGAAGACCTTCCTACAGGTGTAGCAATAAAATACTGGTTTATATTAGTCAAAGTGAAGGAGTTTGAGATGCTGTCGACTGATTCTGATGCACTAAAAGCCTCTCCTCCACTCCGAGCTGAGTTGCCTTTGCTTTGTTCCTCTGCAGTGCAGAGCAGAAATCTTTTTCAGCCTTCCACTGAATGTAAGCCAAATCCAGAAAATGACAGAGAATATAGTAATGCTTTCACTGCAGCCTTTGTAGAAGCATGCCAGGACGTGCCGGACGACGTCGAGCTCCAGATAAAGGATACTCATTTCCATTGCAAATAATGAGTTCCGTTGTTTTTTCTTCCAGTTGTAGATGTCTCACTCTGATACCATTCTTTTTCTTATAACCCTTTTGAAAAGTCAGAAAACTCAAAATAGAAATCCTCCCATAGATGATCATTACCAAAAAAAAAAAAGAGACGTAGGGATCCCAGTAGGATCTGCTGCAGCTTTAATGTTTTGGTCAAAATTTCCAGTATCCCTGATTGGCTCTTTGGACAGTAGAGAATAATTGTCAGGTTCTTGTAAGTTTGTGGCTTTAATATCTGAAATTATCTTTAAATATCTTTTCTGTTTAATTTACATGTTTTCTTGTTGAGTCTACATTGGCAAAGTGTGAAGCAAGTCTTTGTCAAATTTCCATTAAACTTGGTTTAACCGCCTCCTTCTTGGATACACAAGAACAATCATTCATTTGTGATTATCCGTTGGTGTCTCTAATTTCAGAAAATCTGAACTTTTTCCCCAAATTGTTTTGCTAGTCACTTTAAATCTTTTTCTATTAATTTGAGACATTAACCTCAGGAAATTTGACTTTTTCCAAGATTTATGACTAGTTTCTAGTTAATTTTTATCTTTTCTCTTTAATTCCACTTTGGTGAAGATGACATTTCCTCCAATTGGGTCTCAGCTGCCTGCTTCTTGGGTACATGACAAAACCATCGATTTATTGTAAATTTGTAACTTGAATCTCAGAAATTTCAACTTTTTTCTTGCAAATATGTAACTTTACGTCATCAGAGACCACCCTCTAAGTCCACCTTGGCAAATATGGAAGCAAGAAACGGAGGCCTTTGTCAAATTTTCATCAAACTCAGATTGAGTCTCAGCTGCCTGGTCCTTGGGTACATGAGAACGCCATCGATCTCCCCCCCACCCCCTTTAACCTCATCGACATTCCGCAGCTGTGGCAATTAGCCACCGAGGACCCCCGGCCCTGACTGTTTGAAAAGTTCCCCTCCCCAGATTGCAAATGCGAATTAAATATTTATCGCTGGCCCAGAAATATCGGCAGATCGGGAGCAAACCGAGGCGAGGCAAGAGCGAGGCATTTATTAAACAGAGAAATGCAGTTCAGTTCAGCGAAGGTCAGCGCTCGCCATCTCGTTTGTCGTGTTTTATTTTAATCACACACTCCAGCGTCTCTCTTAAGGAACAGCCAGCACAGAAAACAAAGAGTAATTGCTGGGCAGGAAGCCGATTTTCTTGAAATGGAAAGACGTGTGATGACGGGAAATGAAAATGTGTATCCAGTGGAG